>OU342738.1:331752824-332272824 GCA_910589765.1 Avena atlantica | reverse complement strand
ATAGATAAATGAGTAGTCATCGCTACTCCTCTACATCAACCTCCTCATCAACAAGTGTAAGACCTGCATTCTTCATAGCGGTCTTGTATTCCTCGACATTGGTGGTCAAGGCCTCTACTTTGGCTTTGAGAGCCCTCTTCTGTGAACGAAGTCTCTCAATCACCACCTGCTGATTCTCGAGCTCAAAGTCCTTGTCCTCTAGTTCTGTAGTCATCTCTCGAATCCTCTTGTTCCTATCTTGGACTCTTTTCTCTTGACTCTTGAACTTTCTATCCCGACTCTCAAACTTGGCCTCCATTTCCTTGACTATCTCATCTTGCTCCGCGAAGAGCTTGTCCTTCTCACGAAGCTGCACCTGGAGTTCGTCATTGCTAAGCATGACGTTGGTCCTATCAGTATCTAGGTGCCTAAGAAGAACCTCTAAGTCCTGGAGGTATAGACGAATCGGCTCTGCCGTCTCTCTAGCAGTATCCTCGAAGTCAATGGCCTCACCATCCTCATCACGTCTACCGAAGGCGTGGAAGTGAGTACCTCTAGTCTCCCGAGAGTGTCTTCCTAACAAACGTCCAAGCAAATCCTGCATGACTACCTCTAGGCCTCTCTCGTTGTCATCATGCATGAGCTTGAAGGTGATGTCCTCCATGGCTAGCTCAGTCTGGCATCCTGGCTGAGTAACCTTGAAGCCCCAAAGGTCCTTCCTCTCGAACTTGGTGAGGGGAAGCATCATGATGGTAGGAAGTGGGAGATTGAGCACACTAGTGAGCTCAATAAGACGAGTGCCAAAACGAGTTCCCTTGAACTCTTAAGTCGTGCTGATAGTAACATTAGGCATCTATTTTCTAAGATAGGCAAATGTTAGAAACAACATCAATAGAAAAACACAAGACAAAGTGACTCAAGCATATCATTGGCAAACAAACACATAATTCATAGTATACAAACATCTAAGGTTCAATATCACTTAGTTAAATTTTTTGGAAATATAATGATAAGTGTGGTGGTCCAACTAACAAGGCACAAAACATCCTTCACTCTCTAGTCTAAAGGCTAGCAATGCATCCTTCTATCAATAGAGATGAGAAAGAAGATTAGAAAAGTTTACGAGAAGAATAAGACAAGTGTGGAAGTTGTTGGAATTTTTTTCCTTAGTGGTTTCTAATCCAATCCTAGGGTCATAATCCTACAGGCAACACAGTGCTCTGATACCATCTGTAAGATCCCTCCCTTTATAAAGGTAAGGATCCCTATGATTGTGTCACATCCGAAAATTTTCCAAATTTTGAAATGTGAAAAATAAATAAACAAAATAAAATTTTGTTGAAATTTAGGGTGAGAAGAAACTTTTTGATTCCAATTGGAAACATCAAAACCTATTTTGATCAAATAAAATCCTAAAGGGATTTAAAAAGATAAATAAACAATAAAGTTAAAATAGTTGGAATCACTATTTTTAGATCTTTTAATAAAAAGATTTGATTTTCAAAAGCAAAGGTAGAGTTATAAATAAGGATTATTTTATAGAGCCAAATTAAATCTTGGCCAAGCTTTTGAAATAAAATATTTCTATTTGATAAAAGGAATAAAGGTTTATTTAAATAAAATAATGAGGATTTATTAATTTCCAATTTTATTAAAGTAAAGGCTTTTCCATTTTTAATAAACACTAAAACTTGTTAATTTATTTTAAATAAGATTTCCAAGTGTTTTATTTATTCAAATAAAACCTACTGAAATGATTTTGGTATTATTTTAGATTTCAAATAGAGTTTTAAAATAAATCAAATCCTATTTGAATTAATGACTAAGGTCTATTTATTTAATTATTAATGGATCCTAAAAAAGAATAAAAATTATTTTGTTTTGGACATTGGATTGTGTTGTTAAACAGAATAAAAATAAATACAAAGTTTGGTGGTGGTTTGATTTGAATTAGTGTTTGAATTATTTGGTTGAAAAACAAAACAGAAATTCAAATAGAAAAAGGAAAAAGCTTCAGTATAAAAAAAGAGAAACAAACAGCAGCCCAGCTAACAAGCCCAGCAAGCCCAACACCAGCCCAATCTTTCCTCCCCCACGGAAAATGCTTCGCACCAACGTTTTTACCCGCACAACGAATGACCAGCAGGCCCCACTCCCACTTCCTCCACCTCGCTGACAGACGGACTCCACTGGCCACCTCAGCATCGTCTTCCCCACGACCACGTCCCCTGCCGTTGCTGCCGATTAATTGCCGGTGTCAATACGCGTTGATGGCTGACTTAATCTCGCCTACAACCTCGCCCGTTTAAGCACCTCTCCCTCCTCGCCATTTCCCCCCAGAAACCACTGCACGGGAGCCACCAAGCTGCCTCGAATCGGCTTTGCACCGCCGCTACTCCGGCGAGCTTCTCCAGCGAATTCTGGTGAACCGCAGCCGCCTCTCCACTCCCCGAGCACGCAAGCTTGCTCTCCGGTCCCTTGCGCGTCTACCCATAGCCCCATCTCGCTCCCGCGTGCTCTAGAAGCTCGGCTTCGACATCACCAGAGCGCCACCGCCATCTGTCTCGTCTCCGCCGAAGTCTCCCTGGTAAGCCAAACCACCCCGAGCCCTCTCGATCATGCTCATGTGAACGCCACACTTGCCCGTGTCTGACCATGTCTTTGTTTTGCCTCGGACCGACCTGCAGCTCCATCCCCGATGTCAAACAGAACCGCCTGACGCCGCCACCGACTCCGGCGAGGAATTGCCAGCAGCTCCGAGCGCCCCTCGCCCAGCCGACAGCACCTCGAGCTTCACCTCGACCACGTGAACGCTGTAAGCCATTTTCCCCTCTCCCTCGCTTCCTGCAATGTCGGCATGCACACCGCCAGAGCGTGCTCCGCCGCTCGCCGCCGCGCAGCGCCGCCAGTCTTTGGCCAAGCGATTGTGTCCGTTAGATTTTAATCTAGGGGATGTGATTAGATCTTAACCGAAGGGGTACGCGCCCATCTGAGCCATTCGTTTTAAGTTAAATCCTGCGGTTAGAATAGCTCGATCCAAACGAAACGGTACCAGCCAATTAGAACGAGCCACGTGGCCAGACTGTTTGAATAAAACCAGAAAATGTTCTATTTGAATTGCAAACTTGTAAAATTCATAACTTTAATTCTACACGTCCAAATTTTGCAAATTTTATATCAAAGGAATCAGTAGAACAAGTACTTTGAAACCATGCACTTTGTTTAATGATTTGAATCTAGAAAATTGGTTGAATTTGTAGAAACAAGTGTAGGCATATTTAGAATATAAAAATTGTTCTAGATATATTTTTGAGATGAAATCTTTGCAAAATGATTTGTTGTGAACCTACTGACCCTAGGAACCAACTTATGGATTTAAAAATGTATTTTATGAAGTTTAGGAATAAATATTTGAATTAGCACATTTCTAGTCAAATAAAAATATTGTTTTTGGTTTAGAAATGATTTTTGAGTGAAACCTTTGGGAAATGATTTGATGCAAACCTTCTGACCCTAAACTCCAAGTTTTGAGAATTAAAATATATTTGGTGAACCCTTTAAAGAATATTTCTTTGCTAAAAGTATTTTCCACCACATAAAATATTGATTTGATTTAAAAACGGTTTTTAGATAAAACCTTTTGCAAATGGTTTTACCACTTTAGTAAATGACCAATTTTGAACTTTGTAATGTTTAGAGCCTGGTAGAAACCACTTTTGCAAGTAAAACTATATTTTGCATGCTTGCATGCATGACCTTGTTTCTATTATTTTATGTGTGATAAATTGGTTGGAATGCTAGTTGAATCTATGTTTGCTTGATTGAATTGTAGTGGAATTAGAAGAGTGTGATATTTGCAAGATCAAGAAGTGAACCATCATTCTCTACTAAAAAGGCAAGTGACACTATCATCCAAGTCCTACTATTTTCATTACACTTAGTGGATTTTTGTAACATGCATGAAAAGGATTTCTATATTTTATGCTATGCTAAATCCTATTAGGATACCCTTATATATTCCTTAGTGGAAACAATGTAGTTGTAGTATGCTTAGCCCTGCTATATATTGAGATGGGATACAGGATATGATTATATGAAGAGTTGAAAAGACATATGTTTTATATAATAAAACATGTACTCAATGAACCACCTGGGTGGACAAGGATACTCAAGCTTTTGGACAAGGTGGCAACAAAAGGAACCATGTTTATATGGCTATCTCTTTTTGTATGTGCACTAGAAGGAAACCAACCAGGGACTTAGAGATTGAACATGTTTCTCGTATAGTGGCTTCCGTGTACAGCCACATGCTAAATGGGCTCTGGCTTAGTCAACTACATAGTGGAAGACCCATGCATTGGCATCTTCAGGTTAACTAGAATTGTGTAAGGGAACTTGAAACCCTACATTGGTGCCTGGATGACAAGCTAGCATTGTGTATTGGGAGGACTTCTATAGAAAGACTTTGTCACATTCTCAATCTGCCAGTACTCCATCTTGGTGAGTACTTATCCAGCGGCCACTGGTGGCATCAAGATGAGATTGTGTCATGTGGGTAAAGTGTACAACTTCTGCAGAAGATCAAAATTCTAAGTACTTAGCCGTGTCCCCGGTTATGGACAACTACTGAGCAACTAAGGCCTGAAGCTATGGAAGATCGCGACATTCCAATTTCTCAAAGTAAAACTTGATGGTGACAACAAGGGATTAGAAGCACTTGGAGTTTTCCAAGAAGTTCAGAAAGATTTGACAAAAGATCAAAACTATTTTGAAAAGATAGGATAAAACTATATTTCTTTCTGCAAATGAGCCTAAACCCCACTTAGCCAAATATGCATGTAATGATAGGATCCACTTATTTCTACATAGTAGTGAAACTTGCCAATACAATTCAAATGTATTGACCCTTGTGGCTGCAACTTATTATGTTGCAGGTTTGTTTGATGTTAGTGAAGTGTGATGATTAGGATTATAAGTCTACAACCAACATGATTGCCTGTGGCACTTTGAAGATGAAGGACCCCATGTTTTATAGATATTCTGCTGCAATGTAATGTGATAGGCAAATGAGCTATGTAAGATGTAATGAATTATTTTATTCCTGGTTATAAAGTTGTATTATGACCTTTGTTTCTTGATATTACATCTTAACTGTGGATGCTAGCTATTGATCCAGGGACTAGCATTGTAAACACAGGGATCTCTACCTTATTAAAGGTTGCGAACCTTACAGATGGTATCAGAGCACTGTGTTGCCTGTAGGATTGTAACCCTAGGATTGGATAAAACCCCTTAGCAAAATAGGAGTTTTTTTTGTTCCAAAACTTATTTACATACAATCTTGTAAACTCTTTCCTCAACCATTTTGATTTTGATTCTACATCTCTTCTATTTCAAACTTGATGGACAAAGCCTACCCCATGGCCAAAGACTTCACCATGTGCAAAGGATTTCATCAACTCTAATGGCTTCAACATCTTCAGGTGATTTCAACTTTAGTTTCACCAAGGACTTCAACTTAGACATCACTAAGGACTACAAGTGAAAAAACCAAGAGACATTAGATTGCCTACCAAAAACATTGATATCATGTTAGTGTATGGATCATATTGACCTATGAGGTATGACCATACCAAGTTAATTATTTCAAGAAAACTTGTTGTTTCCTTCAACTCATGAGTTAAGCTTATAAGTTGTTAAGTGGATAAATTGCTTGTAGATTGTTTGATTGTTTGATTGAACTTGGTTGTTTTGAGTTGTGTGTTAGGACTTCTTAAAACCTATCCATCATTACTCATACCTATCAAACCAACAGATGCCTCCCCATCGTGCCAACACCAACCAAAACAACAACAACATCACCCCTGCGATGCAGCAGATGATAGCAGCTCAGACACAGTTGATGCAGGAGATGACCACGTTCATACAGAATCAGAACAACAACAACAACAACAACAATCAGAATAATCCTCCAACACTTGATATGCTCACCAAGTTTCTAAAACTTAGGCCTGCAAGGTTCTCTGGAACAACTGAACCAATGGAAGCCAATGACTGGTTATGTTCAGTGAACAAAGACTTAGTGACTGTTGGCTGCACTGATGAAGAAAAAGTTAGGTTTGCAGCATTTCTACTTGAAGGACCAGCAGCAACATGGTGGGACAACTTTCAAATCACCACTCCCCTTGAAGATGTAACTTGGGCTATTTTTGAGGATGGATTTAGAACAACTCACATCTCACCTGGAGTGATGTACTTGAACAAAAAGGAGTTTCACAATCTGAAACAGCGTCACCTCAGTGTGGCTGAGTATATTGAAGAATTCAACAATCTGGCACGCTATGCACCGGATGAAGTTGATATAGATGCTAAGAGAAAAGAAAAATTTCTTGAAGGACTTAATGATGAGTTGAACCTGCAGCTAGCTGTTGCCCATGTCCCAACTTATCAATCACTCTATGACAAAGCCACCGTTTTGGAAAACAAGATGAATTAAGTTGAGAATAGAAATAGGAAGCATAAACTAAAGAATCACTCAGGATCATCAAAAAAGAAGCATTCATTCAAAAAGAGCAATGAAGATTCTGAACCACATCAGTATCACCACAACAACAATGGAAGTGATAATAATGGAAATGATACTGACAATGGAGATGACCTTGGTCAGAACCAACATGACACTTTCAGGAAGAAAGACATTAGCCAATTGCAGTGCTATAATTGTAAGGAACTTGGACACTATGCATCCGACTGTCCTGAGAAGAAAAAGAAAAAGGATGCTAGAAACTCCAATGGAAATGAATCCAATGTGACCCGGAAAGGACATGTGAACCACATTGACATGGATGGAAACTTTGAAGAGATAGAAGAAGTGGATGTCAGGAACTAGTTAACTCAGTTGAGTCAAATAAAGATTCCTTGTCTGTATATTAAGTGTTGAACCATAGTCAAGTGAACCATCAATGTAACCCTATGAGACTTTATTTTTAAGGGTGGTAGTACCCTAGTTGTTTTCAAGCCGACTTGTAACCCTAGCCTTCCCAAATCTCGGGACGAGATTTATTTTAAGGGTGGTAGCCTGTCACATCCCAAAATTTTCCAAATTTTGAAATGTGAAAAATAAATAAACAAAATAAAATTTTGTTGAAATTTAGGGTGAGAAAAAACTTTTTGATTCCAATTGGAAACATCAAAACCTATTTTGATAAAATAAAATCCTAAAGGGATTTAAAAAGATAAATAAACAATAAAGTTAAAATAGTTGGAATCACTATTTTTAGATCTTTTAATAAAAAGATTTGATTTTCAAAAGCAAAGGTAGAGTTACAAATAAGGATTATTTTATAGAGCCAACTTAAATCTTGGCCAAGCTTTTGAAATAAAATATTTCTATTTGACAAAAGGAGTAAAGGTTTATTTAAATAAAATAATGAGGATTTATTAATGTCCAATTTTATTAAAGTAAAGGCTTTTTCATTTTAAATAAACACTAAAACTTGTTAATTTATTTTAAATAAGATTTCCAAGTGTTTTATTTATTCAAATAAAACCTACTGAAATGATTTTGGTATTATTTTAGATTTCAAATAGAGTTTTAAAATAAATCAAATCCTATTTGAATTAATGACTAAGGTCTATTTATTTAATTATTAATGGATCCTAAAAAAGAATAAAAAATATTTTGTTTTGGACATTGGATTGTATTGTTAAACAGAATAAAAATAAATACAAAGTTTCGTGGTGGTTTGATTTGAATTAGTGTTTGAATTATTTGGTTAAAAACAAAACAGAAATTCAAATAGAAAAAGGAAAAAGCTTCAGTATAAAACAAGGGAAACAAACAGCAGCCCAGCTAACAGGCCCAGCAAGCCTAACACCAGCCCACTCTTTCCTCCCCCGCAGAAAACGCTTCGCAGCAACATTTTTACCCGCACAGCGAATGACCAGCAGGCCCCACTCCCACTTCCTCCACCTCGCTGATAGACGGACCCCACTGGCCACCTCAGCATCGTCTTCCCCACGACCACGTCCCCTGCCGTTGCTGCCGATTAATTGCCGGTGTCAATACACGTTGATGGCTGAGTTAATCTCGCCTGCGACCTTGCCCGTTTAAGCACCTCTCCCTCCTCGCCATTTCCCCCCAGAAACCACTACACGGGAGCCACCAGGCTGCCTCGAATCGGCTTTGCACCGCCGCTGCTCCGGCGAGCTTCTCCAGCGAATTCCGGCGAACCGCAGCCGCCTCTCCACTCCCCGAACACACAAGCTTGCTCTCCGGTCCCTTGCGCGTCTGCCCATAGCCCCAGCTCGCTCCCGCATGCTCTAGAAGCTCGGCTTCGACATCACCAGAGCGCCACCACCATCTGTCTCGTCTCCGACGAAGTCTCCCTGGTAAGCCAGACCGCCCCGAGCCCTCTCGATCATGCTCACGTGAACGCCACACTCGCCCGCGTCTGACCATGTCTTTGTTTTGCCTCGGCGCGACCTGCAGCTCCATCCCCGACGTCAAACAGAACCGCCTAACGCCGCCACCGACTCTGGCGAGGAATTGCCAGCAGCTCCGAGCGCCCCTCGCCCAGCCGACAGCACCTCGAGCTTCACCTCGACCACGCGAACGCTGTTAGCCATTTTCCCATCTCCCTCGCTTCCTGCAACGTCGGCATGCACACCGCCAGAGCGTGATCCGCCGCTCGCCGCCGCGCAGCGCCGTCAGTCTTTGGCCAAGCGATTGTGTCTGTTAGATTTTAATCTAGGGGCTGTGATTAGATCTTAACCGAAGGGGTACGCGCCCATCTGAGCCATTCGTTTTAAGTTAAATCCTGCGGTCAGAACAGCTCGATCCAAACGAAACGGTACCGGCCAATTAGAACGAGCCACGTGGCCAGACTGTTTGAATAAAACCAGAAAATGTTTTATTTGAATTGCAAACTTGTAAAATTCATAACTTTAATTCTACACGTCAAAATTTTGCAAATTTTATATCAATGGAATGAGTAGAACAAGTACTTTGCAACCATGCACTTTTTTTAATGATTTGCTTCTGGAAAATTGGTTGAATTTGTAGAAACAAGTGTAGGCATATTTAGAATATAAAAATTATTCTAGATATATTTTTGAGATGAAATCTTTGCAAAATGATTTGTTGTGAACCTACTGACCCTAGGAACCAACTTATGGATTTAAAAATATATTTTGTGAAGTTTAGGAATAAATATTTGAATTAGCACATTTCTAGTCAAATAAAAATATTATTTTTGGTTTAGAAATGATTTTTGAGTGAACCCTTTGGGAAATGATTTGATTCAAACCTTCTGAACCTAAACACCAAGTTTTGAGAATTAAAATATATTTGGTGAATCCTTTAAAGAATATTTCTTTGCTAAAAGCATTTTCCACCACATAAAATATTGATTTGATTTTAAAATGGTTTATAGATAAAACCTTTTGCAAATAGTTTTACCACTTTAGTAAATGACCACTTTTGAACTTTATAATGTTTTGAGCCTGGTAGAAACCACTTTTGCAAGTAAAACTATATTTTGCATGCTTGCATGCATGACCTTGTTTCTATTATTTTATGTGTGATAAATTGGTTGGAATGCTAGTTGAATCTATGTTTGCTTGATTGAATTGTAGTGAAATTAGAAGAGTGTGATATTTGCAAGATCAAGAAGTGAACCATCATTCTCTACTAAAAAGGAAAGTGACACTATCATCCAAGTCCTATTATTTTCATTACGCTTAGTGGATTTTTGTAACATGCATGAAAAGGATTTCTATATTTTATGCTATGCTAAATCCTATTAGGATACCCTTATATATTCCTTAGTGGAAACAATGTAGTTGTAGTATGCTTAGCCCTGCTATATATTGGGATGGGATACATGATATGATTATATGAAGAGTTGAAAAGACATATGTTTTATATAATAAAACAAGTACTCAATGAACCACCTGGGTGGACAAGGATACTCAAGCTTTTGGACAAGGTGGCAACAAAAGGAACCATGTTTATATGGCTATCTCTTTTTGTATGTGCACTAGAAGGAAACCACCCAGGGACTTAGAGATTGAACATGTTTCTCGTATAGTGGCTTCCGTGTACAGCCACATGCTAAATGGGCTCTGGCTTAGTTAACTACATAGTGGAAGACCCATGCATTGGCATATTCAGGTTAACTAGAATTGTGTAAGGGAACTTGAAACCCTACATTGGTGCCTGGATGACAAGCTATCATTGTGTATTGGGAGGACTTCTATGGAACGACTTTGTCACATTCTCAATCTGCCAGTACTCCATCTTGGTGAGTACTTATCAAGCGGCCACTGGTGGCATCAAGATGAGATTGTGTCATGTGGGTAAACTGTACAGCTTCTGCAGAAGATCAAAATTCTAAGTACTTAGCCGTGTCCCCGGTTATGGACAACTACTGAGCAACTAAGGCCTGAAGCTATGGAAGATCTCGACATTCCAATTTCTCAAAGTGACACTTGATGGTGACAACAAGGGATTAGAAGCACTTGGAGTTTTCCAAGAATTTCAGAAAGATTTGACAAAAGATCAAAACTATTTTGAAAAGATAGGATAAAACTATATTGCTTTCTGCAAATGAGCCTAAACCCCACTTATTCAAATATGCATGTAATGATAGGATCCACTTATTTCTACATAGTAGTGAAACTTGCCAATACAATTCAAATGTATTGACCCACTTATTCAAAGATAGGATCCATGTCTTGATGCTCAAGTTGTCCAATACCAGGGACATGGCTAAGTACTTAAATTCTTCCATCTGCAGAGGTTGTGCACTTTCCCCACAAGACTTGATTTTCACCAAGACAGGACCTTTCAGAAGCCTTCCCTTAGAACAAATGGACGCGCTCCAACCTATCATCCCACTACCACCAACTGTCCAAATGGCTAAGTTATTGCAACCTATATGATCCAGGCAGAGCCCATAATGCCATGTGGCTGCACTAGAAGCTTCTTAACATGTGGCATCTCAAATCCCTTTGTTCCTGGGTGGCTTTCCACAAGTGATATACACAAGGTAAACCATAGAAATGGGCCTTGTGTAACCACTCAACATAAACCATTATTTCCATTCCACCCAGTGTTTCATTCACTTAGTTGTTTTATTAAGCAAAAACATAAGTCCAAAGACTTAGAAATATTTTCACATAACATAAATATATAACCACCCTTGGTTGCTACTAGCTAGGCTAAGCATGGCAATGGTAAGCATCTTAACTTAGAAATTTCTAGCAATTCTACAACTACTAGGATTTTCCCAGGCATAGCATATAGATCAAAATATTCATGAAAGTCCTATACAAAATATTTCTAGTGCATAGTTGAAAAACATAGGAATAAAATCATGAAGCACCACTTGCCTTGGTAGTTTGGTGAGTAGCAACAATCTTCACAATCACAATCACTATTTGCACCAAAATCTACACATAAAATAATGGCACAAAATCACATACACAATATATACAAGCAAAAATACATGAATGTATGCAAAATGCCATGTGATGATTTTCTACACCAAACAAGACAAGTACACAGTACTGAATCATAAACAAGTCCAAAATAAGCCAAATAAACTTTATTTGAATAACATAAATTTTTTCAAATAATTACTATACACAAATTATGCCTAAAAATGTTTCTGTAAAAACAACCATTTTTACAGATGCAAAACATTAAAAACATTTCATAAACAGAAAGGATTTTCTCTCCTGATTCCAATGGTATAAAATTTGTCAAATTTGGACGTGGGACTCAAAAGTTATGAATTTTACAAGTTTAAACATCTAATAGATCTAAATTCTGTTTTTAAAACAAAGGACTAGCCACGCAGCGCTCTCTGATTGGTTGATACCAATTCGCGCGGATCAAGTAACGTGGACCGTCAGATCTAACTTAAATCGCACGGCCAGATCTATTCAGTACCCCTTCGTTTAAGTGATATATCCAACACGTTGGATCCAGATCCAACGGTTCACGATCAAGCGACCAAAGCCTGGCGGAGCTAGCGGCGCCGAGTGGCGGCGACGGCTCTGTCAGAGACGTTGCCGACGATCTAGGTCACGCGGGAGAGCGAGAGGTGGCTTACCGAGTTCTCCGTGTGCTGCTGATGCTCAAGGTAGGCTTCGTTGGCGAAGGGGCGCACCGTGAATGTCGCTGGAGCTCGTCGGAGTTGTGCGCGGCGTCGGGTGCTTGCAGACGACGACGTTGCCGAGGTTCTGCGTCGCCCTAGCACGAGTCAGTGGCATTAGGGGGTGCGCAAGTCTACGGCGAACACTACTAGATCAAGGAGAATACAAGGGGCGGTCATATTATACCTCAATTGCTCGTTGGAGTTAGACGGCGGTTCTGTCACTTGCAGCCGTGAACGGGGACGGCGAGCTGGGTCACGAGAAAACAAACGGAAGGTATCAGGGAACTCGCAAGAATTTGCTGTCACGATTGTTTGAACCAGAGAAAGGGGGCGGTCGGAGCTCACCAGAATCGGTCGCCGGATGTAGAGGTCCCAATCTTTAATAAGATAGATTCCTCCTGTGTTTTACAATGCTAGTCCCTGGATCAATAGCTAGCATCCACAGTTAAGATGTAATATCAAGATACAAAGGTCATATTAGAACTTTATAACGAGGAATAACATAATTTTATTACATCATACATAGCTCATTTGGCTATTACATTACATTGCAGCGGAATAACTATAATCATGGGGTCCTTCATCTTCAAAGTGCCACAGGCAGATGTTGGTTGTAGACTTTGTAATCCTAATCAAAACAATCTTCACTAAAATCAAACAAACCTGCAACATACAAGTTACAGCCACAAAGGTCAATACATTTGAATTGTATTGGCAAGTTTCACTACTTCGTATATTATGAGTGGATCCTATCATTACATGCATATATGACTAAGTAGAGTTTAAGGATTATTTGCATAAAGCAATATTTATCCTATCTTTTCAAAATGGTTTTGGTCCTTTGTCAAATCCCTTTTCCAAGTTCCTTGAACTCCTTGGTAGAAACTCAAGTGTTCAAGTCCTTGTCAAAAATCTCTTGAGCTACTTGGTAACCCCAAGTGCAACAAGTTTTATGAAATCTCATGAGTTCCTTGGTAACCCCAAGTACATCATGCTCTTGAGCACCTTGGTAACCCCAAGTGCAAGAAGCTTAACAAAATCTCTTTGAATTCCTTGGTACCCCCAGGTGCATCAAGTTTTTATATTAGAAATTAGAATGTCGAGATCTCCCATGGTTCAAACTTTAGTTGCTCAGTATTGTCCATAACCGGGGACACGGCTAAGTACTTAGATTTTATTAACTTTTGCAGAAGGAGTACACTTTACCCACATGTCATAATCCCATCCTTTTGCCACCAGTGGCCTACTGGATTAGTGCTCACCAAGATGGAGTACTGGCAGATTGAGAATGTGACGAAGTCTTTCCAAAGGGTCCTCCCATACACCATTGCTAGCTTGCCTTCAGCACCCATGAAGCATTCCAGATCCCCATGTCCGGTTAACTGAAGACAGTGCAGGGGTCTTCCCAATGTAGTCGACCAAGCCAGAGCCATAATAGCATGTGGTTGCACACGAAAGCCACCATTGGAGAAACATGTTCAATCTCTAAGTTTCCTAGGTGGTTTTCTTTCGGAGCACAACACAAAGTGATTTCCATAAACATGGTTCCTTTTGTTGCCACCTTCTCCAAAACTTAAAGTATCCACCACCTAGGTGGTTCATTGAGTCCTTGTTTTATTATGTAAAACACAAGTATTTTTTTTTCAACCTTTGTAAAATCTCAACATGTTTCTCTTTTCAAAATAAAGCATGGCTAAGCATGTACAATTACAATATTTTCACTAAGGAGTGTATAGGGAATCCTATTAGGATTTAGCATAGCTAAGTAATAAGATATCTCTTTTTATGCATGTTTTCATAATCCACTAAGTATAATGAAAATAGTAGGACTTTTGTATGATAGTGTAACTTGCCTTTTTGGAAGAGAATGGTGGTTCACTCCTTGATCTTTCTAGTCTCACACTTCACTAAATTCAATTCACATTCTAAACGAAAGTCAAACAAACAATTTTTCACACACACAAAGTAATGGAATCTAAGTCATGCATAAGTATGCAAAGGTTGGTTCTATTGCAAGGATGGTCTCCACTAGGTTTATAAACTTTGCAAGGTCCAATTTAGTCATTTACCAAAATGGCAAATTCATTAGTTAAAGGGTTTTGTCCAAAAACTATTTTAAAATCCATTCAATATTTTATATGGTGGAAAATGGTTTTATCAAATAAAAAATCTTTAAGTTTCTCACCAAAAGTTTCTAACTCTCAAGTCTTGGTGTTTTGGTTCAGTAGCTTTGAATCAAAATATTTTCCCAAGGATTTCATTCCAAAATCGTTTTTCATAATACAACCATTATCTTTATTTAGCTAGAAATAGACTAATTCAATTAATCCATTCTAAATTTTTCAAATTTCATTTTCAAAACCATGGGTTGGTTCCTAGGGTCAGTAAGGTCACAACATACCATTTTGCAAAAGATTGAACCCTAAAAATCAATTTTAAACAATTTCTCTACTCTAAACAAGCTCACAAATGAATCTGCAAAAACAAGCAAACAAACATATACTATTTTCTAAAATAAGGCCATGGTTGTTTAGGTCTTGCTCTCCTGAATCTAACGACATAAAATTTGTAATTTTTGGACGTGTGGTTTGAAAGTTACAGAGGTTTGAAGTTTGCAAATAATTCTGTTTTCAAATCTGTTTTTAAACAGAACAGTGACACACGGCGTGATTTCATTGGACGATACCGCTTCGCGCGGATCGCGCTCTGTAGAGCGTTGGATCAAATGTAAATCGTGTGGCTCAGAATCATCACTTACCCCTTCGCTAACATTCTATCGTATCCGTCAGATCCAGATCCTACGGTCACTAACACGCTTGCCAAAGTCTGGCGGCGCTCGGCGGCTGCGCGCGGCGGCGACGGCCAGGCAGTGGCGGTCCGGCTATTCTAGGAAGAGAGGGAGAGTGAGAAGGGCTCACCAGGTTCGAAATGCAGCACTGTTACTCAACATGCTCTTGGTTGGTGGAGGGGCACACGGGGACGGGCAGAATTCTTCGCCGGAGTTGGTTCTGGCGACGGGCGGCTCTGGTCGAGGTCGAGGACGTCACTGGATATCGCCCTAAGGCAAAATGAAGGCGCGGTCAGATGCGCAGGATCAAGACAATGCTATGTGCGTGATCGAGAAGTGAAGGGGCGGTCTGGTTCACCTGGTAAACGTCGTCGGAGAAGAGGACAGACGGCGGTGCTGCAGGTCGTCGATGTTGCCGACGCTGGGAGGCACGCGCGAGCAAGCTGAGACAGCAGAATGGTCCGCTGGTGAATGCTGATCACGGCTGCGTGCTCGAGGAGGCAGAAGGGGGCGTGTGCTGGCCGGAATCAGCGAGAAAGGTCGTCGGAGACAGAGAGAGTGTCTAGCGAAATATGGCAGCCTGGGGGCATGCTACTGCGGGGTGACAGAGGGGAAACAGAGAGGAGGGGCGAGCGATTTAAGGTGCGTGGTCAGGGGAGTTGATCACGCGGCATTGAAGCGAATTGACGAGGTGCAATCAATCGGCAGTAACAGCCAGGGCGACGAGGTCGTGTG
Source organism: Avena atlantica (assembly GCA_910589765.1). Lineage (NCBI taxonomy): Eukaryota > Viridiplantae > Streptophyta > Magnoliopsida > Poales > Poaceae > Avena > Avena atlantica. The sequence continues at coordinate 332,257,158 of OU342738.1, read as the reverse complement.
AAGACGATGAACAGAGAAAAGTGGGGCCGTTGCGTTAGTGGGAAAAGAAACGAGGGGGAGGTCCACCGGTCAGTGACTTAACGGGTTGCTTCTGTGGTGGGGAAAAACGGTTCAGGGAAGAGGGCAGATGGGCTGGTTGCTGGGCTTGTGGGCTTGGCCGACTGGGCTGGCTGTTGTTCCATTTTTTTTTGTTCAGAAAATTTTCCTTTTCTAATTCTATTTTTTTCTGTTTTGAATCTCAAACAAACAAATATCAACCAACCAATTCAAACAACACCACGCTTCATAATTTGAACTTGGTTCTGTTTATCAGTATAAACCTAAATTCCAGAATAAAATATATTTTATTCTTTTTAGGATCCTATTTAATAATTAAATAAAATAGACCAAAGTTATTTAATCAAATTGGGTTTGATTTATTTTAAATCTTCATTTGAAATCCAAATATTTTCAAAACAAAATACTTGTTTTAAAATAAAATAGCATTTTATTTTAGGTCCATTATCAATTTAATAAAATGGGCCTTATTCATTTACTTCAAATAAGATTTGTTTTATTAGAATATTTATTTTTAAAACTAAAATAGTACCAAAACCATTCAGTAGATTTTATTTGGAAATAATGAATACTTGGAACTTGTTTAAAACAAAATATCCTTTTATTTAAGGGTCCATTATTTAATTAAATACAATAGACCTTTATTATTAAAACAACTAGTATTCTATTTTATTTAAATTGAAATCTAAAATAAAACCAAAACATTTTAGTAGGCTTTATTTGAGAATATAAAATACTTGGAAAACCTATTTAAAATAATTTAATAAATTTTGATGTTTTAATTAAAATGGTAAAACCTTTTATTTGAATAAATTTTGGATAATTAATTTATTTAAATAAACCTTTGCTATTTTTATTCAAAACAAAATGTTTAAATTCAAAAGCTTGGCCAAGGATTAATTTGGTTTTATAAAATAATCTTTATTTGTAAAACTTCTATTTCATTTGAAAACAAATCTTTTCATTTAATTGTTTCAAAATAGTATTTCCAAATGTTTTTATTTTCCTTTTATTAAATGTTTATCTTTTAAAATCCCTTTAGGTTTTATTTAATTCAAATGGGTTTGAAGTTCCAATTGAATTCAAAAAAGTTTCTTCTAGCCTTGAAAATCAAAAAAAGTTTTATTTAATTCATTTATTTTCACATTACAAGATTTGGAAAATCTTGGGATGTGACAGACTACCACCCTTAAAATTAATCTCGTCCCGAGATTTGGGGAGGCTGGGGTTACAAGCAGGTCCAAAACAACTAGGGTACTACCACCCTTAAAATTTTCAAACAAAAATTACACATTGTCCTTCTTGGGATCTCGGGGAAACTTCTCTAAGCAAACATTTGCATTGAGTCCTTTGTTTCCAGGCTTGACTCATGGGCCAAGTTTGAGTTTCTCCATAGGCTTGTTCAACTTGTTTTTCATCTTTTCTGGACAGTTGCTTGCATAATGTCCTGGTTCCTTGCAGTTGAAACAATGAATGTCCTTGAGTTCTTCACGTAGCTCTTGTGGACAAGTTGCCACATAGTGGCCTAGCTCTCTGCAGTTGTTGCACACTACTTGACCAATCTCTTTATTCTTCTTGTTCTATGGGCACTCACTGGAGTAGTGTCCCATTTCTTTACATTTACGACATTGCACAAGGTTCATGTCTGGTCTTGGTTTCTTGGGTTTCTTTGATCCTTTGAACTGGGTTGTCTTGTTTGGAGGTATAAGTGGTCCTTTTCCTTTGCCATCAACATTCTTGGCATACTTGGATCCTTCTTGTTTCCTTTGTTCCACCATGGAGTAGATGGGGCATTGGATAGGGACATGGTCGTTTCCTTCACAAAGATAACAAGTAGCTTGAGAGGTGGGACATTGTCCAACAGGATGATTTTCTTCACCGTTAGAGCATTGACCTTCATGCTCCTTGGAAGTATGATCCTTGTCTCCACAAATAATGCAAGCTGGGGCTCCATCTAGAACAACATTCTTGTCATCTTTGTTATCATAAACTCCTTTGGGGTAGTTTTCTTCCATGCTGATCATTTGATTGGTCACCTTAAGCATCAGTTGGGATTGTTCCTCCAAAAACCTTTGTAGTGCTAGATCTTTATCACTATTGTTGGCTATGAACTGAGCTGTCAGTTGGTTCAACTGGTGTTGGGTTGCTATGAGCTCTTTCATGCTGTCAGCTTGGTTGGTGTTGATGTCATCAACCTTGGAGTCTTTTGGAGTAGTCATCTGTTTGGGTTGAAGGGAGGTTAGAATAGGCAAGTTATTTCTAAGGAATCAATTCTAATCACACACATCACAATTCACACAAGCAATGTGTATGCAATCACAAACAAGTTTTCACTCAAACAATAAAGTTCAAGTACACACTTAGGCAACAAAAATACTTTTGTTACACCACATAAGTTGGTGTGTTTTGACTTAACTAAAATATGGTGGTCCATCTATATGATTCACTTGTGATCTTCCCATCCTTCTTTGGTTGATTCTTCTTGTATGAGATCATGGTTTCCTTGGGAAAAACTCTTGGTCACAATACTTCAAAGTTGTTGATGGCTCCTTCTTATTTTGCATTCCCCCAGTCTCTAAATCTTAAGCAAGATTTCCTTGTTTCACTTGTAGTCCTTGGTGATATCCATGTTTGAAGTCCTTGGTGATTATGCTGAAGATGTTGAAGTCAATAGAGTTGAAGATGTTGAAGTCATTAGAGTTGAAGATGTTGAAGAAGTCCTTTGCACATAGTGTAGTCCTTGGTCATGGGTAGGTTTCCCATCAAGTTGAAGTAGAAGAGAAGTAGAGTTGAAACCAAAATGGTTGAGGAAAGAGTTTACAAGTGTTTTTGTAAATAAGTTTTTTGGAACAAATACAACTCCTATTTTTTTAAGGGTTTTTGTCCAATCCTAGGGTTTACAAATCCTACAGGCAACACAATGCTCTGATACCATCTGTAGAGGTCCCAATCTTTAATAAGATAGATTCCTCCTGTGTTTTACAATGCTAGTCCCTGGATCAATAGCTAGCATCCACAGTTAAGATGTAATATCAAGATACAAAGGTCATATTATAACTTTATAACCAGGAATAACATAATTTTATTACATCATACATAGCTCATTTGGCTATTACATTACATTGCAGCGGAATAACTATAATCATGGGGTCCTTCATCTTCAAAGTGCCACAGGCAGATGTTGGTTGTAGACTTTGTAATCCTAATCAAAACAATCTTCACTAAAATCAAACAAACCTGCAACATACAAGTTACAGCCACAAAGGTCAATACATTTGAATTGTATTGGCAAGTTTCACTACTTCGTATATTATGAGTGGATCCTATCATTACATGCATATATGGCTAAGTAGAGTTTAAGGCTTATTTTCATAAAGCAATATTTATCCTATCTTTTCAAAATGGTTTTGGTCCTTTGTCAAATCCCTTTTCCAAGTTCCTTGAACTCCTTGGTAGAAACTCAAGTGTTCAAGTCCTTGTCAAAAATCTCTTGAGCTACTTGGTAACCCCAAGTGCAACAAGTTTTATGAAATCTCATGAGTTCCTTGGTAACCCCAAGTACATCATGCTCTTGAGCACCTTGGTAACCCCAAGTGCAAGAAGCTTAACAAAATCTCTTTGAATTCCTTGGTACCCCCAGGTGCATCAAGTTTTTATATTAGAAATTAGAATGTTGAGATCTCCCATGGTTCAAACTTTAGTTGCTCAGTATTGTCCATAACCGGGGACACGTCTAAGTACTTAGATTTTATTAACTTCTGCAGAAGGAGTACACTTTACCCACATGTCACAATCCCATCCTTTTGCCACCAGTGGTCTACTGGATTAGTGCTTACCAAGATGGAGTACTGACAGATTGAGAATGTGACGAAGTCTTTCCAAAGGGTCCTCCCATACACCATTGCTAGCTTGCCTTCAGCACCCATGAAGCATTCCAGATCCCCATGTCCGGTTAACTGAAGACAGTGCAGGGGTCTTCCCAATGTAGTCGACCAAGCCAGAGCCATAATAGCATGTGGTTGCACACGAAAGCCACCATTGGAGAAACATGTTCAATCTCTAAGTTTCCTAGGTGGTTTTCTTTTGGAGCACAACACAAAGTGATTTCCATAGACATGGTTCCTTTTGTTGCCACCTTCTCCAAAACTTAAAGTATCCACCACCTAGGTGGTTCATTGAGTCCTTGTTTTATTATGTAAAACACAAGTCTTTTTTTTCAACCTTTGTAAAATCTCAACATGTTTCTCTTTTCAAAATAAAGCATGGCTAAGCATGTACAATTACAATATTTTCACTAAGGAGTGTATAGGGAATCCTATTAGGATTTAGCATAGCATAAGTAATAAGATATCTCTTTTTATGCATGTTTTCATAATCCACTAAGTATAATGAAAATAGTAGGACTTTTGTATGATAGTGTAACTTGCCTTTTTGGAAGAGAATGGTGGTTCACTCCTTGATCTTTCTAGTCTCACTTCACTAAATTCAATTCACATTCTAAACGAAAGTCAAACAAACAATTTTTCACACACACAAAGTAATGGAATCTAAGTCATGCATAAGTATGCAAAGGTTGGTTCTATTGCAACGATGGTCTCCACTAGGTTTATAAACTTTGTAAGGTCCAATTTAGTCATTTACCAAAATGGCAAAGTCATTAGTTAAAGGGTTTTGTCCAAAAACTATTTTAAAATCCATTCAATATTTTATATGGTGGAAAATGGTTTTATCAAATCAAAAATCTTTAAGTTTCTCACCAAAAGTTTCTAACTCTCAAGTCTTGGTGTTTTGGTTCAGTAGCTTTGAATCAAAATATTTTCTCAAGGTTTTTATTCCAAAATCCTTTTTCATAATACAACCATTATCTTTATTTAGCTAGAAATAGACTAATTCAATTAATCCATTCTAAATTTTTCCAATTTCATTTTCAAAACCATGGGTTGGTTCCTAGGGTCAGTAAGGTCACAACATACCATTTTGCAAAAGATTTAACCCTAAAAATCAATTTTAAACAATTATTCTACTCTAAACAAGCTCACAAATTAATCTGCAAAAACAAGCAAACAAACAGATACTATTTTCTAAACTAAGGCCATGGTTGTTTAGGTCTTGCTCTCCTGAATCTAACGACATAAAATTTGTAATTTTTGGACGTGTGGTTTGAAAGTTACAGAGGTTTGAAGTTTGCAAATAATTCTGTTTTCAAATCTGTTTTTAAACAGAACAGTGACACGCGGCGTGATTTCATTGGACGATACCGCTTCGCGCGGATCGCGCTCTGTAGAGCGTTGGATCAAATGTAAATTTTGTGGCTCAGAATCATCACTTACCCCTTCGCTAACATTCTATCGTATCCGTCAGATCCAGATCCTACGGTCACTAACACGCTTGCCAAAGTCTGGCGGCGCTCGGCGGCTGCGCGCGGCGGCGACGGCCAGGCAGTGGCGGTCCGGCTATTCTAGGAAGAGAGGGAGAGTGAGAAGGGCTCACCAGGTTCGAAATGCAGCACTGTTACTCAACGTGCTCTTGGTTGGTGGAGGGGCGCACGGGGACGGGCAGAATTCTTCGCCGGAGTTGGTTCTGGCGACGGGCGGCTCTGGTCGAGGTCGAGGACGTCACTAGAGATCGCCCTAAGGCAAAATAAAGGCGCGGTCAGATGCGCAGGATCAAGACAATGCTATGTGCGTGATCGAGAAGTGAAGGGGCGGTCTGGTTCACCTGGTAAACGTCGTCGGAGAAGAGGACAGACGGCGGTGCTGCAGGTTGTCGACGTTGCCGATGCTGGGAGGCACGCGCGAGCGAGCTGCGATAGCAGAATGGTCCGCTGGTGAATGATGATCACGGCTGCGTGCTCGAGGAGGCAGAAGGGGGCGTGTGCTGGCCGGAATCGGCGAGAAAGGTCGTCGGAGACAGAGAGAGTGTCTGGCGAAATACGGCAGCCTGGGGGCGTGCTACTGCGGGGTGACAGAGGGTAAACGGAGAGGAGGGGCGAGCGATTTAAGGTGCGTGGTCAGGGGCGTTGATCCCACGCCATTGAAGCGAATTGACGAGGTGCAATCAATCGGCAGTAACAGCCAGGGCGACGAGGTCGTGTGAAATCGATGAACAGAGAAAAGTGGGGCCGTTGCGTCAGTGGGAAAAGAAATGAGGGGGAGGTCCACCGGTCAGTGACTTAACAGGTTGCTTCTATGGTGGGGAAAAACGGTTCGGGGAAGAGGGCAGATGGGCTGGTTGCTGGGCTCGTGGGCTTGGCCGGCTGGGCTGGCTGTTGTTCAATTTTTTTTGTTCAGAAAATTTTCCTTTTCTAATTCTATTTTTTTCTGTTTTGAATCTCAAACAAACAAATATCAACCAACCAATTCAAACAACACCACGCTTCATAATTTGAACTTGGTTCTGTTTATCAGCATAAACCTAAATTCCAGAATAAAAAATATTTTATTCTTTTTAGGATCCTATTTAATAATTAAATAAAATAGACCAAAGTTATTTAATCAAATTGGGTTTGATTTATTTTAATAAAATCTTCATTTGAAATCCAAATATTTTCAAAACAAAATACTTGTTTTAAAATAAAATAGCATTTTATTTTAGGTCCATTATCAATTTAATAAAATGGGCCTTATTCATTTACTTCAAATAAGATTTGTTTTATTAGAATATTTATTTTTAAAACTAAAATAGTACCAAAACCATTCAGTAGGTTTTATTTGGAAATAATGAATACTTGGAACTTGTTTAAAACAAAATATCCTTTTATTTAAGGGTCCATTATTTAATTAAATACAATAGACCTTTATTATTAAAACAACTAGTATTCTATTTTATTTAAATTGAAATCTAAAATAAAACCAAAACATTTTAGTAGGCTTTATTTGAGAATATAAAATACTTGGAAAACCTATTTAAAATAATTTAATAAATTTTGATGTTTTAATTAAAATGGTAAAACCTTTTATTTGAATAAATTTTGGATAATTAATTTATTTAAATAAACCTTTGCTATTTTTATTCAAAACAAAATGTTTAAATTCAAAAGCTTGGCCAAGGATTAATTTGGTTTTATAAAATAATCTTTATTTGTAAAACTTCTATTTCATTTGAAAACAAATCTTTTCATTTAATTGTTTCAAAATAGTATTTCCAAATGTTTTTATTTTCCTTTTATTAAATGTTTATCTTTTTAAATCCCTTTAGGTTTTATTTAATTCAAATGGGTTTGAAGTTCCAATTGAATTCAAAAAAGTTTCTTCTGGCCTTGAAAATCAAACAAAGTTTTATTTAATTCATTTATTTTCACATTACAAGATTTGGAAAATCTTGGGATGTGACACCGGAGGTCGTCGATGCTGCGGGGTTCTGAGCTCGAATGCGCGCAGCCTGGTGGCGGAGTGAGCGAGGAAAGTGGGGGAAAATGACCGCGGCGGCGAGGGGTTTAAGTAGCCAGAAGCGGGGTGAATATTGCGCGCTGAATCAATGGGATTTAAGCGAGTTTTAATCGCGGCGTCACTGCACGGTGGTAACGGCGGGGCGGTGACTGCGCGCGAGAAATTGGGGAAGACGACGCTGACGTGGAGAGGGCCCAGTGCTCAGTGGCTGCAGGGCTGGTTCGTCGCAGGTGAGAAGAGACAGAGAGAGGAGTGGCCCGGGTGGGCTGCTTTGCTTGTTGGGCTGGATTGGTGGCGCCAGGCCCAGTTGGGTTTTAAAACCTTTTTCTTTTTCTAATTCGATTTTCTGGAATCAATTTCAAATGAATTTAAAAGCATTTGTTTTTCAAATCTTTTTGGCCTTTTGTAATGTGAATCCTGTATAATTTTGAGTACAAAACCATGTTGGCTTGCTGGACTTGCTTAGTTCCTTTAAAAAAATTAAAACAGTAGTGCCTTAGCACTTGTTTTAATAAAGATTTGAAATGAGTTTTAAACCCATATTGGTTTTGGAAATTTTCTAACCAAACTCTAACATTCATCCAAACCAACATGAGGGCAAACAAAGCTTGGTTTAAAACAATTATACTCTCATTTGAGAGGGGCATTTGATCAATGCTTTCTCACATAAAATAATAGCACTCAGTGCTTCTATTTTCTTGAAATGAGTTTGAAATTGTCCCCTAAATGATATGCATGCATGAATGGTATGCAATATTTGAAAACATGATTTTAGGGATGTTACATTTGAGAACCATGACCCACATGATATTGTCCGTGAACTCAAAATGATATTTGAGGCTCACGCGGCAGTTGAGAGTTATGAGGCTTCTGAAAAGTTCTTTAACTGCAAGATGGAAGAGGGCAGATCCGTCAGTGAGCACGTGCTTAAGATGTCTGGGCATGCAAGCAAGCTTCAAAGCTTGGGTATAGTGATTCCTAATGCTTTGGGGATTCATCGTGTCCTCCAATAACTACCACTAAGTTACAAGAACTTTGTGATGAACTACAATATGCAAAACATGGACAAGTCGTTGCCCGAACTCTTATCCATGTTAAAGTCTGCGGAAGTGGAGATCAAGAAAGAGCACCAAGTGTTGTTGGTCAATAAGACCACCAAATTCAAGAAGCAAGGCAAGTCTAAGAAAAAGGGAAACTTCAAGAAGGGCGGTAAGAAATTTACTGTGTCAGCGAAGAAGACCAAGGCTAGGCCTAAGGCTGATACTGAGTGCTTTTACTACAAGGGAGAAGGTCAGTGGAAGCGGAATTGCCCTAAGTACTTGGCGGATTTGAAGAATGGCAACATGAAGAAGAAAGGTATATCTGATATACATGTTATTGATGTGTATCTCTACTCGTAGTAGTGCCTAGGTATTTGATACTGGTTCGGTTGCTCACATTTGTAACTCGAAACAGGTGCTGCAGAATAGACGGAAACTAGCGAAGAACAAGGTGACAATGCGCGTTGGAAATGGATCAAAGGTTGATGTGATCACGGTCGGCACGCTACCTCTTCATCTGCCTGCGTTGAGCATGAACATTATATCCGGATCATGTTTATTGCGAGACGGTTACTTGTTTAAGTCCGAGAATAATGGTTATTCGATTTATGTGAGTAATATGTTTTATGCACATGCACCTTTGATAGATGGTATATCCTTATTGAATCTCGATTGTGGAAATACACACATTAATAACATTGAAGTTAAACGCTTGAAATTGAGCGATAACTCGACCTATATGTGGCATTGTCGTCTTGGTCATATTGGAGTGAAATATGAAGAAACTCCATTTTGATGGACTTCTTAAATCACTTGATTTCGAATCACTTGAAAGATGCGAAGCATGTCTGATGGCTAAAATGACTAAGACTCCATTTTCTGGTATGATGGAGCGAGCTACAGACTTATTGGAAATCATACATACCGATGTGTGTTGCCCAATGAGTGTAGCATCGCGCAGTGGTTATCCTTATGTTCTTACCTTCACGGATGACTTGAGTAGATATGGGTATATCTATTTCATGAAACATAAGTCCGAAACTTTCGAGAAGTTTAAGGAATTTCAAAGTGAGGTAGAGAATCAACATAACGAGAAGATTAAATTTCTACGATCTGATCGTGGAGGTGAATATCTAAGTTACGAGTTTGGCAAGCATTTGAAGAAATGCGGAATACTTTCACAATTGACACCGCCGGGAACACCACAGCGTAATCGTGTGTCCGACGTCGTAATCGAACACTCTTAGATATGGTTTGTTCTATGATGTCACTTACAGATTTATCGCAATCATTTTGGGGTTATGCATTAGAAACAGCCGCATTCACTTTAAAAAGGGCACCATCTAAATCTGTTGAAACGACACCGTATGAATTATGGTTTGGGAAGAAACCTAAATTGTCGTTCCTTAAAGTTTGGGGTTGCGAAGCTTATGTAAAGAAGTTACAGCCCGACAAGCTTGAACCCAAAGCGAAAAAATGCATCTTCATACGATACCCAAAGGAAACTATTGGGTATACCTTCTATCATAGATCCAAGAGAAAAATCTACGTTGCCAAGAATGGATCCTTTCTAGAGAAGGAGTTTCTCTCGAGAGACGTGACTAGAAGGAAGGTAGAACTCGACGAGGTTGTTGAACCTTCTCTCAAACTTGCGAGTAGCGCATCACCGGAAGTAGTTCCTGTGGAGCCTACACCAATAAGAGAGGAAGCTAATGATGCTGATCATGAAACTTCGGTTGAAGTTACTACGGAACCTCGCAGGTCAACGAGAACTCGTACCATTCCTGATTGGTATGATCCCGTTATGAGTGTCATGTTGGTGGACAACACCGATGACCCTGCTACATATGAGGAGGCGATGATGAGCCCAGATTCCAATAAATGGCAAGAAGCCATGAAATCCGAAATTGGATCCACGTATGAAAACCAAGTATGGACTTTGATGGACTTACCGGATGGCCGGAAGGCTGTCGAGAAAAATGGATTTTCAAGAAGAAAACAGATGCAGATGGTAATGTTACTGTCTATAAAGCTCGACTTGTGACAAAAGGGTTTCGACAAATTTAAGGAGTTGACTACGATGAGACTTTCTCACCAGTAGCGAAGCTAAAGTCTGTGAGGATTTCGTTAGCAATTGCTGCATATTATGATTATGAGATATGGAAGATGGATGTCAAAACATCATTCCTCAATGGAGACATTGATGACGAGTTGTATATGATGCAACCCAAAGGTTTTGTCGATCCTAAAAATGCTAACAAGGTATGCAGACTTCAACGGTCCATTTATGGATTGAAGCAAGCATCCCAAAGTTGGAATCAACGTTTTGATAAGGTAATCAAAAAGCTTTGGTTTTATACAAACTTATGGAGAAGCTTGTATTTACAAGAAAGTGAGTGAGAGCTCTGTAGCATTCTTGATACTATATGTGGATGACATATTGTTGATTGGGAATGATGTAGACCTTCTTAATAGTGTCAAGGATTATTTGAATAATAGTTTTTCAATGAAAGATCTTGGCGAAGAAGCTTACATATTAGGTATAAAGATTTATAGAGATAGATCGAGACGCCTAATATCATTGTCACAGAGTACATATTTGGACAAAGTTCTAAAGAGGTTTGGAATGGAAGATAGAAAGAAAGGGTTCTTGCCCATGTTGCCCAATACGACCTTGAGTAAAACTCAAAGTCCTACAACGGCAGAAGATAGAGAAAGGATGAGTAAGACTCCATATGCCTCAGCCATAGGATATCTTATGTATGCCATGCTATGTACTAGACCCGACATTTCATATGTTGTTAGTTTGACTAGCAGATATCAAAGTGATCCAGAAGCGGATCATTGGACAACGTTCAAAAACATCCTTAACTACTTGAGAAGAACTAAGGATATGGTTCTTTATTATGGAGGTGATGAACAACTCGTTGTTAATGGTTACACTGATGCTAGTTGGAACACCGATTCAGATGATTCTAAATCTCAATCTGGATAAGTATTTACTTTGAATGGTGCAGCAGTTAGCTGGAGGAGTGCAAAGCAAAGCATTGTGGCGAGATCTTCAACTAAATCGGAATACATAGCTTCTTCGGAGGCTTCACAAGAGGCTATATGGATGAAGGAGTTCATTACAGAGCTCGGTGTGGTTCCAAGTGCGCTGGACCCAATGTCTATCTACTGTGATAACATGGGCGCCACAGCCAATGCACAAGAACCAAGGTCACACAAGAAGCTGAAGCACATCAAGCTACGTTTCCACGCTATTCGAGAGCATGTCCAAGGTGGTGACATAAATATTTTCAAAGTACACACAGATCTGAATGTGGCGGATCCGTTGACTAAACCTCTCCCGAGGGAAAAACATAACCAGCACCAAACTGCCATGGGTGTTCAGTATATTACCATGTAATCTAGATTAGTTGACTCCAGTGCAAGTGGGAGACTGTTGGAGATATGCCCTAGAGGCAATAAAAAAAGTGGCTATTATTATATCTTTGTGTTTATGATAAATGTTTACATTCATGCTATAATAGTATTAACCGGAAACATTAATACTTGTGTGATTTGTAAACTAAATTAGAGTCCCTGGTAAAGCCTCTTTATAATACTAACTTGTTGGTTAATAGATTATCGTGGTTTCTCGATCATGAACATTGAGATGTTATTAACAATGAGATCATATCATTAGGAAAATGGTATGATGGACATACTCCTATAGATAAGCGTAGCATAAAGATCAAGTCATTTCAATAGTTCATTTGCTACAAGCTTTCTGCTACATAGTAACCTAATTCCTTTGACCATGATATCATGCTAATCACCATCACCGTAAGGATGCTTTGATGACATCAAACACCACACCTTAACTGGGCGGCTATAAAGGTGGCATTGAGTGTTCGGAAAGTATGTGTTAAGGCACATGGATCAAGAGTGGGATTTGTCCATCCATATGACAGATAGATATACTCTGGGCCCTCTCGGTGGAATGTCATCCAATTGTCTTGCAAGCATGTGACTGGCTCACAAGGGATCACATATCACGGGAACGAGAAAAGAGTACTTATCGGTAACAAGGTTGAACTAGGTATGCAGAGATACCGACGATCAAACCTCGGATAAGTAAGCTATCGCGAGACAAAGGGAAATTGGTATCGTATGTAAGTGGTTCATTCGATCGCAAAGTAATCGTAGAAATATGTGGGAGCCATATGAATTTCCAGATTCCTCTATTGGTTATTGATCGGAGAAGTGTCTCGGTCATGTTCGCATAATTCACGAACCGTAGAGAGACACACTTAATGATTCGATGTTGTTTAGTAGATATGGAATGTTAGTAGGGATACCGAATGTTGTTCGAAGTCTCGAATGGGATCCGAGATATCATGAGGATATCCGGAATAGTCTGGAGAATAAGATTCATATAAAAAAAGTCCGATTTCGGAGTTCGGGAATGATTTCGATGTTTTCATCGCAGAGGTTCTAGAAGGTTCTAAAAGGTTCACCGGACCGGAAGGGGAATGGAACATGAATGTGTCATGGGTAAGTGGAATGATTGGATCATATCCTAGGTCACTTGGTTTGGGCATTTGCAAGAGATAATTAAAGCTCTAAATTGAAAGTTAAACGGGAGGTTTGAAAAGTCAAACTGGAACAATGGTTTCCTAGTGGAAGAATGAAAGAGTCCTTCTTTCAATCCAACTTGGGTTTGGGTTTGGATTCAAACCCTCCCCTCCCAAGTCTGCCCCCTCTCATAAATAGAGGGGGAGGGCTGCCCCAAACACCACAAGTGCCAGCCCTCCCCACCCGTGCACCGCCGCTGCACGCCACCGTCGCCTCGTCGCCGTCGCCCTAGCCACCACCGACACCTCCTCCTCCTCCTCTAGGCCTTCTAAACCCTAGATCGCCGGGAAACCCTAGATCCACCATAAATCGCACCGGCTTAGGCGAAGCCCTGCGGGATCTTCCCTCTACTTCTAATACCATGCTATCGTGCTGCCGGAATCGCGAGGGGAGAACTACAACCTCCGCTGCCTGATGGAACAAGGGAGAGGAAGGTCTTCATCGAGTACCGAACGTGTGACCGATTGCGGAAGCGCTGCCGGAAGGCAGCGCTGGAAGGATCCTCTATGCGATCTTGAGATCGGCAAGTGTACGACTACATCACCCACGAGAATCTGCTCTCGTTATCCGCTTTGGAATCTTCGAGGGTGAGTGCTTCTATCGACTCGTTGCTACAATCTAGTAGATAGATCTTGGCTTGTTTGTGTGCATGGGGTAGAAATTTTTTGTTTTCCATGCTACGAACCCCTACAAGGTGCATGGTACTTATTCCACTTCTTCTTGGGAATTTCTATGTAAGAGGCAAAGGCTTTAAAACAGTTGGCAATACTTTGGGAATCAATACCAAACTCATTACTAATATCACGGAAGTCATCAGTTCCCATAAAAGATTTAATGCATTCATAATCATAGTTTATACCTGACTTTCTTCCTTTGTCATTCTTCCAAGCTTCAGTGTTCTCTTGAATACGGTCTAGTAGATCCCATTTAGATTCTTCATACATGTGAATGATCCCGCACAAGAAGCATCTAGTAAATCTTTATCATGAAGACAAAGCATAGCATAATAGATATTGATAATAATATTGTAAGGGAGTTCATGAATAGGACATTTAAGCATTAGTAACTTCAATCTCCCCCAAGCTTGAGTTGTACTCTCTCCATCATGAGGCCAAAAGTTATATATCAAATTTCTATCCTTATGAATCTCACTGGGAGGATAAATTTTAGAATAAAAGAGAGATGTCATTTCCTCCCATTCCATAGATTGTCCATTGTTCAACAGCTTATACCATTCTTCAGCTCTCCCTTTCAAGGATATGGAGAGTAACTTCTTCTTCACCTGTTCAGTTGTGATACTTGCACACTTAAACAACCCGCATAATTCATGGATAAAAAGCAAGTGGTCACCAAGATGGATAGTTCCATCCCCTAAATAATAATTATCCATAACACGATCAACAATACTTGTAGGTATCTTAAAAGGATCTATTTCAACAGGTGGTGGTTCATCGACTACCCTAATAGTGGTAGTAGTTTTCCCAAACAGAAAACCAAGTGGGCTATCCATATTGGAAACAAAGCAACAAACAGAAACAAAAGGCAATACTCACAGTAGATGTTTCCCTTACCAGTTCCACTATTCAATAGCGCTTCACTCCCCGGCAACGGCGCCAGAAACTAGTCTTGATGACCCACAAGTATAGGGGGTGTATCGCAGTACTTTCGATAAATAGAAGTGTCGATCCCAACAAGGAGCAGAAGGTTTTGACTAGTGGTATGGAGCAGGAACTCTCTATAAATACTTAGCAAACGGATTTTTAGGGGTTTTCTGATAAAGCAACAAAAAAGTGCAAGTAATAAAGACAACGAACAAACGCAGTAAGTGGCCCAATCCTTTCTTAGCAAAGGAAAATCTGGTGGAAATACTTATAAGGACCAAACGTTCTCGAGGACACATGGGAATTCTGTCAAGTGCTTTCGCTTCAAATAGCTAAGTACTCTTCTTTGGTGTTGTAAGTGTTGTGTGGGTGAACCTGTGCTAATGTACCGACCTTACTTGGACTAATACATACTTGTGATTAAACCCCCCTGCAAGCATCTGCAACTACAGGAAAGTAATTAAGATATAAACCTAACCACATCCTTAAACTCTAAGATCCTACACTCCCTTGTGCAATGGTGTCCTAACGGGGGTTCAGGTTTCTATCACTCCGGCAACCCCACAATTAGTAGCCAAATACACAATGCATTCCCCTAGGCCCATAAATGGTGAAGTATCATGTAGTCGACGTTCACATGACACCACTAGAAGAATAGCACCACAACTTAAATACTGAACCATTGAATAATATCTGAACACAAATGCACTACTAACAACATTACTTCTCCCATGTCCTCAAGAACTAAACGAACTACTCACGAGACATCATATGGATCAAGATCAAAGATTATATGGTAATGGATAACAATCTGAACATAAACAATAATCCAGTGGTTCCACTCACAAGCATAAACTACAATATTAATCAACACCGGGAAAGTTTCCCCTAATGAACTAAGCAAGTATTCAACACGATTGTTACAGCGGGATGGAGTGGTGATGATGATCCCGATGAAGTCTAGCTTGACGATGGTGTTGATGGCGAAAATCTCCCCTCTCTGGGAAGGAATTTCCCAGGCAGAAATCTGTCCGCTGGAGAGCTCTTTATCTCTCGGTGTTTTCCACCCCGCAGAGGCGGCGGAAATCTATCTGTGGTCGCCTCCTAGTATTAGGGTTCCGTGAGGAAGATATAGGCGAGAGGGCGGAGTCGGAGGCCGGCCAGGTGGCCACACCTGCCCTAGGCGCGGCCTAGGAGGGCCCGCGCCTAGGGGGTGTGGGACCCCTGTGGCCCAGCTACGCCTTCCCTTCTGGCTTCCTTCGTCTTTCGGGGAAAAATAATTTTCCAATATTTTTCTGGTATTTTTCCGATCTTCGCGAAATTGCATGAAAACACCTCTTTTTCCATCAGAAACCTGACTCCAGCAGTCCATCCTCCAAGAATCATCCAACATGCAAAAACAGAGGAAAAGACATAAGTAATACCTCATAATAAGACATATATATAAATGAGTAGAGGCAAATTATGATATAGAATGGTGATGCAGATTGGACGTATCAAGGATAAGGCTAGCTTAAGATAGAAACTTTGAAAGAGAAAACCCTAAATTGTAACCGACTCTGCCTTATCCCGAGATCCAGCCTCCCCATATAAAGGCCAGAAGGGAACGACGGGAAGGACAACGAAAAACCCTAGCATACACCCGCCAGATCTCATATGCGCACCCATGTAGTCTTCGGTTCCTTCGATAATCAAGAGAAGACAAGCAGGAGTAGGGTTTTCCCTATGGGGTCCCGAACCTAGGTAAACTTCGTGTCCCGTGTTTCTTGTATGTTGGCCGAACGAGATCTCCAGTGCACCCCTCTTCCTTAAACCTAAGTCCATGAAGTATGGGCATTGACGTGATCGCCCCACGTCAATTGGCACTGTCTGTGGGAACTAGGAGCGCTGATGTTGCGATCTTGACAGCCCCAACACCCGCATTCTTTGACTCGTTCGTGTCTTAGAATCATCTTCTCTTAGGCGCCATCGACTTCACCATCCACTCGCCAGAAACACGCCTGGCCTTCGATTTCATAGGAGACAGACTCAACATGATGATCGGGAGCCTATGCTTCCAAGTTGGCAAGATCGTCACACTTCACCTCCCCGATCGGGTGATGGCACCGGCGATCGCGCGCCTCATGCACTCTACCAATTGGCACGTTGAGCAAGCTCAACGCTCCCATGCTGATCTATGGCACGGATAGCAACATGAGTTGCAACTCCAATATGTATGATCCGCCGTCAGGAGAAGAAGCCTACGACTCTGGATCGGAGAGCTTGCAATGACCCAACATACCACTACATGATGTAGTACACTATAGTCGTTGACATAACACCAATGAAACACCGTTCCACTAGTATTACATCCCTCAGAGTGGTACAACAGAAACATAGCAGGTCCAAGACATAACTATAGGTTACGACTCGACTCTTTACAAAAGATCCAGAGAACACTCGTTATATAGAGAGAGAAAGCAACTTCTAACAAAGAAGAACCAGAAATAACAATTCATAACTATCATACTAATAGACTAGTATCTAAACTATTTGGCTTGCAAATACTGCTATTGCATTGCTCTACAGAAGTAGGTTCTATGGCTAGATATTATAATCTTATCTAATCAGCAACTTCGTCTTCACTCTAGTTGGTGTATATGTTATCTTCGTTGACGTCATTGAAGACTTGAGCTTTTGATGATGATTCCTTGAGCATAAGTTGGTGTTGATGTCGTTGTTATTTGCTCCAAAATCTAGCAAGGGTTGATACGATACGATTGAGTATGAGAGTACTCAGCAAGTTCACTAAAAAGGAGTGTTTGATGCACTAGCTACAACCACAAACCGTAGGTCGTAGGCTATGCAGGTTTTCATAAACATTTCTTCAAGGTTGCTTTTATTCTTTTACCAGAACTTTCATGGAGTTCCTTTCCTGCTGTGTTCGTAGCTCCTTCCCGAAAAAGGGAGTAACATGTCACAGTTTTTACACTCCGCAGAGGTGCGTTGCTTTACCCATGAGAGATAGTAAGCTTTGTTGCACGGCCAGGAGTATGTCCTTGTTCAAACTTCCATGGTTTGAGGCCCAACCTAAGATCCAAGCCAATCGCTGCCCTTCTCCGTGACCCCACATGCCCCCTTGGTGTACGCCATGCCCACATATTGGATTATGACAATGGACAGTACAAACCGTTTAGATGCCAGAACTACCATGGGATGTTGAGGGATCCCACCCATATGCTGCATATCCTCTCTTGAATTACATACTCACGGTCCAAATATAACGGCCACGGTCTAAGCATCCGACGACATGTGAAAGGAAGAAGATCCAGCTAACTTCTTTGTCCCATTCAAAATCTCATGGTTAACGCGTGATATACATGATTACCCATAAGTATAGGGGATCGCAACAGTCTTCGAGGGTAGTATTACCCAATTTATTGATTCGACACAAGGGGAGCCAAAGAATACTTATAATCCTTAACAACCGAGTTGTCAATTTAGCTGCACCTGGAAATAGTCTTGCTCACAGTAGTTTATCAGTATCAACAGTTTTGTAGTAGCAATAGCAAAGTAACAACAGCATTAAAACAAAAGCAGTAGTAACAATAGTAGCAAACAGTAGGATATGAGTGCGGTTGGCATAGGGATGGATGGACGGGCGTTGCATGGACGAGACTATTCATGTAACTTCAAGATCTAGGGCAATTGCAGATAAATAAGATAAAGCATCCAAGTACTAAACAATCATAGGCATGTGTTCCATCTATAATCATATGTGCTTGCAATGAGAACTTGCACACCATCTTTTGTCCAGCCAACCCGTTGCAGCGGAGCCTCAAGGGAATCTACTGGAAATTAAGGTACTCCTTTTAATAGAGTACCGGAGCAAAGCATTAACACTCCATGAACACATGTGATCCTCATATCATAGCCATCCCCTCCGGCTGTCCCAATTTCTGACACTTCGGGGCCTTTGGATCCGGATAATGATATGTGTACACAACTTGCAGATAAGATCACAAAAAATACTATCATCATGAATCAATAACATGTTCAGATCTGAGATCATGGCACTCGGGCCCTAGTGACAAGCATTAAGCACAACAAGTTGCAACAAAGTCAAATAGTACTAATAAAGATACTAGGAACCATGCCCTAACAATCTTATTCGATTACATGATAGATCTCATCGAATACCTACCATCCCCATAGACTACAGCGGGGGATTACTCACTCATGGATGGGGGAAACATGGATGGTTGATGGAGAGACGTCGGTGATGATCCCCTCCAATTCCCCGTCCCGACAAGGTGCCAGAACGGAGTTTCTGGTTCCGAATCATGGTTTCTGGTGGTGGCGGCGCAGTGGAACTCTATCTGGAAAAACGTCAACCCCCCCCCCCCAGAGTTTTTAGGTCAGGAGGCTTATGTAGGCAAGAGAGCAAGGCCGAGGGGGTGCCCGAGGTGGCCACACCCCCTCCAGGCGAGGCCAGGGGTGTGGGTCCCTGGTGGCCCACCTCCGCCTCATCTTCTGGCTCCGTGAGTCTTCTGGTAGAATATGATTTTTTGGCATATTTTCTAGGATTTTTCCTGAAAGTTGATTTCTTGCACAAAAACTAGACACCAAAGCAATTCTGCTGAAAACAGCGTTAGTCCGTGTTAGTTGTATCCAAATCACACATGTTTAGAGGAGAAACAATAGCAGAAGTGTTCAGGAAAGTAGATACATTTTGGACGTATCAACTCCCCCAAGCTTAGCTTATTGCTTGTCCTCAAGCAATTCAGTTGAAAACTGAGTGCGATAAAAGAAACTTTCACTAACACATTTGCTTCATATGATGTGAATACTCTCAGCACATGATTAGATACTTAGACAATTCATAATAAGGAGTATGCAAATAAGTCTACTTAATAGTCATTGCAAGCTATGAAGAGATTCCAACTCAATAATAATAAGTAGTGTCGTGGTATTGCACGGCATATGCTACTGGGGGTAGCTTACGTAGAGGGAGCAAGGCGACGTAGGAGAATCCGGGAGCGAGATTGGCACACGATGTACCCAGGTTCATGTCCTCTCGATGGAGGATCGCTACGTCCTGCTATCAATCCAGTATATGATCATAGATTGGTTTACATGGGAGCCGCTGTAGGCGGGGGGAGAGACTAGATCTAATCTAATATGGGAGAGCCTCCCCCGTGGGGGTGCCCCTGGTGGCTTTATATATGCAGCCACCTAGGGTTTACAAGTGCACTAATGGGCTTTGTCTTGGAGTCGCCGTCTTGGGCCTCCAGTCGGCGCCGCTTGTCCGGGTCCAGCATGCGCCAGTCGCCGTATTGGGCGAGTCGACCGCTCTGGGCTTGGCTTCAGTCGGCTCGATCCAGCTGGCGAATCCGCTTCGTGGGTATACCCCGATTGGTATTCCCCCATCAGTAGTCCCCGAGCGCGTTGTTGATTCGACGTGGGCTTGAGGCATGGCGCGGAGAGTCTTGACGATGGGTCGTGGCGAATCGGCGACGAGCTCCTGAACAGAGGAAAGAACCGTGAAGCGGGAGGCAGTCGGCGTGAGCCAGTCGGTGATGGCCAGTTGGCGAAAGACGCAGGGTGTCGGTGAAGCCGCTAGTTACGGCGAGTTCCCGAACATGAAGCGTTCCGAGTCCCCGAGCGTGGCGAGTGGCGAGGTCAAGCGACCGGCGAGTGGCGTTGTCTGTAGCACGCCGATGCCCCGAGCGCGTTGAGCACGCGAGGGCGAGTCCGCGGTGGCGAGTCCCGAGGTGTTGAGTACGCGAGGGCGAGTTCGCGGTGGAGAGTCCCCGAGCGTGTTGAGTACGCGAGGGCGAATCCACGGCGGCGAGTCGACGAGCGCGTTGAGCATGCAAGGGCGAGTGTCCGCGGCGGCGAGTCCCCGAGCATGTTGAGTATGCGAGGGCGAGTGCGAGTGTCCGCGGCGGCGAGTCCCCGAGCATGTTGAGTACGCGAGGGCGAGTGTCCGCGGCGGCGAGTCCCCGAGCGCATTGAGTACGCGAGGGCGAGTGTCCGCGGCAGCGAGTCCCCGAGCGCGTTGAGTACGCGAGGGCGAGTGTCCGCGGCGGTGAGTCCCCGAGCGCGTTGAGTACGCGAGGGCGAGTGCATGATGGCGAGTCGACGAGGTCGAGCCGCGGTCGTGGAACCACGCATACACACTGCATGCCTAGGAGTAGTCCCCGAGGCTCGAGTTGGCTTGTAGAGGCGACTTGAGGCTCTTTAGAGATGCATATTTTGAAAATATTAGTGGTTGCTGCCGAGCGCGGCGAGTGGCGAGGTCGGGCGACCGGCGAGCGCCGAGCCCCCGAGCGCGGCGAGTGGCGAGGTCGAGCGGCCGGCGAGCGCCGAGTCCCCGAGCGCGACAAGTCCGCGATGATTGCGAGTCCGCGAGGGGAGAGTCCCCGAGTGTGGCGAGTCTACGATGATTGCGAGTCCGCGAGGGGAGAGTCCCCGAGTGTGGCGAGTCCGCGATGATTGCGAGTCCGCGAGGGGAGAGTCCCCGACTGTGGCGAGTCCGTGATGATTGCGAGTCCGCGATGATGTTGATTGCGCTGTTTTTTAGCGAGTCTCTCGTCTTGGCCCGGGGGGCCAGTCGCATGGCGACTCCAAAGACGGCTCTCGGCTGGGCGTTTTTCCTGGACGATCTGAGGCTCGTTTTGCGAGTCCTCGTCCGCAGTACTTTGCCGTGCGAGTCGTACTGTCTAAGGTTGAGGAGGACATGGTGCTGGTTGTGTAGCACTACCATTTGTCTTGGCCCGGAAGGCCAGTCGAGCAAGGCGACTCCAATGATGGCTCTCGGTTAGCGTTTTTCGTGGACGATCCGAGGCTCGGTTTGCGAGTCCTCGTCCGCACTACTTGGCCATTGCGAGTCGCTCTTTCAACGGTTGACAAAGGCGAATTGATTTTTCCCGGGTGGAAGAGAAGCCCAGTGGTGAGTCCATGCAGCATGGTATGCGACCCTCTCTGGCGACTCGGACGATGAAGGTCCCTTAGTAGGCGTGGCGTACGCATTCGATGTAGCGGACGGGGTCGCACGGCGTTTAACCGGAAAAAGTCGACGCGGCGGACAAGGAGTTGACGCGGCGGACGGTGATCGCGCTATGGTGAAGTCGACGGGGCGGACACGGGGTCGACGCGGCGGACGGGGATCGCGCTATGGCGAAGTCGACGCGGCGGACACGGGGTCGACACGGCGGACAGTGATCGCGCTATGGCGAAGTCGACGCGACGGACACGGGGTTGACGCGGCGGACGGAGGTCGCGCTATGACGATGTCGACGGTGACAGGACCGCGAGGGCAAGGTCGGGATGGAGATCCCACGGCAGGTGAGTCCCCGAGCCTAGCGATTCCGCGTTTAAGCGTGTCCGCGTTTAGGAGGGTTTCAGAGCATGGCGAGTCCGCGACAGGCGGTCCACGGCGGGCGTAGAGAACTCGCGACAACCGAGCGACTGAGTTGGCTCCTTCACAACTCCATTGTCTCAAATGTGATTTCATACATATCCAAATAAACAGCGTGAAGCGTTGATGAATAAATCAAATAATAATTATTTGAGAGAACAACGAGTAAAAGAGAAGTGTATGTGTATGTCTGTTCAGCTCGATTGAGCGACGGGCGGCGAGGTCGAGCGACGAGTCTCCGAGCGCGGCGAGCGGCGAGGTGGAGCGACCGGCGAGCGTCGAGTCCCCGAGCGCGGAGAGCGGCGAGGTCGAGCGACCGGCGAGCGCCGAGCCCCCGAGCGCGACGAGCGGCAAGGTCAACCGACAGGCGAGCGCCGAGACCCCGAGCCCGGCGAGCGGCGAGGTCGAGCGACCGGCGAGTTCCGCTGTCTGGAGCGCGCCGAGTCCCCGAGCGCGGCGAGTCGCGAGGAAGACATCAGACCATTCGTTAGCTTGGCGAGTTCATGGTGGATGAGTCACACAAACGTGATGAATCCGTGACCGTGCCGAGCTCACGGCGTCGAGTACCCGAGCATGACAAGTCGGTAACGACAAGTTCACGATTGTGGCGAGCCATGGCCACGACGAAGTAGTGTGCGATAGATTGGCCATGACGCGCGGACTCACCAATCCATGGTCGTGATCAAAAGAGATGTCTCATCTTATTTCCACGGACATAGGTATCCCAAATCCAGCGGTGATGCGCCTTGTATGCAAAACAACATACAATAGATTAGATCGATTAGATCTCAGTAAAATACGTAAAAAAAAAAATTCTAAAAATCAATGCACGGAAGATTAAAAAGAAATAATGCATAGAGATAAGGTTGCGTGGGTGTGGATCGATGTCACTAATTTGATTGACATAGCCGCTTGATCCTATTGCTGCTTGCAGGGACCATTGGATCATTTTCCTTGGTGCAGGCGACGCGTCTTGATTAATTCCCTACAACAAGAAATCGGCCAGAAGCTATTCCGTAAAGGGGTTGATTCCTTTAGCGGTCTATGGACTGGCCAAGCTGGTCGACTATAGAACACGTCCAGCAGCGAGTCGTCACCATGCTCATGGTAAAGACACACCATGTCGCGGCGGATTTGGTGATGACGAAGCCGAGCGCGTCGACGCGAGCGAATCGGCCAGAAGCGATCAGGACACCATTGATGACGAGGGATCCCGCCCGGATTATCACCCTTCAAGCACCGCTAGCCACACTGTGGGCGCCAACTGTCGTGGTATTGCACGGCAGATGCTACTGGGGTAGCTTACGTAGAGGGAGCAAGGCGACGTAGGAGAATCCGGGAGCGAGATTGGCACACGATGTACCCAGGTTCACGTCCTCTCGATGGAGGATCGCTACGTCCTGCTATCAATCCAGTATATGATCATAGATTGGTTTACATGGGAGCCGCTGTAGGCGGGGGGAGAGACTAGATCTAATCTAATATGGGAGAGCCTCCCCCGTGGGGGTGCCCCTGGTGGCTTTATATATGCAGCCACCTAGGGTTTACAAGTGCACTAATGGGCTTTGTCTTGGAGTCGCCGTCTTGGGCCTCCAGTCGGTGCCGCTTGTCCGGGTCCAGCATGCGCCAGTCGCCGTATTGGGCGAGTCGACCCGCTCTGGGCTTGGCTTCAGTCGGCTCGATCCAGCTGGCGAATCCGCTTCGTGGGTATACCCCGATTGGTATTCCCCCATCAAGTAGCATGAAACATAAACATAAGCAACATTGCAATGCTCATAAAAAGGTATGATAGAGTGGTATCTCGCTTGCCTTTTATTGTAGTGCAAAATATGAATGACAAGGCACCTCTGGTGAAGACTAGAGGTAAAGATATCAAAGATACAAGCATCAAAGTCATGACATAATTAACCAAGTTTTGAGACAAGCACTTTACACTAAGAATGACAACTATGCTCTCAAGAAGGTGCTCATAGAATAAGTGGTGACTCAACATGGAAGTGAAAAGGATTTGAAAAGTTTGAAAGGCTTCCAAATGCTGAAAGTATGGTACTCATTAGCTTTGATCTCTCATTGCCCCTATCATAGGCTTCTTTAGATGGTTAAGTTGAAAGTGAGGTCCAATATGAGTTATATGCTTGACAGACCATAAACTGGAAATCTCATGTCCCTTGAGTACGAGGGCCGCTCCTCATGCTACTCAACTTTATTTACCGGTAAGTTCTTGTCATAGTAAATACATGTGTATCATAGAGAACCGCCAACGGGGTACCCCTTGCACATGATACAGGAGCTATCCCATATCAAAATGACAAGGCAAGCAGACAATGAGCATCTCAGCAATCTTATTATTTACCATGGGAAAATGGTGTTTTTTCTCTCTGTCCTATTTTCTCTGTCTCTCTTTTTTTATAAGAAGAAATCTTCATAGATTGCTCACTATGGTTATGCTGTAAGTTTCCACCATGATTAGGCATGGCTTAGGCTAGCGGCTCAGGTGTTTCTCTAACACATATATATAACTTCATGGACTTACAAGCTCCCCTTTTATTTCACACCAACGACATCCATAAACAAAAGAGTATGATATCAATGGGATAATATTTACAGGTGCTGAAAGCGTTCCTCGTGTCAGCACGGTTCTGCTAACTCCCAGCCTATAATTTGCAAGCATATAACTTTCATGGTCAGTCACAATGGTTCAAATTTATTAAGTACAAGAAAATAAAGTGTTCCATCAAGTTCGTGAGAGCTTTACAAGAAAGTGAGTGGGAGCTCTGTAGCATTCTTGATACTATATGTGGATGACATATTGTTGATTGGGAATGATGTAGACCTTCTTAATAGTGTCAAGGATTATTTGAATAATAGTTTTTCAATGAAAGATCTTGGCGAAGAAGCTTACATATTAGGTATAAAGATTTATAGAGATAGATTGAGACGCCTAATATCATTGTCACAGAGTACATATTTGGACAAAGTTCTAAAGAGGTTTGGAATGGAAGATAGAAAGAAAGGGTTCTTGCCCATGTTGCCCAATACGACCTTGAGTAAAACTCAAAGTCCTACAACGGCAGAAGATAGAGAAAGGATGAGTAAGACTCCATATGCCTCAGCCATAGGATATCTTATGTATGCCATGCTATGTACTAGACCCGACATTTCATATGTTGTTAGTTTGACTAGCAGATATCAAAGTGATCCAGAAGCGGATCATTGGACAACGTTCAAAAACATCCTTAACTACTTGAGAAGAACTAAGGATATGGTTCTTTATTATGGAGGTGATGAACAACTCGTTGTTAATGGTTACACCGATGCTAGTTGGAACACCGATTCAGATGATTCTAAATCTCAATCTGGATAAGTATTTACTTTGAATGGTGCAGCAGTTAGCTGGAGGAGTGCAAAGCAAAGCATTGTGGCGAGATCTTCAACTGAATCGGAATACATAGCTTCTTCGGAGGCTTCACAAGAGGCTATATGGATGAAGGAGTTCATTACAGAGCTCGGTGTGGTTCCAAGTGCGCTGGACCCAATGTCTATCTACTGTGATAACATGGGCGCCACAGCCAATGCGCAAGAACCAAGGTCACACAAGAAGCTGAAGCACATCAAGCTACGTTTCCACGCTATTCGAGAGCATGTCCAAGGTGGTGACATAAATATTTGCAAAGTACACACAGATCTGAATGTGGCGGATCCGTTGACTAAACCTCTCCCGAGGGAAAAACATAACCAGCACCAAACTGCCATGGGTGTTCAGTATATTACCATGTAATCTAGATTAGTTGACTCTAGTGCAAGTGGGAGACTGTTGGAGATATGCCCTAGAGGCAATAATAAAAGTGGCTATTATTATATCTTTGTGTTTATGATAAATGTTTACATTCATGCTATAATAGTATTAACCGGAAACATTAATACTTGTGTGATTTGTAAACTAAATTAGAGTCCCTGGTAAAGCCTCTTTATAATACTAACTTGTTGGTTAATAGATTATCGTGGTTTCTCGATCATGAACATTGAGATGTTATTAACAATGAGATCATATCATTAGGAAAATGGTATGATGGACATACTCCTATAGATAAGCGTAGCATAAAGATCAAGTCATTTCAATAGTTCATTTGCTATAAGCTTTCTGCTACATAGTAACCTAATTCCTTTGACCATGATATCATGCTAATCACCATCACCGTAAGGATGCTTTGATGACATCAAACACCACACCTTAACTGGGCGGCTATAAAGGTGGCATTGAGTGTTCGGAAAGTATGTGTTAAGGCACATGGATCAAGAGTGGGATTTGTCCATCCATATGACAGATAGATATACTCTGGGCCCTCTCGGTGGAATGTCATCCAATTGTCTTGCAAGCATGTGACTGGCTCACAAGGGATCACATATCACGGGAACGAGAAAAGAGTACTTATCGGTAACAAGGTTGAACTAGGTATGCAGAGATACCGACGATCAAACCTCGGATAAGTAAGCTATCGCGACACAAAGGGAAATTGGTATCGTATGTAAGTGGTTCATTCGATCACAAAGTAATCGTAGAAATATGTGGGAGCCATATGAATTTCCAGATTCCTCTATTGGTTATTGATCGGAGAAGTGTCTCGGTCATGTTCGCATAATTCACGAACCGTAGAGAGACACACTTAATGATTCGATGTTGTTTAGTAGATATGGAATGTTAGTAGGGATACCGAATGTTGTTCGAAGTCTCGAATGGGATCCGAGATATCATGAGGATATCCGAAATAGTCTGGAGAATAAGATTCATATAAAGAAAGTCCGATTTCGGAGTTCGGGAATGATTTCGATGTTTTCATCGCAGAGGTTCTAGAAGGTTCTAGAAGGTTCACCGGACCGGAAGGGGAATGGAACATGAATGTGTCATGGGTAAGTGGAATGATTGGATCATATCCTAGGTCACTTGGTTTGGGCATTTGCAAGAGATAATTAAAGCTCTAAATTGAAAGTTAAACGGGAGGTTTGAAAAGTCAAACTGGAACAATGGTTTCCTAGTGGAAGAATGAAAGAGTCCTTCTTTCAATCCAACTTGGGTTTGGGTTTGGATTCAAACCCTCCCCTCCCAAGTCTGCCCCCTCTCATAAATAGAGGGGGAGGGCTGCCCCAAACACCACAAGTGCCAGCCCTCCCCACCCGTGCACCGCCGCTGCACGCCACCGTCGCCTCGTCGCCGTCGCCCTAGCAACCACCGACACCTCCTCCTCCTCCTCTAGGCCTTCTAAACCCTAGATCGCCGGGAAACCCTAGATCCACCATAAATCGCACCGGCTTAGGCGAAGCCCTGCGGGATCTTCCCTCTACTTCTAATACCATGCTATCGTGCTGCCGGAATCGCGAGGGGAGAACTACAACCTCCGCTGCCTGATGGAACAAGGGAGAGGAAGGTCTTCATCGAGTACCGAACGTGTGACCGATTGCGGAAGCGCTGCCGGAAGGCAGCGCCGGAAGGATCCTCTATGCGATCTTGAGATCGGCAAGTGTATGACTACATCACCCACGAGAATCTGCTCTCGTTATCCGCTTTGGAATCTTCGAGGGTGAGTGCTTCTATCGACTCGTTGCTACAATCTAGTAGATAGATCTTGGCTTGTTTGTGTGCATGGGGTAGAAATTTTTTGTTTTCCATGCTACGAACCCCTACAAGGTGCATGGTACTTATTCCACTTCTTCTTGGGAATTTCTATGTAAGAGGCAAAGGCTTTAAAAAAGTTGGCAATACTTTGGGAATCAATACCAAACTCATTACTAATATCACGGAAGTCATCAGTTCCCATAAAAGATTTAATGCATTCATAATCATAGTTTATACCTGACTTTCTTCCTTTGTCATTCTTCCAAGCTTCAGTGTTCTCTTGAATACGGTCTAGTAGATCCCATTTAGATTCTTCATACATGTGAATGATCCCGCACAAGAAGCATCTAGTAAATCTTTATCATGAAGACAAAGCATAGCATAATAGATATTGATAATAATATTGTAAGGGAGTTCATGAATAGGACATTTAAGCATTAGTAACTTCAATCTCCCCCAAGCTTGAGTTGTACTCTCTCCATCATGAGGCCAAAAGTTATATATCAAATTTCTATCCTTATGAATCTCACTGGGAGGATAAATTTTAGAATAAAAGAGAGATGTCATTTCCTCCCATTCCATAGATTGTCCATTCTTCAACAGCTTATACCATTCTTCGGCTCTCCCTTTCAAGGATATGGAGAGTAAATTCTTCTTCACCTGTTCAGTTGTGATACTTGCACACTTAAACAACCCGCATAATTCATGGATAAAAAGCAAGTGGTCACCAAGATGGATAGTTCCATCCCCTAAATAATAATTATCCATAACACGATCAACAATACTTGTAGGTATCTTAAAAGGATCTATTTCAACAGGTGGTGGTTCATCGACTACCCTAATAGTGGTAGTAGTTTTCCCAAACAGAAAACCAAGTGGGCTATCCATATTGGAAACAAAGCAACAAACAGAAACAAAAGGCAATACTCACAGTAGATGTTTCCCTTACCAGTTCCACTATTCAATAGCGCTTCACTCCCCGGCAACGGCGCCAGAAACTAGTCTTGATGACCCACAAGTATAGGGGGTGTATCGCAGTACTTTCGATAAATAGGAGTGTCGATCCCAACAAGGAGCAGAAGGTTTTGACTAGTGGTATGGAGCAGGAACTCTCTATAAATACTTAGCAAACGGATTTTTAGGGGTTTTCTGATAAAGCAACAAAAAAGTGCAAGTAATAAAGACAACGAACAAACGCAGTAAGTGGCCCAATCCTTTCTTAGCAAAGGAAAATCCGGTGGAAATACTTATAGGGACCAAACGTTCTCGAGGACACATGGGAATTCTGTCAAGTGCTTTCGCTTCAAATAGCTAAGTACTCTTCTTTGGTGTTGTAAGTGTTGTGTGGGTGAACCTGTGCTAATGTACCGACCTTACTTGGACTAATACATACTTGTGATTAAACCCCCCTGCAAGCATCTGCAACTACAGGAAATTAATTAAGATATAAACCTAACCACATCCTTAAACTCTAAGATCCTACACTCCCTTGTGCAATGGTGTCCTAACGGGGGTTCAGGTTTCTATCACTCCGGCAACCCCACAATTAGTAGCCAAATACACAATGCATTCCCCTAGGCCCATAAATGGTGAAGTATCATGTAGTCGACGTTCACATGACACCACTAGAAGAATAGCACCACAACTTAAATACTGAACCATTGAATAATATTTGAACACAAATGCACTACTAACAACATTACTTCTCCCATGTCCTCAAGAACTAAACGAACTACTCACGAGACATCATATGGATCAAGATCAAAGATTATATGGTAATGGATAACAATCTGAACATAAACAATAATCCAATGGTTCCACTCACAAGCATAAACTACAATATTAATCAACACCGGGAAAGTTTCCCCTAATGAACTAAGCAAGTATTCAACACGATTGTTACAGCGGGATGGAGTGGTGATGATGGTGATGATGATCCCGATGAAGTCTAGCTTGACGATGGTGTTGATGGCGACAATCTCCCCTCTCTGGGAAGGAATTTCCCAGGCAGAAATCTGTCCTCTGGAGAGCTCTTTATCTCTCGGTGTTTTCCACCCCGCAGAGGCGGCGGAAATCTATCTGTGGTCGCCTCCTAGTATTAGGGTTCCGTGAGGAAGATATAGGCGAGAGGGCGGAGTCGGAGGCCGGCCAGGTGGCCACACCTGCCCTAGGCGCGGCCTAGGAGGGCCCGCGCCTAGGGGGTGTGGGACCCCTGTGGCCCAGCTACGCCTTCCCTTCTGGCTTCCTTCGTCTTTCGGGGAAAAATAATTTTCCAATATTTTTTTGGTATTTTTCCGATCTTCGCGAAATTGCATGAAAACACCTCTTTTTCCATCAGAAACCTGACTCCAGCAGTCCATCCTCCAAGAATCATCCAACATGCAAAAACAGAGGAAAAGACATAAGTAATACCTCATAATAAGACATATATATAAATGAGTAGAGGCAAATTATGATATAGAATGGTGATGCAGATTGGACGTATCAAGGATAAGGCTAGCTTAAGATAGAAACTTTGAAAGAGAAAACCCTAACTTGTAACCGACTCTGCCTTATCCCGAGATCCAGCCTCCCCATATAAAGGCCAGAAGGGAACGACGGGAAGGACAACGAAAAACCCTAGCATACACCCGCCAGATCTCATATGCGCACCCATGTAGTCTTCGGTTCCTTCGATAATCAAGAGAAGACAAGCAGGAGTAGGGTTTTCCCTATGGGGTCCCGAACCTAGGTAAACTTCGTGTCCCGTGTTTCTTGTATGTTGGCCGAACGAGATCTCCAGTGCACCCCTCTTCCTTAAACCTAAGTCCATGAAGTATGGGCATTGACGTGATCGCCCCACGTCAATTGGCACTGTCTGTGGGAACTAGGAGCGCTGATGTTGCGATCTTGACAGCCCCAACACCCGCATTCTTTGACTCGTTCGTGTCTTAGAATCATCTTCTCTTAGGCGCCATCGACTTCACCATCCACTCGCCAGAAACACGCCTGGCCTTCGATTTCATAGGAGACAGACTCAACATGATGATCGGGAGCCTATGCTTCCAAGTTGGCAAGATCGTCACACTTCACCTCCCCGATCGGGTGATGGCACCGGCGATCGCGCGCCTCATGCACTCTACCAATTGGCACGTTGAGCAAGCTCAACGCTCCCATGCTGATCTATGGCACGGATAGCAACATGAGTTGCAACTCCAATATGTATGATCCGCCGTCAGGAGAAGAAGCCTACGACTCTGGATCGGAGAGCTTGCAATGACCCAACCACTACTAGGAAAATGGTCGTTTGTGGCGCACCTGAAAGGCCCATCCGTGGCGCACCTGTAGTGCGCCACGGGCCTTGCGCTACGGCTATCTCTCAGCCGTGGCGCACTGCCTAGTGCGCCACGGTTGTGTAGAGATAGGCGTAGCGCACCACCTAGTGCGCCACAGAAGTTTGGCATGGTGCGCTACTGTGGCATCCCGCAAAACCACTACTAGAAAATCGCGTTGTTTTTGTGCATTGCATCGTCATCATCATGCATTGTTTGCTAAAACTATGTTTGTAAAGCCCGTGTTGTTTTCTAAACTCCCCTCTTTATTTTTAAACATCAAAACCGGGTCCCCGGAATATTTTGTTTTGGCCGCTATCGGTTTGCAGAAGGCCCGTTTAAATCGGATAAAATATTTATTTATTTTTGGCCGGAGCAGTCGAACGGGCCAACCGACCCGAACGACCGCCCCAGATTTCTAAAATCGGTCCAGCCACCCTGTAATCCTAGACCTACCCAATTATCTACCCAACCCACCCCAGCCACCTCACCCCCTCCAATAGTATCCTGCCACGTCACTTTTCTCCCTCACCCCTCCAATCAGCAGCTGCCACCTAATCCTCCCCACCCACATCTCTCTCTCTCCTCTCTCTCTCCCACAGCTGGCCCCACACCAGGCCCACACACGCACACACTACACGCACGCCACCTGCAACCCCACAGCCCCACCCTGGCCCGCTACCCCCCCCCCCCCGCCAGTCCTCTCATCCTCTCCCGCGTGTCCCCGCGTGGACCCCACCCTGTCGGCCCCCACGCGCCCACGCTCCTCTCCCTCTCCTTCCTCCCGTCCCCGACCCCCGCTAGCCTCTCCCTCCGCGACTGCAGCGGCCGGCCGCGCTCGTCCGGCCCGCCGCCCGCTGTTGCCCTCGGCCGCCGCCTCGCGAGCACCGTCGCCGCCCTCTCCGGTGACCGCCTCCGCCCTAGCGACCCCGCCCTCGCCCCGGTACACCGCCCGCCAGGCCCCGCCTCCGACGCCGGCCGCCGCCGGGTCCTCCGCACGCGACCGCGACCGCGCCGCGCCGGAGCCGCCTCGCCGGACCGCCTCCTCGAGCGGCGCCCCTCCCGCCGCCGCTCGCGCCCACCTCTTCCGCCTCCGCGACGGCCGGCCCTCGCCGCCGCGCGCCCCGTCGCCTAGCGCCACCGCCCCACCTCTCCTACCGTTCCCGAGCCGGCCCGCCTCCGCCAGCACCGGCTCCCTCCGCGGCAACCACCCGCCAACCCCCTCGCCGCCAGGCCGCGCGCCCGCGTCCTCCGAGCCGCGCGCGTCGCTCCGCCGTCCGCCGTTCGCCGAACCGGGCTCCTCCCCGCCCCAGAGCTCCGCCGCGTCGGCCTCCTCCGCGTCCTCCTTTGCCCCGCGCGGGCCCGGCCACCAGCTCCCGCCCGAGCACCGACGACCTAGTCCGCGCGCCGCCTCCTCCCCACATCGCGCCGACCCACCCTCGCCTCTGTCCGCGGCTCGCCAAGTCCGGTCGACCGTGGGCCCCCTTCCCGGTCCTGCTGCAGCCGTCGTTGCTGCACCCTGCTGCACCTGTGCTGATGCCTGTTGCTGTAAGAGCCCCTTTGTGGTGTCGCTGGTACGGTAAGATGATAACACTGCCTTGAACCCTCCGGTGAACAAGAGCGGCAAGCCGGACATGTACCTCGAGAAGCCACCCGAACATTCGGTGCGAAGTCCAAGTTCGCCGTCGACAATTGAAACCGGCACCCGGCAAGATCTTCTACCCGTTACGGCAAGCTCTACATCTCGGCTACGCTCAGTTCGTCGAGATCCCGGACATCAAGACCTAAGGACGCCAAGACCCCCGAACCCGAGGACCGCAGACGCGACAAGTACTTCCCTCGGACGCCAAAACCGAACCCGAGGAACGTCAAGATCGCCACGAGACCGACAAGCACTTCACCCCGAAGCCAAGACCGGCTCGATGGCGCGGGCCCGACAAGACCCTCGCAACGGCAAGACCGACCGGCACACGGTACCGGCAAGATCTGGCCGACGACAAGAACGACTCCGACCCGGAAGCACCCGTTTCGCCCCCGACACCAACCAAGTCAGGCTTACCGGATTCCACAAGATCTACCCCCGGAGTCCGAGAACGATCCCTCCAAGGCCGTCGAACCCTGAACCCTGGACCCTGAGACCGACCCCGAACCCCGGAACCCTAACAAGATCGTCGAGCCCCCTAATGTGTGAACCCTTATCCGAGAACCCTATTTTCATAACATAATAACAACTGTTGCATATTAATCATTCATCTTGCATGCATGTTGTTTGGTTTGGGGGCCTTATGCCGATTCACCTAATAATTACATATGGGGCCCATATGCGAGCAAATCTAGTCTCATATCGGCCTCATTTAAACTTGTGTAGCGAACCGGTATCTTATCTTGCCTTGTTAAACAACATTTAATTGCGGGGTTGCTAAACAACATGAACCCTCTAATAATTGTCGGGACCCCGGTTCCGCTTAATATTGACCTAATTGCATCGCACCTTTGCCATGTCATCCATCATACATGCACCATGCCGATCTTCTGCCGTTTTATTAAATAGTGCATCCGGTGTTCTTCTAGTGTTTGCTTCTTCGCGGATAAGGCCGTTGAGTTGATGTGAGCTTCGCCCCGATCTTCGGATGAACCTTTCGACAATGTTTTCAGGCGAGCATCTCCCCCTTTCTACCTATCTTACTTTTATAGTATTTACTTCCCTCCTGTTGATCTATTGCTATCTGTGTTGCGATGCTCTAGTTTTCCGTACCCGTGATATCCCTTGCAGCCCTATATTG
This sequence comes from Avena atlantica, assembly GCA_910589765.1. Taxonomy (NCBI): domain Eukaryota; kingdom Viridiplantae; phylum Streptophyta; class Magnoliopsida; order Poales; family Poaceae; genus Avena; species Avena atlantica. The sequence goes on along the minus strand of OU342738.1, from coordinate 332,223,345 downwards.
CCTCGGACACATCCTATTACCTGTTGTTTGGTAGATAGTTGGACTTGCGCGTCGTAGTTGCTTGCTCAAGTGCTGATGTGTGTCGTCATATGCCACAGTTGTTGATGTATTGCCGCATATTGTTGTTGGAGATGATTCTAGCTTTACTTCTCGTCACTTTAATTTCTGTTTAACAACTAAAATTGAATAAGCAGAGGCATCGGTGGGTGATAGATAATATTTGGTTTCCGAACGCCCACTTGTGTCCCGTAAGACCCCGAGTACTTGATTCCTGTTCCTTGATTTTTCGCGCTATCCACATCCGGGAGGTATATGGGACCCCCCTCAGCCAGAGCTTGATTCCGTCTTATTTCTTGGGGCCACAAACTAGTTTGAGGTTTTATTACTATCCTGTACTTATGCCATGCTTTACTGCTTTATTTACGATTGTGCGAGGTACTGCACACTGTACTGTTTAGGTAAGCGGAGTGATTACGCGGTGTCGACAAGCCCCGTTTGGGGTTCCCAGTCGCTCACAGCCATTGGCGCAGACCTTGAGGCCGTCTCGGAGCTTGTCTACTCCGTTGCGGGTTCTACTCAAAGGGGTGGCCCCCTGAAATATTTCTGAACCTTGTGATTGCTGTGTCGTGAAGGCCTCGTTGGGTTTTGATTTGGTTTTTCCGAGGTTGATCGAGTGTGTGTTGCTATTGGTGCACCCCGGCCGGGTAAAACTTTCTGAAAGCCGTGTCCGCGGATATGGACGACTTGGAGCACAGTTTCTCGATCATAGACAAGCATAACTAAAGTTTACTGTTATAAATTTGACTTATAATGACTAGTAATCAGCTTCACTATAACGGAATGGCTAATTAATACTGCCCACAATTGCTTGTTGGAGTGTCGCTTGCGACAATTGTACCTGACTAGTAACTATTGCAACTACAACGGATTGGCTGAATAAAAGTACCAACAACTGCTGGGTTTATGGGTTATCTCATGTTAAATGTATCTGATTAGTAATTGCCGTAACTACAACGGAATGATTAACTAAAAGTGCCCACTGTTTACTTTATCAGGACGATTATCTAAACCTGACTAGTAAAGTGCCGCAACTATAACTGAATAAACAAAATTGCCAACCGTGTGAGTTCCTCGGTGGACTTCCTCGTTTGGTCTCGAGGGGAAATACCAGGATGGGTTTGTTTGGTGTTAGCTTCAGGTTGGATCCGGATAGGTCTATCTTACCCCTCTCTAATTGACGCCAGTTGTATCGAGTCTCTATAGGTGGTTTAATGCATGCTGCCGCTGCCGCTCAGTCCACCATACCTATGTAGGCGAGGACCGCCGAATTCTAGCCTCGCCGTGTACTGGCCTCAGTACTGACGCTCCTTCTTTGTTTTCTGCTTTGCCCTTTGTCGGCACCCCTTTGTTAAGCAGGTTTGAGATCGACGTCGTTAGCAGGGTTACCCTTCCGGCTTGGCCTGGGCAGGGTTATGGACGCCATTGGTTATTCTTCAGGGCTCTTAGCCCCATTTGCATCTTGTCCGTAGCTGGACGCTATATCGTTTCAAGGTGATTTGGATCTTTGTACCGTATATTTGTATTCTTGACTCATGGAGTCACTTATATATAAATCTGTTCTGTGGGTCCCATCGAGGACTGTTGTGTGATGTTATTACTTCGTTTTCCACCCGCACGAAAGTGCCTGGTGGGCACCTTTGAATCGTTTCTATGCGGGTTTGGCGAATTTTGTTCAAACTTGCATAGGTCCGATTCTGAGGGTGTTACAGAGTGGTATCAGAGCTCAGCAGTTGCGATACCCCACAAGTCCAGCCTGTAGGATAACCTAGCTAACGGCCGAAGTAGAGTGTCAAAACTATTTTGCAAAATCGGTTGGATAGTTCTGATTAGGTCTGATTTTACTCCTTACCCCTCTGCTATTCTCCTCTTACCTCTACGTGTTTTGAATCCGCTCTCTTCTCTCTCTTCGAGTCCAGGATTTCTCGTGTTTGGGTTTCCGTCGTACCTTAGGGTTTCGCTTTCCCCTTTTGTAACGGAGGTGCTACGATCATCAATCTGCAACTTGTCTGTTGTACCTTCCTCCAATCTTTTGTTCTTGAGATCTTTTATCCATATGTGTTCTTTGCTGGATATCAGTGTCGTTGAAAAACATATGAGAAGGACGAGCTTTGGTGAAGTTGGAGTCGACCTTGAGCACGTGTTGTTCATGCCAATGGAATCATCGCGAAACCTAATCAGTGTGTCTTTCATACGATTTCTGCTGGCAGCATTCCTTTGTTCCGGATACCACCTATGAAGATCTTCAGTCTGAATCTCGAGGGTCGAGTTGCCTGATTTTCCTACCCATGTATAGAGTTGATAGTTGGATCCGGGATGGACTGATCACCCTACCCGACTCTTACTGTTCGCTCTGTACATCGAACTGGTGGATCAATGTAACTTTCCCTCTTCTAATGGAAGTTAGGGGTGGCCTTACCGTTTGATACCTCTACCTTCGTCCTATGTTTTTCCGGAGTGTTCTCTCGATGATCACGGACCACAACCCTTGTTAGTGGTGTCGCGAGGATCTACACGAAGCGCGAAGGATCAGACGCCGACCCTCCTTTCCGGTACCATGAGGCGGATCTCGAGGGCGAGATCCCTTGTTAGTGGTGTCGAATTGTGGCATCCCGCAAAACCACTACTAGAAAATCGCGTTGTTTTTGTGCATTGCATCGTCATCATCATGCATTGTTTGCTAAAACTATGTTTGTAAAGCCCGTGTTGTTTTCTAAACTCCCCTCTTTATTTTTAAACATCAAAACCGGGTCCCCGGAATATTTTGTTTTGGCCGCTATCGGTTTGCAGAAGGCCCGTTTAAATCGGATAAAATATTTATTTATTTTTGGCCGGAGCAGTCGAACGGGCCAACCGACCCGAACGACCGCCCCAGATTTCTAAAATCGGTCCAGCCACCCTGTAATCCTAGACCTACCCAATTATCTACCCAACCCACCCCAGCCACCTCACCCCCTCCAATAGTATCCTGCCACGTCACTTTTCTCCCTCACCCCTCCAATCAGCAGCTGCCACCTAATCCTCCCCACCCACATCTCTCTCTCTCCTCTCTCTCTCCCACAGCTGGCCCCACACCAGGCCCACACACGCACACACTACACGCACGCCACCTGCAACCCCACAGCCCCACCCTGGCCCGCTACTCCCCCCCCCCGCCAGTCCTCTCATCCTCTCCCGCGTGTCCCCGCGTGGACCCCACCCTGTCGGCCCCCACGCGCCCACGCTCCTCTCCCTCTCCTTCCTCCCGTCCCCGACCCCGCTAGCCTCTCCCTCCGCGACTGCAGCGGCCGGCCGCGCTCGTCCGGCCCGCCGCCCGCTGTTGCCCTCGGCCGCCGCCTCGCGAGCACCGTCGCCGCCCTCTCCGGTGACCGCCTCCGCCCTAGCGACCCCGCCCTCGCCCCGGTACACCGCCCGCCAGGCCCCGCCTCCGACGCCGGCCGCCGCCGGGTCCTCCGCACGCGACCGCGACCGCGCCGCGCCGGAGCCGCCTCGCCGGACCGCCTCCTCGAGCGGCGCCCCTCCCGCCGCCGCTCGCGCCCACCTCTTCCGCCTCCGCGACGGCCGGCCCTCGCCGCCGCGCGCCCCGTCGCCTAGCGCCACCGCCCCACCTCTCCTACCGTTCCCGAGCCGGCCCGCCTCCGCCAGCACCGGCTCCCTCCGCGGCAACCACCCGCCAACCCCCTCGCCGCCAGGCCGCGCGCCCGCGTCCTCCGAGCCGCGCGCGTCGCTCCGCCGTCCGCCGTTCGCCGAACCGGGCTCCTCCCCGCCCCAGAGCTCCGCCGCGTCGGCCTCCTCCGCGTCCTCCTTTGCCCCGCGCGGGCCCGGCCACCAGCTCCCGCCCGAGCACCGACGACCTAGTCCGCGCGCCGCCTCCTCCCCACATCGCGCCGACCCACCCTCGCCTCTGTCCGCGGCTCGCCAAGTCCGGTCGACCGTGGGCCCCCTTCCCGGTCCTGCTGCAGCCGTCGTTGCTGCACCCTGCTGCACCTGTGCTGATGCCTGTTGCTGTAAGAGCCCCTTTGTGGTGTCGCTGGTACGGTAAGATGATAACACTGCCTTGAACCCTCCGGTGAACAAGAGCGGCAAGCCGGACATGTACCTCGAGAAGCCACCCGAACATTCGGTGCGAAGTCCAAGTTCGCCGTCGACAATTGAAACCGGCACCCGGCAAGATCTTCTACCCGTTACGGCAAGCTCTACATCTCGGCTACGCTCAGTTCGTCGAGATCCCGGACATCAAGACCTAAGGACGCCAAGACCCCCGAACCCGAGGACCGCAGACGCGACAAGTACTTCCCTCGGACGCCAAAACCGAACCCGAGGAACGTCAAGATCGCCACGAGACCGACAAGCACTTCACCCCGAAGCCAAGACCGGCTCGATGGCGCGGGCCCGACAAGACCCTCGCAACGGCAAGACCGACCGGCACACGGTACCGGCAAGATCTGGCCGACGACAAGAACGACTCCGACCCGGAAGCACCCGTTTCGCCCCCGACACCAACCAAGTCAGGCTTACCGGATTCCACAAGATCTACCCCCGGAGTCCGAGAACGATCCCTCCAAGGCCGTCGAACCCTGAACCCTGGACCCTGAGACCGACCCCGAACCCCGGAACCCTAACAAGATCGTCGAGCCCCCTAATGTGTGAACCCTTATCCGAGAACCCTATTTTCATAACATAATAACAACTGTTGCATATTAATCATTCATCTTGCATGCATGTTGTTTGGTTTGGGGGCCTTATGCCGATTCACCTAATAATTACATATGGGGCCCATATGCGAGCAAATCTAGTCTCATATCGGCCTCATTTAAACTTGTGTAGCGAACCGGTATCTTATCTTGCCTTGTTAAACAACATTTAATTGCGGGGTTGCTAAACAACATGAACCCTCTAATAATTGTCGGGACCCCGGTTCCGCTTAATATTGACCTAATTGCATCGCACCTTTGCCATGTCATCCATCATACATGCACCATGCCGATCTTCTGCCGTTTTATTAAATAGTGCATCCGGTGTTCTTCTAGTGTTTGCTTCTTCGCGGATAAGGCCGTTGAGTTGATGTGAGCTTCGCCCCGATCTTCGGATGAACCTTTCGACAATGTTTTCAGGCGAGCATCTCCCCCTTTCTACCTATCTTACTTTTATAGTATTTACTTCCCTCCTGTTGATCTATTGCTATCTGTGTTGCGATGCTCTAGTTTTCCGTACCCGTGATATCCCTTGCAGCCCTATATTGCCTCGGACACATCCTATTACCTGTTGTTTGGTAGATAGTTGGACTTGCGCGTCGTAGTTGCTTGCTCAAGTGCTGATGTGTGTCGTCATATGCCACAGTTGTTGATGTATTGCCGCATATTGTTGTTGGAGATGATTCTAGCTTTACTTCTCGTCACTTTAATTTCTGTTTAACAACTAAAATTGAATAAGCAGAGGCATCGGTGGGTGATAGATAATATTTGGTTTCCGAACGCCCACTTGTGTCCCGTAAGACCCCGAGTACTTGATTCCTGTTCCTTGATTTTTCGCGCTATCCACATCCGGGAGGTATATGGGACCCCCCTCAGCCAGAGCTTGATTCCGTCTTATTTCTTGGGGCCACAAACTAGTTTGAGGTTTTATTACTATCCTGTACTTATGCCATGCTTTACTGCTTTATTTACGATTGTGCGAGGTACTGCACACTGTACTGTTTAGGTAAGCGGAGTGATTACGCGGTGTCGACAAGCCCCGTTTGGGTTCCCAGTCGCTCACAGCCATTGGCGCAGACCTTGAGGCCGTCTCGGAGCTTGTCTACTCCGTTGCGGGTTCTACTCAAAGGGGTGGCCCCCTGAAATATTTCTGAACCTTGTGATTGCTGTGTCGTGAAGGCCTCGTTGGGTTTTGATTTGGTTTTTCCGAGGTTGATCGAGTGTGTGTTGCTATTGGTGCACCCCGGCCGGGTAAAACTTTCTGAAAGCCGTGTCCGCGGATATGGACGACTTGGAGCACAGTTTCTCGATCATAGACAAGCATAACTAAAGTTTACTGTTATAAATTTGACTTATAATGACTAGTAATCAGCTTCACTATAACGGAATGGCTAATTAATACTGCCCACAATTGCTTGTTGGAGTGTCGCTTGCGACAATTGTACCTGACTAGTAACTATTGCAACTACAACGGATTGGCTGAATAAAAGTACCAACAACTGCTGGGTTTATGGGTTATCTCATGTTAAATGTATCTGATTAGTAATTGCCGTAACTACAACGGAATGATTAACTAAAAGTGCCCACTGTTTACTTTATCAGGACGATTATCTAAACCTGACTAGTAAAGTGCCGCAACTATAACTGAATAAACAAAATTGCCAACCGTGTGAGTTCCTCGGTGGACTTCCTCGTTTGGTCTCGAGGGGGAAATACCAGGATGGGTTTGTTTGGTGTTAGCTTCAGGTTGGATCCGGATAGGTCTATCTTACCCCTCTCTAATTGACGCCAGTTGTATCGAGTCTCTATAGGTGGTTTAATGCATGCTGCCGCTGCCGCTCAGTCCACCATACCTATGTAGGCGAGGACCGCCGAATTCTAGCCTCGCCGTGTACTGGCCTCAGTACTGACGCTCCTTCTTTGTTTTCTGCTTTGCCCTTTGTCGGCACCCCTTTGTTAAGCAGGTTTGAGATCGACGTCGTTAGCAGGGTTACCCTTCCGGCTTGGCCTGGGCAGGGTTATGGACGCCATTGGTTATTCTTCAGGGCTCTTAGCCCCATTTGCATCTTGTCCGTAGCTGGACGCTATATCGTTTCAAGGTGATTTGGATCTTTGTACCGTATATTTGTATTCTTGACTCATGGAGTCACTTATATATAAATCTGTTCTGTGGGTCCCATCGAGGACTGTTGTGTGATGTTATTACTTCGTTTTCCACCCGCACGAAAGTGCCTGGTGGGCACCTTTGAATCGTTTCTATGCGGGTTTGGCGAATTTTGTTCAAACTTGCATAGGTCCGATTCTGAGGGTGTTACAGCTACCCCTTGGATCTTCTGTGGCGCACTACCCAGTGCTCCACTAAACATCCATGGTGCGCTTTAGGTGTAGTGCGCCACAGAAGGTAGAACATGTGCGCCACAGATGTATTTTTTGTTTTTTTAATTTCCAAGCCAGATTATATGCAATACAGATTATATACAATATTACAGCAGATATACACACACAGATACAAGATATACAATTATATATATAAATACTCGATATGAAAAACAAGATTGAAACAAATACATATAGATAAGTCTCATACATGAATACATAGTCCAAGTTACATTGTTTTGATCATGTTATAAAGTAGTAGTTGGTGACATGCGAATACATGTGTCGATCGAACAAGTTAGAGCTCGGAAGCTCGCCTAGACATCTAAACTAGCTAGCTAGACACAAAGCGGGATAAATAACCAAAGAAGATAAGCATGATCACCGCCGCGACGAAGGTGTAGGTCTTCATCCGGTTCCTTGTCCTAACTCTCGCTAGATAGCGCGTGTATCTATCTTCCGCCTCCGCCATAGTGTTGTACCCTTTGTAGCTATTGCCGCTGAAACGGTGTACCTGTCTCCGGCAGTCTTCCCAATCATCGTAGACTCCGGGAACCCGTCCCTTGTACACGACGTACCACGTCATCTACAAGTTGACAATAATAACTAACCGGTGATTGAAAAAACATGTATAATTAAAGTCGCATATGAAGATACACTTATAAAAAGTACTCTTAAATCAAAAAGAGCAAACTCAAAAAGCATGCCTCATATATAACTAGCTAGGTCGTTGGACACAGGAATTGCTTATGACGGGACTGTTAGCCAAGTAGGATGCACAATTCCTGGACTTGTGCATATCACAAGGCTAACAATCCCGTCATAGCACATTCACATATATATTGTGCCACGACATTTCAATCATCGGCATATTCTCGAAAAAGACAAAAATAACTCGAAAAGCATGCCTCATATATAACTAGCTAGGTCGTTGGACACAGGAATTGCTTATGACGGGACTGCTAGCCAAGTAGGATGCACAATTCCTGGACTTGTGCATATCACAAGGCTAACAATCCCGTCATAGCACATTCACATATATATTGTGCCACGACATTTCAATCATCGGCATATTCTCGAAAAAGACAAAAATAACTCGAAAAGCATGCCTCATATATAACTAGCTAGGTCGTTGGACACAGGAATTGCTTATGACGGGACTGTCAGCCAAGTAGGATGCACAATTCATGGACTTGTGCATATCACAAGGCTGACAATCCCGTCATAGCACATTCACATATATATTGTGCCACGACATTTCAATCATCGGCATATTCTCGAAAAAGACAAAAATAACTCGAAAAGCATGCCTCATATATAACTAGCTAGGTCGTTGGACACAGGAATTGCTTATGACGGGACTGTCAGCCAAGTAGGATGCACAATTCCTAGACTTGTGCATATCACAAGGCTGACAATCCCGTCATAGCACATTCACATATATATTGTGCCACGACATTTCAATCATCGGCATATTCTCGAAAAAGACAAAAATAACTCGAAAAGCATGCCTCATATATAACTAGCTAGGTCGTTGGACACAGGAATTGCTTATGACGGGACTGTCAGCCAAGTAGGATGCACAATTCCTGGACTTGTGCATATCACAAGGCTGACAATCCCGTCATAGCACATTCACATATATATTGTGCCACGACATTTCAATCATCAGCATATTCTCGAAAAAGACAAAAATAACTCACACTTGTCGTCCGAGAACCAAAGAGTAAGCAAAAAAACCAAAGAGTAAGCAAAAAAACCAAGCATTGATTGATATATAATAATAATAAGCAAAATAAGTAAGCGGTGATTCATAAACCTAATAAGATAAGTACACTTGTCGTCCACACACACACAAAGGTCATCTATAGTTTGCAACTACAACTAGGCCAACATCAAGCCTTCTGGCTCGGCTTAGGGAACGGGAGGACGCCCTGCCTCGTCATGAACTTCCTATAGTCACCCTGCATCTCTAGGCGATCTTCTATGTCACGGTTATTCGGGATATTTCCTCCGTAGAAGATCCCCCCCGAAGTCATGACATCACGAAAGATGATTGCCCCAAACTGCTGCTGGATGTGATACATCTCTTGTCTAATATCCGAATCATTGATCTTGGCCTTTGCTTCGGCCCACTGTTTGAGATGATCTGGCAGCGTAGAATTCTTCTGGTCAAGTAGGAACGCCCTCATGTGATGGAGTGCGTAGTAGGCTTCCTTCTTACTGTTTTCCGGCTGCTTCACGCAGGGGAACTCTGTTACGTGGTTGAAGACGTGCCTGCCGAACTTGACCTTCTTACGCACGAAGCTGGTGCCTTCCGTCGAGGCAAAGCCAGTGAGAGCATCATCCAGAACTTCCTTGATCTTGTCGTAGTTTTTATTCTTTTCTAGACTCCCCGAGTCGAAATACGTGGCGTGGGAATGCTTCGGCGATAAGGAGATGAGCGTGCAGTGTTCATCTCTGCGCAAAAAATTCAAATGGAATGTGTTGAAAAAAGAATGATGATGATCTAATAAAGCCAATCGACGGTGGCGACTGAATAACGACTTACTCGGGAAAGTAAGGCACGAGAATGTATTCCTTTGTCTTGTTCGCCACGAGGATTCTTTTTAGGTACGAGGCCACGATACGTCGTTCGGCGGGGGAACCCAAGCAGCCGTCACGCATGTAGTAGGGGTCCACTATAGCGATGCCCGGTGTGTTCTCTCTAATGATCTGCGTGGCCAGGCTGAGAGAAAAGAGACGGACCATGGTATAGTGCAGCGGGTATAGGTGGAACATATTGAAGATATCCTCGAACCGCAGGAAGAACAGATCTGCGGGGGCAGTGTCGACGAAGCCCAAGCCTGGTGGCACCTTAACCACGAATACCGGGTGCGAGGGATCTTTCTCCGATAGAAGGCGTCTCTCTATCGTCAGCACGCCGTCATGCACACTCTGCAGTTCCGAACTGGCGAGCTTCCGCAAATTCTTAGGTAGCATGGGCTCACCCGCCACATGAATCGTCCACATAATACCCTCGGGTCTTGGTGGCCCGTCCCAAAACCTGATCGGATTCGCAGTTGTTGACGCCACCGGCTGGCTCGAGCTGCTAGATTTTCTTTTCCTGCCCTTTTTTCCTTTTGGAGAGCGGGCAGGCACCGCAATCTGAGCACCGGCCGCCCTATGTAGTGTGTCAGGGCTTAGAATAAAGGGCCGGTTGGTTGTATCAGCTGGCTCTGTAAAGGCGCAAGTTGGAGGCGTCTCCTGAGAACCAAACAGACGCTTGGTGATAGTGGCTTTCTCTGTGGGGCCACCAGCTAGGTCTTCTTCGTTGCCAAACTGAGTGCTGAAGAAGTGATCATTCCAGTCTTCGAAGTCCTCGGCCGGATCCTGCGCCATGTGCATATCATCAACATGATCATCCGACCCACCGCGTGGAGGTGACGACGAGGGCGGTAAGGGGGCCTTGCCACCGCTTGTCGCTGGCACGACAGGCGGTGCTGTTGTCTGTGGCGTGATGTCCCCCGCCGTCCCCAAACGGATCATGCTCTTTGGCCATAGCATGAACAAGCCGAAGCAACTTCTGAGGACAGACGACTCTTCTTCATCCGCTCCTGGGGGTTGAATGGGAGGTTCCAGGTCGTCGCAGCCCCTTAGCACCCGACTAATTTTAACCCTGTGCACGCTATCTGGCATCGGCTTTGAGTGGAACGTGCGCTGCAAGGGTTGAACGATGGTACCCTTGGCAACATCCCTCAGCTCGTTGTTCACGTAGCATAAGAGAGTGCAAGGAACATCCGTCTGCGGAAAACATGTACGGCGTCGTCAGAGCGAGATGCCACAAGAGTAATATATAGATGGCATGAAAGGCGGTAATTAAAGCAATTTGTTTACCGTGATGGCGTCGAGATCGGCTAATGTCGACGCACCGCATACGGCGACGGGCGTGCAAGAGACGGAAGGGCTGCTTTATGGCGCGGTGCTGGCCGCCGGTGTATTCTCCCTACCGACGGGTGCTTGGAGCTCCGGTGCCGCCGCGACGATGGCAGGGGGGGCACCAACATGTACTCCGGCGCCGCGGTGATGGCAGGGGGAGTCACCAACACTTGCGGCGCCGCGGTGCTAGCGGGCGGAGTCACGAACACGTAGTTCGCCTGATTCGTCGGCGCCGCGTTGTTCGAGTGGCTGCTGACCATGCTTGGAATCGGGCACGGCCCTACTCGACCACCCGCACTCCAGTTCGCTATTGACTCCACCAAGGTAGGCAGGAAGGACGTAAGAGTGATTGCCAGGTTGTCTTGGACGATCTGCGGGATCCGCGCCACTTGTGCCTTAAGTTCTTGAACCTCTCTGTTTTCCTCCTCGCTCCTTCCCGACGGCGCCACATGCGTCCTCGGCGGTGGACCAAAATGATCCACCCAATTCTTACCCCCGAGGCCGGCCAGACGGCCAGCCGACGACGGCTTCTTCGTAACCGGCTCTATTTTCTTGGCCCGGTTCATCGCCCTGTTAAAAGGGTTATCCCACCGGGTGGCCGCCGTCGACCCCTGGGATGAGGAACCCTGGGATCCATGACTAGCAACAATTTCCTCCTCCTGCAGAAGAAGTAACAGTGAATCATTTAGATCATCGATTAGATTGCAATCGTGTTGATCACCGGTAATTAGATTATACTTACCACAATTTCCTCGAATTCCTTCACCGCAGGATCCGCGGTGAGTTGTTTGGTTTTTGGGTCCACATGGTAACGGGCCCTGATGAAGTTTCGAACCTGCCCGGGTTCGAATTTAGCAAAGGGTTTTCTATCCCCTTGGATCTATACTCTTCGTCCTCCTTATTCCATTTGGCCTCCGCGGTTCTGTATCCACCAGATCCGAGATGGTGATGACCTATATTCATCGCCTGCAGCACCTTTCCCCGATTACTATTGGCGAGGGCTCTTTCGGATTCACACCTCTCCTTGAACTCCCGGAACTGATCTTCGGTGATCTGCGGGTCAATCTTCTGGATCTCCTCGAGACTTTTGCCTTCTTTATAGATCTTCTTCTTTATCCGGGTTCTCCAGCTGGCCAGGGCGGTGCTCATCTTTGTGAGGGCGGATTTGTTTACTTCGTTCCCATGATAATTTGTGTTATGATACTTAGCGGGGAACTTGTATCTGGCGTGCAGCTTCTCGAAGAGGAGTGTGCGCAAGTGGCCATTATCTTTATGCCGGAGATTCTCGGTGTTGATCGAGATGGTTGTCCGGGTGATCGCCGCCACTTGCCCACCGTACCCTTTGACGACAAGGGCAAGCTCCAAAGGAACCCCTGATGGGCTCACTTCGGTAATTTCCTCCCTGACCGTGCCGACCGTGTTCGGGCGCCGGTCCTTCGGCTTCTTCTTCTTAGGAGGGTTGCTACCACTCCCTGTGCCCTCGCCGCCATCAGTGGTTTCATCGTCCGCCGTTCCTTCGGCTTCTTCCTCCAAGTCTTCCATCTCATCATCCTCGCTCTCCGAAGGATGGTATTCTTCATCGTCTTCTAGACGCTGGGCCGCCTCCCAGAATGTCAATTGTTTATTCGGAGGTCTGAGTTCTCCTTTAGCGCTGATGCGCTTAGAACATCCAGCCTCGTCGTTGTCACACATCTTTGCACTAATAAAAAACAAATAATTGGTTAAATGCACGGAAAAATCCGGCATGACCTTTGCTAATTTTCTTAAACTAGGAGTGCCCGATTTCTGCCAAAACGGAAGTTAATCAACATTCCGGCAAAAATCGGGACTCATTTCATACAAGAACCTGCATACACACATAATAAAGTGCTTCATATACAAGCACAAGCACAATTTCAAGGTGCTGTTGTCCCAGCACAGATAGTAGTAGAAGCACATGAGTAGCACCACAGATAGTAGTAGCCAGAGCAACACTAGGATGGATATAAGGAACAGATAGTAGTAGCAGCACAGATAATAGAAGTAGTAGCAGCTCAAGTAGCATAGAACAGCAAGCACAACACAGCAAGCTCATGTTCCAGACTAAGAAGAAGAGCAAGCACAACAATGACAACAGCAAGCAGAGCAAGCACAACACATCAAGCATATTGCTGTCATTTGTACTATTTCAGTTGGAGAAAACAGTGGATTCACCAGGCTATTATTTGGATGAAATATGCAAAGATCATATTTCTATCAGTATTAGCTCAGTAATCTCAAAACATTATATACCAAACTTATGTTTTCTGAAAGAAAGAAATTGTAGAGCAACTGAATGTGTACATCAATCATATCTTAAGTACTGACTGCCCAATATGCTTTTTTTTCTGGAAGCTGGTTTAGAAGTACTAACTTCCCAATATGCATTTTTTTACAAAACACCCAGCACAAACTCTTTCTTGAACTTTTGCTATGAATACATACAGAAACCAGCTAAGCTAGTAATTAAGGCAAGATTTTCACAAGAGTTTAGTACTCAGATTTTTTACAACTTGAATCTTGCTACTTGCTTAAGTATAAAAGTACTGAAGCAGCAGCAGCACCTAACACTACTTTCTAAACCTACTACTACCAATAACACACCATCCATTTCTAGCAAAGCTACTACTACCTGGACACTGGTAACAGAAGCAGCACCAGCACCAGCAGGACCTCCTTTTTTACTGTTTTTCATTAACTAACATGCTACCAGTTGGTGTATGCCACACAGGAATAATGTCCATCTTAGAAGCATCCACACAGGCAAGCATATAATCATGCAGAAATAAAAATTCAGAATAATGTTCATCTCAGAATAATTTATCTAGGGGCTAAGACAACTAGGAAAGGAAGTTGCTTGCAGTGTAATCCATGAACCATGAAGACAAAACCACTGTTATGATTTCATACTACCTAAGAACATTTCCTAACTCTGAATCCTAACTCTGAACCACTACTCTAAATTTCCTACTCTAAATTTCCTACTCCAAATCTGAATTTCCTACTCTAAATTTCCTAACTCCAAATCTGAATCCTAACTCCAAATCTGAATTTCCTACTCTAAATTTCCTAATCTGAATTTCCTAACTGATTAACATTTCCTAATCTGAATTTCCTAATCTAAACATTTCCTAACTGAATTTCCTAAGAACATTTCCTACTCTGAGCATTTCCTAACTGAACCCTATTCTGAATCCTAAGAAAATCTGAACATTTCCTACTCTGAATCCTAAGAACCCTAACTTTGAACCCTTACTCTGAATCCTACTCTGAATCCCCTAAGTGAATGGATGCAACGAGAGGGGAGAGAGGGGGAGAGGGGAGAGGGTGATTCTCACCTCCGAGACAAGGACGACGGCGAGCACGCGGACGATGAGGGCCTTCTCCTTCACGGACTGCGCGGCGACTGCGACCTCCTCCTCCACGAAATGAGCGCGACCCCCTCCTCTTGGCGTGGCGACTGCGACCTCCTCCTGGGCACGGGCCTGCTCCTCCACGGCAGCGCGGCGACTGCGACCTCCTCCTCCACGAAACGAGCGCGACCCCCTCCTCTTGGCGTGGCGACTGCGACCTCCTCCTCCTGGACTGCGACCTCCTCCTGGGCACGGGCCTGCTCCTCCACGGCAGCGCGGCGGTGGCGGCGGTGGCGGCGGTGGCAGATTGATGCGTGTGGTGTCTGTGAGATGCAGCCGTGCGTGTGGTGTCTGTGAGATGGATCGAGCAGCGCAGTTGACTAGTCCAACCCACACACGCGTAGCGCACCCTGGCCAAGTGCGCTACGAATAACCGTAGCGCACTTGGCCAGGGTGCGCTACGCCTATGTGTGTTGGACTACCAGATAAGAGGGCGGCCATCCCTTCTGTTAGCACTAGTACTGTCATAGCCCACTGGTTCTGCCCCTTAGCTCTATTCTAAACTATGAGCACCCAGGTTCGAATCCTGGTGCTCCACTTTTTTATTTTTATTTTAAAAATACTTTTAAATGTTCCAAAAAATGTCCAAAAGTGGTGATTTATGCCATACAAGTTTTGTTTTGTTTTTAAAATACTTTTAAATATTCCAAAAATGCCAAAAAGTAGTGATATATGTCATAAAAGTGTTACAAATATGATTCAAAGTATAACTAAATTTCATAATAATTTGTCCATGAATATTACAATCTTTTTCGACCACGCGTTTACAATATTTTTTGAGCTAGCGTTTTACAATCTTTTTTCCCTTCTTTGTCGCGGTTGAATAATTTAGCCCCGGCACTTTAATGATTCTTCTTTCGATCGGGCTACCTTTTTTGGGTAGGGTTGTCCTTTTTCTTCTTGTGATGTATGTTGCTGCATCGTAGTCGTCGTCATCTTCAATCTTTGGATCGCCGTACTGGTCGAAGTCTTGCTCATTGGCGACTCCATCCATTCCGATGATGTTCCTTTTTCCTCTCCTCACGACAACACGGCTAGGCTTTGTCGGGTCGGTAATGAAAAAACATTGGTCCACTTTGGTAGCCAGTACCCACGTTTCATTTTTCGCGGCCACGTTTGCACCGGCGGCCTTGGATTTGGCTGCTTCGGGTATAACTATGGTTGTGAAATACCGGTCTTCTCTTTCGACGCTCTTTGCCCATCTGACACGGAACATCGGCACCTTTTCTCCACAGTAGTCGAGCTCCCAGATCTCCTCGATTCTTCCGTAGAATCTTTCCTTCACGTTGTCATCGGTGTAGAATTCCGACGTTACGCCTGAGTTCTGATAATCACACTTGTTGTCCTTTTCCTCCGTGTAGAATGTGTAGCCGTTGATATCATACGCCTGATAGGTCACCAGGTTTTGCATTGGTCCCTGCGACAAGGTGAATATGATCTTTTCCGTGTCAGAAGAATGCGAGCGCGGGGCATTATCAAGGAGCGTCTGCCTAAACCAACGCGTGAAATCTGAGTTGTGCTCTTTGATTATTTCTCCCTGTGTCCTCTGTATGCCCCGGTCACTGTACTTCTTCTCGATTAACCTTTTGTGCTTCTGTACCCAAGGATCGACCAGTTCTAAATGCTGTAGCGCGACGAGGTTTGCTCGATCAAAGTCTGCGCATCGAAAATCGAAGTCTGCATGCAGTATGCGACGACCCTCTCGGTGACCAGATCCGTCGAGCTTGCCAAGGTGTCTGTTGACGGGAAGACCGACAGGGTTCTCGATGTCTAGATAATTCGTGCAGAAAGAGATGCACTCTTCGGCCAGAAAGCCCTTGGCTATGCTTCCATCTGGACGGGACCTGTTGCGAACGTATCCTTTGATGTGTCCGTTCATCCTTTCGAACGCCATCATGCTGCGGAGAAACATCGGCCCGAGTTGTACAATGTCCTCCACGACATGGACCAGCAGATGCACCATAATGTCGAAGAATGCGGGTGGGAAGTAGACCTCAAGCTCACATAGTATCACCACGATCTCCTCCTGTAGCTTTCCGAGCTGATTCAAGCCAATCGACTTCCTAGAGATGACGTCGAAAAACTTGCATAGGCCAAATAACGTTTCACGGACGTGCTCGTCCATTATCCCTCTTAGTGCGACCGGAAGTACCTGCGTCATTAGCACGGCACAGTCGTGAGACTTCATGCCACTGAACCTCTGCTTCGCCTCGTCTAGGTATCTGCTTATCTTGCCCGCGTAGCCGTAAGGAAATTTGACTCCTAGAAGGCACTTGAAAAACTGTTTGATCTCATCCTGGCTTAGAGTGAAGCAAGAAGGAGGGCAGTAATATTCGTTCTTCTTGAACTTTTTACCCTTCCAACGACCTTGTGTCGTCTCCGACTCATGATCATCGTCATCTTCCTGATCATCAGGAGTAGTGCGTCCTCCGTGAAGCTCCTTCCGGATACCCAAGCATATCAGGTCGTGCCTTGCTTTCGGACCATCTTTCGTCCTATCTGGCATGTTGATTATGGTGGCGACCAGACTCTCGCACACGTTTTTCGTGATATGCATGATGTCGAGGCTATGAGGCGTGCGGAGAAACTTCCAGTATGGCAACTCCCAGAAAACAGACCTTGTTTTCCATACCTTCATCAGCGGCTTGTCTTGTTGCTGCCTCTTTCGCTTCTTTCCAGGCTTAGGACAATATTTCCAGTTTTTCAGCAACTCTTCCACTTCTTTGCTGCTCCTACGCTCTGGGATTCCTCGGGTCTCTGATTTGCCATCGAACAGGTCTCCATGTTTTCTCCATGGATCATTCTTGCCGAGCCACCTCCGGTGCGCCATGAACACGGTTTTTGATGACCCTGGATCTTTCTCTAGTTGGAGATAGCTTGTGTTATCCATGCACCTAACGCATGCGTAGAATCCTTGGATAACATGCCCCGAGATATACCCGCAACCTGGATAGTCTTGCACCGTAGTGACCAACGCGGCTCTCATAGTGAAATAATCTTGTGCGACGGCGTCGTAAGTATTGGCTCCAGATTCCCATAACGTGGCTAGCTCCTCTTTCAACAGCCCGAGATACAGATTGATGTCGGTACCAGGTTGTTTCGGCCCTTGAATTAGCATACTCATTTGTATGTACTTCTTCTTCATGCACAACCATGGAGGGAGGTTGTACATCCATACAAACACAGGCCAAGTGCTGTGCGTGCTGCTCTCGCTACCGAACGGATTGAGTCCATCGGTGCTCGCACCAAGCCTGATGTTCCTCGAATCTCCACCGAATTCTGGGAATTCGAGGTCCAATGCTTTCCACTGGCTAGCATCTGAAGGGTGCGTCAGCAGCTCATCCTTTTCGGGGTCATCATCATCTCCTGGCTTCTTCCTTTCCGCATGCCATCGCATGAGCTTCGCTTCCTTAGGGTCCGCGAAATAGCGCTGCAGACGAGGGGTGATAGGAAAGTACCATACCACTTTTCGAGGTGCTTTCTTCCCTTTCTTGTATCGACTCACGCCGCACACCGGACATGTGGTTTTCTCCGCGTCCTCGCCCCGATAAATGATGCAATCGTTGATGCATACGTGATATCTAACGTGCGGTAGATCGAGAGGACAGACGATTTTCTTGGCATCCTCGATACTAGTTGGACATGTGTTCCCCTCCGCGAGACGATCGTGCCAGAATGCCATCATATCGTCGAAGCTTGCGTCGCTCAATTTGTGCTTTGCCTTCATCTCCATAGCCTTGAGCGTTACATTCAACCGGGTATCATCGGGCCTGCATCCTTCATACAATGGAGTAACCGTGTCTTTCTCAAGTTGCGCAAGCTTGGCTTTCTCTCTAGCGGCAGCCCTGGCGTTACTCGTCTGCTTGAGAAGCAGCTCTTGCACATAAGGGTCCCGCATCCAGCCTGACGTTGTTCCATCGTCGTCTGCTCCTCCGGCATCTAGATCATCATCATCCCGGTCTGCTTCCGTACCTTCACCATCTCCAGGAGCCTCTTCATCATCTCGCCCGTTCTCGCCGTGATGATGATCATCGTCATGTTGGCCACCTTCTTCACCGTCTCCATCATCTACGCCATCGCTTATCCAACGAGTGTATCCATCCATGAAACCATGGCGGAGCAGGTGCGCCTGCAGATTCCCGGAATCTGGGTCGATCACCCAGTTGAGTTTGCATCTTCTGCACGGACATCTTATATCTGTCTTGTTATTTCGTATCATGTCGGCCGTCGCACATTTCAAAAATCTAGCCACAATGCCTTCGCTCATTATGCGGACCATTTTTGCCTGCACGATGTACACGGTACAATTTTGAAGTCTATTAGAACCACATAATGAATGCATGCATGCAATGGTCGATAGAAAATTTCGGCATGACCTATCCTAAAATTAGGACCTTTGCGAAATGCCAAAGTCTTGCCAAAATGGAAATGAATCAACATTTTGGCAAAACAAATGGCAACTTGTTCACATACAAACACAAGAGAGAGAGAGACCGATCCATACACACATGAACATATCATTATCCTCTCCATACACACATGCATGAGCATCATCGATACTCTCCATATACACACACATATGACCATCGATCCTCTCCACACATACACACATCATGAGCATCGATCATCTACATACATATGAGCACATGCATCATCCATATACACATGAACACAACCTTACATGGACAACTTACCGAGATGAGAGACCGATCGCGAGAAAGATGGAAAGGAGAGGTGCGCGCGTCGACCGGAGACGGATAGATGAGAGACCGGAGACCTCCTCTATTACTTATGTAACATCCAAAGCAAGTTTTACATGCTAAAAATGGTGAATGTATGGAGAAATTGAGGTGGGAAGGAGAAGATCCCGACTAGATCTAAGGAGGAAGAAGAAGGGGAAAGTGAAGTGTGGGTGGTGGATGTGTGGGAACACATGTGCACATAAAGTGCTGCCCTAAAAGAATCGAAACATCCGTGGCGCACACGGCCCCAGTGCGCCACAGGGAGTACAAACTTCTGCGGCGCACTAGGCCGAGTGCGCCACAGATGCTCCTAGTCCCTGTGGCGCACTAGGCGGAGTGCGCCACAGAAGTTTGCGGCCGTTTCAGAGCAGAGGTGGGCATGCGCTTAGTCGTAGCGCACCATGCACACGTGCGCCACAGATGACCCTAACAACCGTGGCGCACATGACTGTAGTGCGCTACAGAAGTTTGGCGTGTGGCCAACAGGGCCCTGGCCCAAACACATCTGTGGCGCACTATGGTCATGTGCGCCACGGTTGTTCTAGTTATTAGTAGGGCACTGCCCACAGGTGAGCCACGCCTGTTTTAGCCGTGGGGCACTTCAACCATGTGAGCCACGGATGTGCTGATTACCTATAGCCGTTTTCCTAGTAGTGAACATACCACTACATGATGTAGTACACTATAGTCGTTGACATAACACCAATGAAACACCGTTCCACTAGTATTACATCCCTCAGAGTGGTACAACAGAAACATAGCAGGTCCAAGACATAACTATAGGTTACGACTCGACTCTTTACAAAAGATCCAGAGAACACTCGTTATATAGAGAGAGAAAGCAACTTCTAACAAAGAAGAACCAGAAATAACAATTCATAACTATCATACTAATAGACTAGTATCTAAACTATTTGGCTTGCAAATACTGCTATTGCATTGCTCTACAGAAGTAGGTTCTATGGCTAGATATTATAATCTTATCTAATCAGCAACTTCGTCTTCACTCCAGTTGGTGTATATGTTATCTTCGTTGACGTCATTGAAGACTTGAGCTTTTGATGATGATTCCTTGAGCATAAGTTGGTGTTGACGTCGTTGTTATTTGCTCCAAATTCTAGCAAGGGTTGATACGATACGATTGAGTATGAGCGTACTCAGTAAGTTCACTAAAAAGGAGTGTTTGATGCACTAGCTACAGCCACAAACCGTAGGTCGTAGGCTATGCAGGTTTTCATAAACATTTCTTCAAGGTTGCTTTTATTCTTTTACCAGAACTTTCATGGAGTTCCTTTCCTGCTGTGTTCGTAGCTCCTTCCCGAAAAAGGGAGTAACATGTCACAGTTTTTACACTCCGCAGAGGTGCGTTGCTTTACCCATGAGAGATAGTAAGCTTTGTTGCACGGCCAGGAGTATGTCCTTGTTCAAACTTCCATGGTTTGAGGCCCAACCTAAGATCCAAGCCAATCGCTGCCCTTCTCCGTGACCCCACATGCCCCCTTGGTGTACGCCATGCCCACATATTGGATTATGACAATGGACAGTACAAACCATTTAGATGCCAGAACTACCATGGGATGTTGAGGGATCCCACCCATATGCTGCATATCCTCTCTTGAATTACATACTCACGGTCCAAATATAACGGCCACGGTCTAAGAATCCGACGACATGTGAAAGGAAGAAGATCCAGCTAACTTCTTTGTCCCATTCAAAATCTCATGGTTAACGCGTGATATACATGATTACCCATAAGTATAGGGGATCGCAACAGTCTTCGAGGGTAGTATTACCCAATTTATTGATTCGACACAAGGGGAGCCAAAGAATACTTATAATCCTTAACAACCGAGTTGTCAATTTAGCTGCACCTGGAAATAGTCTTGCTCACAGTAGTTTATCAGTATCAACAGTTTTGTAGTAGCAATAGCAAAGTAACAACAGCATTAAAACAAAAGCAGTAGTAACAATAGTAGCAAACAGTAGGATATGAGTGTGGTTGGCATAGGGATGGATGGACGGACGTTGCATGGACGAGACTATTCATGTAACTTCAAGATCTAGGGCAATTGCAGATAAATAAGATAAAGCATCCAAGTACTAAACAATCATAGGCATGTGTTCCATCTATAATCATATGTGCTTGCAATGAGAACTTGCACACCATCTTTTGTCCAGCCAACCCGTTGCAGCGGAGCCTCAAGGGAATCTACTGGAAATTAAGGTACTCCTTTTAATAGAGTACCGGAGCAAAGCATTAACACTCCATGAACACATGTGATCCTCATATCATAGCCATCCCCTCCGGCTGTCCCAATTTCTGACACTTCGGGGCCTTTGGATCCGGATAATGATATGTGTACACAACTTGCAGATAAGATCACAAAAAATACTATCATCATGAATCAATAACATGTTCAGATCTGAGATCATGGCACTCGGGCCCTAGTGACAAGAATTAAGCACAACAAGTTGCAACAAAGTCAAATAGTACTAATAAAGATACTAGGAACCATGCCCTAACAATCTTATTCGATTACATGATAGATCTCATCGAATACCTACCATCCCCATAGACTACAGCGGGGGATTACTCACTCATGGATGGGGGAAACATGGATGGTTGATGGAGAGACGTCGGTGATGATCCCCTCCAATTCCCCGTCCCGACAAGGTGCCAGAACGGAGTTTCTGGTTCCGAATCATGGTTTCTGGTGGTGGCGGCGCAGTGGAACTCTATCTGGAAAAACGTCAACCCCCCCCAGAGTTTTTAGGTCAGGAGGCTTATGTAGGCAAGAGAGCAAGGCCGAGGGGGTGCCCGAGGTGGCCACACCCCCTCCAGGCGAGGCCAGGGGTGTGGGTCCCTGGTGGCCCACCTCCGCCTCATCTTCTGGCTCCGTGAGTCTTCTGGTAGAATATGATTTTTTGGCATATTTTCTAGGATTTTTCCTGAAAGTTGATTTCTTGCACAAAAACTAGACACCAAAGCAATTCTGATGAAAACAGCGTTAGTCCGTGTTAGTTGTATCCAAATCACACAAGTTTAGAGGAGAAACAATAGCAAAAGTGTTCGGGAAAGTAGATACATTTTGGACGTATCAACTCCCCCAAGCTTAGCTTATTGCTTGTCCTCAAGCAATTCAGTTGAAAACTGAGTGCGATAAAAGAAACTTTCACTAACACATTTGCTTCATATGATGTAAATACTCTCAGCACATGAGTAGATACTTAGACAATTCATAATAAGGAGTATGCAACTAAGTCTACTTAATAGTCATTGCAAGCTATGAAGAGATTCCAACTCAATAATAATAAGTAGTGTCGTGGTATTGCACGGCATATGCTACTGGGGGTAGCTTACGTAGAGGGAGCAAGGCGACGTAGGAGAATCCGGGAGCGAGATTGGCACACGATGTACCCAGGTTCATGTCCTCTCGATGGAGGATCGCTACGTCCTGCTATCAATCCAGTATATGATCATAGATTGGTTTACATGGGAGCCGCTGTAGGCGGGGGGAGAGACTAGATCTAATCTAATATGGGAGAGCCTCCCCCGTGGGGGTGCCCCTGGTGGCTTTATATATGCAGCCACCTAGGGTTTACAAGTGCACTAATGGGCTTTGTCTTGGAGTCGCCGTCTTGGGCCTCCAGTCGGCGCCGCTTATCCGGGTCCAGCATGCGCCAGTCGCCGTATTGGGCGAGTCGACCGCTCTGGGCTTGGCTTCAGTCGGCTCGATCCAGCTGGCGAATCCGCTTCGTGGGTATACCCCGATTGGTATTCCCCCATCAGTAGTCCCCGAGCGCGTTGTTGATTCGACGTGGGCTTGAGGCATGGCACGGAGAGTCTTGACGATGGGTCGTGGCGAATCGGCGACGAGCTCCTGAACAGAGGAAAGAACCGTGAAGCGGGAGGCAGTCGGCGTGAGCCAGTCGGTGATGGCCAGTTGGCGAAAGACGCAGGGTGTCGGTGAAGCCGCTAGTTACGGCGAGTTCCCGAACATGAAGCGTTCCGAGTCCCCGAGCGTGGCGAGTGGCGAGGTCAAGCGACCGGCGAGTGGCGTTGTCTGTAGCACGCCGATGCCCCGAGCGCGTTGAGCACGCGAGGGCGAGTCCGCGGTGGCGAGTCCCGAGCTGTTGAGTACGCGAGGGCGAGTTCGCGGTGGAGAGTCCCCGAGCGTGTTGAGTACGCGAGGGCGAATCCACGGCGGCGAGTCGACGAGCGCGTTGAGCATGCAAGGGCGAGTGTCCGCGGCGGCGAGTCCCCGAGCATGTTGAGTATGCGAGGGCGAGTGTCCGCGGCGGCGAGTCCCCGAGCATGTTGAGTACGCGAGGGCGAGTGTCCGCGGCGGCGAGTCCCCGAGCGCATTGAGTACGCGAGGGCGAGTGTCCGCGGCGGCGAGTCCCCGAGCGCGTTGAGTACGCGAGGGCGAGTGTCCGCGGCGGTGAGTCCCCGAGCGCGTTGAGTACGCGAGGGCGAGTGCATGATGGCGAGTCGACGAGGGCGAGCCGCGGTCGTGGAACCACGCATACACACTGCATGCCTAGGAGTAGTCCCCGAGGCTCGAGTTGGCTTGTAGAGGCGACTTGAGGCTCTTTAGAGATGCATATTTTGAAAATATTAGTGGTTGCTGCCGAGCGCGGCGAGTGGCGAGGTCGGGCGACCGGCGAGCGCCGAGCCCCCGAGCGCGGCGAGTGGCGAGGTCGAGCGGCCGGCGAGCGCCGAGTCCCCGAGCGCGACAAGTCCGCGATGATTGCGAGTCCGCGAGGGGAGAGTCCCCGAGTGTGGCGAGTCTACGATGATTGCGAGTCCGCGAGGGGAGAGTCCCCGAGTGTGGCGAGTCCGCGATGATTGCGAGTCCGCGAGGGGAGAGTCCCCGACTGTGGCGAGTCCGTGATGATTGCGAGTCCGCGATGATTGCGAGTCCGCGATGATGTTGATTGCGCTGTTTTTTAGCGAGTCTCTCGTCTTGGCCCGGGGGGCCAGTCGCATGGCGACTCCAAAGACGGCTCTCGGCTGGGCGTTTTTCCTGGACGATCTGAGGCTCGTTTTGCGAGTCCTCGTCCGCAGTACTTGGCCGTGCGAGTCGCACTGTCTAAGGTTGAGGAGGACATGGTGCTGTTTGTGTAGCACTACCATTTGTCTTGGCCCGGAAGGCCAGTCGAGCAAGGCGACTCCAATGATGGCTCTCGGTTAGCGTTTTTCGTGGACGATCCGAGGCTCGGTTTGCGAGTCCTCGTGCGCACTACTTGGCCATTGCGAGTCGCTCTTTCAACGGTTGAAAAAGGCGAATTGATTTTTCCCGGGTGGAAGGGAAGCCCAGTGGTGAGTCCATGCAGCATGGCATGCGACCCTCTCTGGCGACTCGGATGATGAAGGTCCCTTAGTAGGCGTGGCGTACGCATTCGATGTAGCGGACGGGGTCGCACGGCGTTTAACCGGAAAAAGTCGACGCGGCGGACAAGGAGTTGACGCGGCGGACGGTGATCGCGCTATGGCGAAGTCGACGGGGCGGACACGGGGTCGACGCGGCGGACGGGGATCGCGCTATGGCGAAGTCGACGCGGCGGACACGGGGTCGACACGGCGGACAGTGATCGCGCTATGGCGAAGTCGACGCGACGGACACGGGGTTGACGCGGCGGACGGAGGTCGCGCTATGACGATGTCGACGGTGACAGGACCGCGAGGGCAAGGTCGGGATGGCGATCCCGCGGCAGGTGAGTCCCCGAGCCTAGCGATTCCGCGTTTAAGCGTGCCCGCGTTTAGGAGGGTTTCAGAGCATGGCGAGTCCGCGACAGGCGGTCCACGGCGGGCGTAGAGAACTCGCGACAGCCGAGCGACTGAGTTGGCTCCTTCACAACTCCATTGTCTCAAATGTGATTTCATACATATACAAATAAACAGCGTGAAGCGTTGATGAATAAATCAAATAATAATTATTTGAGAGAACAACGAGTAAAAGAGAAGTGTATGTGTATGTCTGTTCAGCTCGATTGAGCGACGAGCGGCGAGGTCGAGCGACGAGTCTCCGAGCGCGGCGAGCGGCGAGGTGGAGCGACCGGCGAGCGTCGAGTCCCCGAGCGCGGAGAGCGGCGAGGTCGAGCGACCGGCGAGCGCCGAGCCCCCGAGCGCGGCGAGCGGCAAGGTCAACCGACAGGCGAGCGCCGAGTTCCCGAGCCCGGCGAGCGGCGAGGTCGAGCGACCGGCGAGTTCCGCTGTCTGGAGCGCGCCGAGTCCCCGAGCGCGGCGAGTCGCGAGGAAGACATCAGACCATTCGTTAGCTTGGCGAGTTCATGGTGGATGAGTCACACAAACGTGATGAATCCGTGACCGTGCCGAGCTCACGGCGTCGAGTACCCGAGCATGACAAGTCGGTAACAACAAGTTCACGATTGTGGCGAGCCATGGCCGCGACGAAGTAGTGTGCGATAGATTGGCCATGACGCGCGGACTCACCAATCCATGGACGTGATCAAAAGAGATGTCTCATCTTATTTCCACGGACATAGGTATCCCAAATCCAGTGGTGATGCGCCTTGTATGCAAAACAACATACAATAGATTAGATCGATTAGATCTCAGTAAAATACGTAAAAAAAAAATTCTAAAAATCAATGCACGGAAGATTAAAAAGAAATAATGCATAGAGATAAGGTTGCGTGGGTGTGGATCGATGTCACTAATTTGATTGACATAGCCGCTTGATCCTATTGCTGCTTGCAGGGACCATTGGATCATTTTCCTTGGTGCAGGCGACGCGTCTTGATTAATTCCCTACAACAAGAAATCGGCCAGAAGCTATTCCGTAAAGGGGTTGATTCCTTTAGCGGTCTATGGACTGGCCAAGCTGGTCGACTATAGAACACGTCCAGCAGCGAGTCGTCACCATGCTCATGGTAAAGACACACCATGTCGCGGCGGATTTGGTGATGATGAAGCCGAGCGCGTCGACGCAAGCGAATCGGCCAGAAGCGATCAGGACACCATTGATGACGAGGGATCCCGCCCGGATTATCATCCTACAAGCACCGCTAGCCACACTGTGGGCGCCAACTGTCGTGGTATTGCACGGCAGATGCTACTGGGGCTAGCTTACGTAGAGGGAGCAAGGCGACGTAGGAGAATCCGGGAGCGAGATTGGCACACGATGTACCCAGGTTCACGTCCTCTCGATGGAGGATCGCTACGTCCTGCTATCAATCCAGTATATGATCATAGATTGGTTTACATGGGAGCCGCTGTAGGCGGGGGGAGAGACTAGATCTAATCTAATATGGGAGAGCCTCCCCCGTGGGAGTGCCCCTGGTGGCTTTATATATGCAGCCACCTAGGGTTTACAAGTGCACTAATGGGCTTTGTCTTGGAGTCGCCGTCTTGGGCCTCCAGTCGGTGCCGCTTGTCCGGGTCCAGCATGCGCCAGTCGCCGTATTGGGCGAGTCGACCCGCTCTGGGCTTGGCTTCAGTCGGCTCGATCCAGCTGGCGAATCCGCTTCGTGGGTATACCCCGATTGGTATTCCCCCATCAAGTAGCATGAAACATAAACATAAGCAACATTGCAATGCTCATAAAAAGGTATGATAGAGTGGTATCTCGCTTGCCTTTTATTGTAGTGCAAAATATGAATGACAAGGCACCTCTGGTGAAGACTAGAGGTAAAGATATCAAAGATACAAGCATCAAAGTCATGACATAATTAACCAAGTTTTGAGACAAGCACTTTACACTAAGAATGACAACTATGCTCTCAAGAAGGTGCTCATAGAATAAGTGGTGACTCAACATGGAAGTGAAAAGGACTTGAAAAGTTTGAAAGGCTTCCAAATGCTGAAAGTATGGTACTCATTAGCTTTGAGCTCTCATTGCCCCTATCATAGGCATCTTTAGATGGTTAAGTTGAAAGTGAGGTCCAATATGAGTTATATGCTTGATAGACCATAAACTGGAAATCTCATGTTCCTTGAGTACGAGGGCCGCTCCTCATGCTACTCAACTTTATTTACCGGTAAGTTCTTGTCATAGTAAATACATGTGTATCATAGAGAACCGCCAATGGGGTACCCCTTGCACATGATACAGGAGCTATCCCATATCAAAATGACAAGGCAAGCAGACAATGAGCATCTCAGCAATCTTCTTATTTACCATGGGAAAATGGTGTTTTTTCTCTCTGTCCTATTTTCTCTGTCTCTCTTTTTTTATAAGAAGAAATCTTCATAGATTGCTCACTATGGTTATGCTGCAAGTTTCCACCATGATTAGGCATGGCTTAGGCTAGCGGCTCAGGCGTTTCTCTAACACATATATATAACTTCATGGACTTACAAGCTCCCCTTTTATTTCACACCAACGACATCCATAAACAAAAGAGTATGATATCAATGGGATAATATTTACAGGTGCTGAAAGCGTTCCTCGTGACAGCATGGTTCTGCTAACTCCCAGCCTATAATTTGCAAGCATATAACTTTCATGGATAGTCACAATGGTTCAAATTTATTAAGTACAAGAAAATAAAGTGTTCCATCAAGTTCGTGAGAGCTTTACTAACTAAATTTACCAAAACAAGCAAACATTTTATTTGGAAGAAAACGAGGCATATGAATATGCACGAAATATCAAATGATGCTAGTAGGTAGGTATGGTGGTCACTTTTGACAATATTTGTTTTGGGGAGTTGGAAGCACGAGTAGAGCTCATACTCAGTGCAAGTGAAGGCTATCAATAGAGAGGGAGCGACAAACAAGAGAGCAATAACTATCATAATCATGCTTGCAACAAAACATAATTAATTATGGCATAAAAGTGATACAAGAACTCTGAGGCAAAATAAATCATCGAGGCTTAACTAACTTTTGTTCAGTCATATGCATGCGTGAGCATGTGCCAAGTCGATTCAAATTAAACATTCAGAGGAGGATACTATAATGTCATACCAAGTTATGAATAGAACAATGCAAGCAAACATTCATATGACATGCTACAAACTATTAGCAAGTTGGAGCTAATCATAAGAGAGCAAGAACTACTAACCATCCATAAATAACATACACCTTAGATGGACAGACTAAGCATGCCTATAATGATGAGTATATGTACAAAAATGAAGACAAATAGAGTTCATTACCAACCTCTTACCACACCTCAAGTTTTCATTGATCATCATTATTTCCCTTCACTTGTATGGCTTGAATAATAACATGAAACCAAAATCCACTGAGGATCGCTGAACCCCTGCAATGAACTTCACAAAACCAAAGAAGAACAACAAATATTTTTGGTGTTTTCGAATTTTCTAAAGCAAGCACTCAAAGCGAAAACAAACAAAGTAAAATCTTTTTGGATTTTTCTTAAAGCAAACCAAAGCTAAAAAGCAAAGAAACAAACCAAGAGAAACAATGAAAATACTTTTGGTCTTTTTGTGTTTTGGGAAAGTAGAAACAAAAACTAAAAAGAAAGTGAAACATGGATATACAAAGCACCGACAAAGCCTGATATGTAGATGAGTGTGATGTCGGTATACCTCCCCCAAGATTAGGCTTTTGGCCTAAGTGGGGCTCAATCCCAGCCTGGCCAAGAAGGCGTGCCTCCGTAATGTGACGAAGAGGCCCCTTCGTCCTGGTACGTGCTCGAGGATGCCCCTGTGTAGTGCACAGAGTGGTCGAAAGAGGACGCGCCCCCCTGGTAGTGTCCGTGGAAGCCACGAATGTGCATCCCCTAGTAGTGTCCATGGTAGTGTCCATCTCCCCCTTGGAGCGTGACCAAGCCCCCCTGCAAATACTGAACAAAGTGGTTTATGGCAAAGGACTTTCCCTCTCTTCCCCATCAGTAAACATCATCATGTAAACTAAACTCTCGAGGGTAGAGCTAGCAGTAACAAAGTGTTGCGCTTTCATGGCATCTAAATCAAGCCTCTGTGGATCCAACAATGTATCATTTGGATCAACAGAAAGTTCTAAGGCAGCAACTACACGTGCAGCAATAATACCCCCATAAATGGGTCCTCTAGCAGCTAGGCTATGAGCAATGAGAGAACCAAGATTATACCTGGTTTCATTATTGAGTGCAGCAGCTAGAAAGGCCAAATGATAGTTAGAAATATTGCTAGTGTTTTCCCTACCAAGAATACTACTGGTAGCTGGGAGTTGAATATTTCTTATCTTCCCGCGCTGGGCTGTGTGGTCATCATCATTAGTTACCCCGCGGTAGAGCTCCAAAAAATCAGCGGGTCGATCTTGAATCTTCTTCACCGTCCTAGCCATGCCAATTCCTATAATGCTGCAAAATTTCTTCAATGTCATGGTGATAGGCCTATCATAGATTTTGAATGACACATCTGTCCTGAAAGGGTTGTTAGTGAAAGAGAAACTCTCCACAAAAGTTTTGGTGAGCATAGCATATTGCTCACTCTCATCCTGCATATAATCAGTTAGTCCAACCCTCCAAACAAGAGTTAGGAAATCATCAAGAATCCCTGAAGCTTGCAAAAAGGTAAAACAAGGGAAGGTAGAAGGGTGTGCATCCCCCTCATCTCCCTCGTTGCCAAAACGCGGCACAATAAGATCCTCATTGTATGATGGCCTAGATCAAGAGGATGATCTCGAAGGCATTGTTCTCCTAGGTGCATCACTTTCAAACACTTCTCCAAAGGTGTGGTTGTCCATGACCCTTTTTCTGAAATTTTTAGACAAACATCAAACCAAGTGATTTCCAAGTTGATAAATGATGAGGAACTACTATAGGAACTTGCTAGAGGGATAAACATGCATCAAAATGAAATCTCTAAGCATAAAACAAGCATGCAAGCTCACACAACCAGTCACCTACAGTAGAAAAATACTCAAGATACAATCCACCAATCGAAAATCTAATTATACAAGCAGAGAAGGCACATACCGGAGAGCAATCCCTCCAAAAATCAGCAGCAAAGATGGGCTGGGAAAGGAGATCGAAAATCGGGAGCAAGAACAGCAGGAACTTGAGCTTGAGAAAGTTCTCCGGTGTTTTTTTGGAGAGAGAAAGAAGTGGCTGGGAGGAGGCATCTTGGAGGGCCACAGGTGGGTCCCACCAAGGCCAGGCGTGCCACCAAGGGGTGTGCTAGCCTGGTGGCCCCCCTAGGCCAATCCAGGTGCCCCTCTGCCCCTTTTTTTGAGGATAAATTTAATATGAATTTTCTGGAAATTTTCGGGAAACTTTATTTTTTGGCCAATTTTCAGGTTATGAAAATTGATTTTCTCGCAGAAAAAGATTTTTTTGAAAGACACAAAATCAAACCAAAACCGAAACTACAGAAGTTTTAAGACACTCTAAAAAGAAAACAACTAGCAAAACAAAAGCTAATAAGAGGAAGAGCAAAGATTGGAAAGGAGAAAAATAAAATTGAGCAAGTATAATCATTGTGAAAGCATTGTTTTGTCCATTAAAATCCCTTTGTTAACAAAGTTGATCAAGTCTTGTTACCAAAACAATTTTATATGAAACAAAACTTTTCTTTTCACAAAATGATTATGTTACCTCAAACTTGATAGCAATAGTCCCAATCATAATAGTTTCAAAACTTTCTTGTGGAATGGGACAATATATTTCTCCAACTTTGATTTGCAAAAATAAAGGTTTCATCCACTCACAAAACTTGTTATAGTGTTCTTACTCCTTTGAGTTGTGTTTCTTATTAGGAAAAGGCATTGGTTTTTGCACCCAAGGTTCTCTTTCACTACCATGTTTATTAGCAATAAAATCTTCCTTAGTGTACTTAGTGTTCTTAGTGTGCTTCTCAGGCTCTTCTTCAATTTCTTCCTTATCAGGTGCATCATTGTTATCATTATCACTTTTAGTTTCAGCATCAAAGACAGATATACTATTAGGATCTCCAGCAGGTTCAGAGGGTTCCTCAGTTTTATGTTTCTTTTTCTTTCCCTTATAAGGACTACCACTATTTTCAACTTGTTGAGAATCCTACTCAATTCTTTTAGGATGTCCCTCAGGATAAAGAGGATCCTGAGTGGCAGTATCATTCCTAGTTCTAATTCCATAAGCATGTTTATCTCTTGCAGCATTAACTAGCATATCTTTTTGTACCTTAGCAAGTTGATCAATTTGGGTTTGAACCATTTGGAAGTGTTTACAAAGAATTTTAACATCATTAGCAGTTCTTTCCACAATATCTTTCAACTCATTAATATCTCTAGAGTTTTCCAATAAATTATTCTGAACTTGTTTATTAAAATTACCTTCTTTAACAATAAAAATGTCAAGTTCCTCTAAGCATTGATCAGGAGGTTTACCATAGGGAATATCACCTTCATCAAAGTGTTGGAGAGAGTGTACCTCAATAGTGGATTAGTGGGAGATTGGCTTACATAATTCTTCTATAGGAGGTAAATTCTTAACATCTTCAGATCTAATACCCTTCTCCTTAAGACATTTCTTAGCTTCTCTCATCACTTCATCACTTAATTCAATCACTCCCCTCTTCTTGGGTGTTGGTGTTGGAGTTGGTTCAGGCACAATTGGTTCAGGTGTAGTTGGCTCAGGTGTAATTGGCTCAGTTGAAGTCCAATCATCATAGTTCTTGCTTATTTTAGCCATTAATTCCTCAGCTTCTCCAGGGGTTATTTTCCTTAAAACACAATCAGCAAAACTATCCAAGTATGTCCTAGATTCATCAGTTAGCCCATTATAATAAATATCAAGCAACTCATTTTTAGGTAATGGACATCTAGGATTTGCATGAATCAAGGCACAGAACCATGTCCATGACTCAGGCAATTTCTCTTGTTCTCCCTGTTTAAAATCAAAAAGTATCTGCAAAAGCAGCATGTCTAGCACTAGGAGGGAAATATTTCTGAAAGAAAGTAGCAATCAAGCAATCAGGAATATCAATGGATCTAGGTGGTAAACTATTAAACCAAGCTTTAGCTTCTCCTTTTAGTGAAAAAGGGAAGATCTTTGCAACAAAGTACTTGCGCATCTTAACATCATCAGAAAATAAGGCACTCATAGTAGAAAGCTCATTCATATGTGCCATAGCCCTTTCATTTTTAGTCCCATAAAAAGGTTCTTTCTCAACAATGTTTATATAGGATAAATCAAGAGAAAAGTCATTATATTTATCTTGAATGTTTATGGGAGAAGTAGCAAAATTAGCATCAGGAGAAAGTTTAGGTATGATAGTACGTTTCTCAAGGAGACTCCTAATAGCACTAGCACCACGTGTGTTTCGATACTCTTTGATGATGGCGCTTCGTTGATATGGAGCGCTTCGTCGGGAAACCCCAAGAGCAAGGTATGAAGCAGCACAGCATCAGGTTTTTCCCTCAGTAAGAAACCAAGGTTATTCAACCAGTAGGAGGAAGGAAACGTCTCAAAGGTGTTGCAAGCAACTTCGAAACCTGCACAACACAAACTCAAGACTTTTCCCCAACGAACAGTGAGGTTGTCAATCTCACCGGTTGCTGTAACAAAGGATTAACTGTATGGTGTGGAAGGTGATACTGGTTTGCAGCAAGTAAACAGTAACAGTGGAAGATGTATCAATGGTAAAGATTGGACCGGGGTCCATAGTTAACTAGAGGTGTTTTCCTTAGATAAACAAACATGGCATGCTGGGTAAACAAATTACAGCAGGGCAATTGACAGGACTGAGCAAGACATAACAATGCAATACTAGACATCAAGATCCTATGAGATTCGATTGCGCAATACAAAAAGATACATAGACCGGCATCCAACTTCATCTATGACTATAAGTCCACATTTGGGTTATTATCCGAACTCCCTCCAGTATTAAGTTGTAATCAACAGACAACTACTTTAAGCAAAGTGTGTAAGGTAAACAATCAACTTGTTCCATGAACAAGAGACCGTTGTTTTCTCCCTAGTAGCAACAACACATCTACAATATTAGATATTTCTATCACTTCCCTTAGATTAAATAGAGGCATGAACCCACTATCGAGAAAAATACCCCCTCTTGGAGTCACTAGCAACTACTCGGCCAAGATAGGTACTAACAACGGAGAGCATGCAAGATCACAAACAACACAGACATGATAGAATGAAATAGACAAAACCATTAATCAATCTGACATAGTAATCTCAATATCCATCGGATCCCCACAAACACAACATGCATGATTACAATTAGATGAGATCTTGATCATGAACGGATCTCATAAGATCTAGACATAAAAGCACAAAGGAGGAGATACTACCATCTAGATACTACATGGACCCGTAGTCCAGGGTGGAACTACTCACGCTTCATACCGGAGGCTGGCATGATGAAGAAGTCCTCCGGTATGATCTCCCCTCCGGCAGGGTGCCGGGAAGAGCTTCAGGCCCCCCGATCTAGGGACGATGGTGGCGGTGGCTACAGACGGTTTCATGGAATATTGATCGGGTTCTTAGGGTTTAGGCATCGGGGTCTTCTTATAGGCGAAGAGGCGAGGCAGAAGGGCAAATAGGTGGCCCACACCCTGCCCAGGCGCGGCCCAGGGTGGGCCCGCGCCTGGGGGTGCAGCCGCCCTGTGGCTCCCCTCCGTCTATCCTCTGGACTCCGTGTTCTCCTCAGTGAAATATTGACTTTGGCTTTCTCCCGTCCAATTCCGAGAATATTCCTTACTAGCTTTTCTGGAACCAAAAACAGAAGAAAATAGGCAACTGGCACTGTGGCATCTTGTTAACAGGTTAGTACCAGAAAACATATAAAAACACCTCAAAGTGTAGACAAAGAAAAGCAAAGTGGATACTAAACAAGCATGGAACATCAAAAATTATAGATACGTTTACGACGTATCAAGCATCCCCAAGCTTAACTCCTGCTCTTCCTCGAGTAGGTAAGTGATAAAAAGAATAATTTTTGAGGTGACATGCATCATCAAAACCAAGATCAAACCATTTACAAGCATTGAAAGCTGGGATCAAAGAACTCTAAACATGTGCATGAAATATGGAGTTCTAATAATAAGACAAAGTAACTATGCATGCAACATGAAAGGCTACAAACAAAGATCATGAATAACGTGCATTGAAAAACGTTTGTTTATTTCACATACAGAAAACATAGCATAGTGGCAATCAGCTTGTCCCTCATAGAGTAGCAATTAGATGCATAGGACACCTTCAAAGTTCATAAGAGTGACTAGATACAAATAGCATCAGAACAAGTAATATCAACAATATGCATCAATCAATATGTTTTGGGACAATGCACATAGAACTAAGAATGGCAACTATGCTCTCTTAACTGGTGCCTAAAGGTAGAAGGTGGAGACTCAATATAATGGTCAATGCCCTTCATAAAGGGAAGTAGGGATTTCAAGTTTCAAGAAGAACTTCCAAAAATTATGGTACTTGTTAGCTTTCAGCCCTCATTGCCCCTATCATAAGCATCTTGAAGTGATTAAGCTTAAAGTGAACAAACTATGGAGTATATGCTTGACAAAGTATAAGTTGGAAATCTCATGTCCCTTTAATACGAGGGCCGCTCCTCATACTACTCAAATTTAGTTACTTGCAAGTTCTTGTCATAGTAAGTACACGTGTATCATAGAGAACCGCCAACGTGGTACCCCTTGCACATGGTACAGGAGCTTTCCCATAACCAAAATGACAAGGCAAGCATACAATGAGCATCTTAGCATTCTTCTTATTTACCATGGTAATATGGTGATTTTTTCTCTCTTTCCCATTTTCTCAATATGTCTCTTTTTCTCAATGTCTTTTTTATAACAAGAATGCTTCATAGATGTCACTATGGTGATGCTGCAAGTTTCCACCATGATTAGGCATGGCTTAGGCTAGCGGCCCAGGCGTTTCTCTAACACACATACATAACTCCATGGACTTACAAGCGCCCCTTTCATTTCACACCGACGACATCCATAGACAAAAGAGCATGATATCAACTATATACAAAGTACAAGTGCAATGTTGAAAGCTTTCTCGATGATAATGTGGTTCTGATAATTCCAACGTATAAGTGCAAGCATATACAACATAGATGACATAATGGTTCAAGTTTATTAGGATCAAGAAATAAAGTGTGCCATCAAGTTCGTGAGAGCTTTAATCACTAAGTTTTCACATAACAAAATACTTTTTAATTGGAAGATAGATGAAAACAAGAATATACTTGGAATGGTGTAACACACCATGCATAGTAATTTATAGTGGACACTTTGGAATAACTTGGTTTATTGGGAGTTGGAAGCATAGGTAGAGCTTACTCATACAAGTGGAGGCTAGCAAAAGACTGGGAGTGACCAACTAAGAGAGCAATAATGGCCATAATCATGCAGAGCGACAAAACATTACTAATCAAAGCATAAAGTGGTACTACAAGTCAAGGACTAAATTATCATAGAGGCTATGGTGACTTGTTCATAGTCATAACATGATGTGAGCATGTGCCAAGTCAACCCAAACAAAGCATCAAAGGAGAATACCACAATACTATGCTTTTGCATGCTAAAACAATGCATGATTCTTTCAAGGCACGCTAAGCAATCCCAATTGTTTGGAACAAGTCATGCTACAGCAATAATCACTAAGCATAAGATCAAAACAACACCTAGCATGACATGTTAAAGTTTAAGTCATAGTCAAAGCAAGCTCCTCTTGCACTATTCAAGCAAGAACTTTATACTCCTTTCCAACACCAATCAACTTATTTGAAACAACACAGCGAGAGAGGGGGTCCAAACTAATTTATTCAAGCAAACTATGCAACCTAAACAAATCAAATGAAAACTAAGACGCTCCAAAAACAGCACAATGGTGCATGAAACAATAAAAACGAAGTGTCTAGAGACACCTAAGCTTTTTATTGATAAAGAAGGGGATGCCTTGGGCATCCCCAAGCTTTGACGCTTGTACCTCTTGGATATTTCTTAGGGTGACACCGGGGTGGCATCCCCAAGCTTGAGCTTTTGTCCATTCTTCATCTCATTACTTCATTCTCTCTCTACACCTGAAATTTTCCCTTCATACAAAACTTCACACAATCTTCATTAGCAACATTAGTGTATTCAAAAGATAATAGACCCGTAGGTTTAGCTTTGGAACGGCAAATTTTTTCACTAAAAATACAATCTACTATATCAATTCATTCAAAAAGCTTAATTTCCCAAAAAGAACCCAAAAAGGAATCAATAAGAAGCAAATGCAAATAATGGCAGAAATCTGTCAAAACAGACTAGCAGGTATAAATCATTTTTTCGAAGAACTTCTGTTGCTTAAATCAAAAGGTGTTGAACTAACGAAAGTTAGATAACATACTATGGGATTTATTCGTAAATTTTCAGATCAATCCGACTTACAGAGATTTCTCACGAAATTTTATGTGGAGCACAAAAATCTATTTCGGGACAGCAACTCCCCAAATCTTACTTCCCTCTTATTAGAGGTCATTCTTGGCACAAAAAGCAAACAAAAATGATAAGGAGAGGTCATTACTGAAGTAATAACTTCCAAGACTCAAGAAAACTCTTGGGTTATCTCCCAACAAGTACTTTTCTTTAACGCCTTTAAGTTAGGCACAAGAAGCAAGAAATCAAGTATTTTCAAATGAAGAAGCATTAACATCAATACTTGCAAACTATTCAACTATGAAGGGGATCTCATCCAAATGAGTTTTGGAGGATCCCTTCTCATCTCTCTTTGGTTCACATCTTTCATCAAAAGGATTTTCAGGAACAATCCAATCAAAATTCTTTTCAAAGGCTTCATGCATCCCAACAAGATTAAAGGGTATGGGTATCTTAATTTCCTCTCTAGGTTTGGTTTTATCTGAAGTACCCACAACATCTACACATGAGCCTAGCATATTAAAACGCTCAAAGACTTTTTTGGCTTCCTTAGCAACATCATGGAACTCTTTTAGTAAAGTTTCGATGATAAATTCTCTCTTTTCAGCATTCTTTTCTTCTTTTAGTTTAAGGAACAAAATTTGCATCATGGGGTTAAGGCTAACAAACCTAGCCTCCAACATATGAACTAAAGAAGCTGCAGCAATTTCATAATTAGGAGCAAGTTCTGCTATAGATCTATCCTCAATATCCTCATGCTTGCTAACATGATTAAAGAACTCTTCAATATTTTCTTTCCCAATTATGGAGCCACTACCTATCGAAAGGTCCTTCGGGGTGAACTTGGAGAACAACATGGTGAGCTAGAGCAAGGTGACAACTAGAGTGTGAACTAATTTTTTTCTGTTTTTCATAAGAGAAATCAAACCAAACTAAACTATTCTTTTGAGTTTTTGATAAAAAGAGGAAAACAAAACCAAGCGAAAGAAACTAAGCAAACCAAAAACAAAGTAAAGAGAAAGGTTGAGAAGGACTACCCTTGTGAAGACGTCCTTAGCCTCCCCGGCAACGGCACCAGAAAAATCTTGATGATGGCGCTTCGTTGATATGGAGCGCTTCGTCGGGAAGCCCCAAGAGCAAGGTATGAAGCAACATAGCAGCAAGTTTTTCCCTTAGTAAGAAACCAAGGTTATTCAACCAGTAGGAGGAAGGAAACGTCTCAAAGGTGTTGCAAGCAACTTGGAAACCTGCACAACACAAACTCAAGACTTTGCCCCAATGAACAGTGAGGTTATCAATCTCACCGGTTGCTGTAACAATGGATTAACTGTATGGTGTGGAAGGTGATAATGGTTTGCATTAAGTAAATAGTAACAGTGGAAGATGTATCAATGGTAAAGATTGGACCGGAGTCCATAGTTAACTAGAGGTGTTCTCCTTAGATAAACAAACATGGCATGCTGGGTAAACAAATTACAGCAGGGCAATTGACAGGACTGAGCAAGGCATAACAATGCAATACTAGACATCAAGATCCTATGTGATTCGATTGGGCAATAGAACAAGATACATAGACCGCCATCCAACTGCATCTATGACTAGAAGTCCACCTTTGGGTTATCATTCGAACCTCCTCCAGTATTAAGTTGCAAGCAACAAACAACTGCTTTAAGCAAAGTGTGTAAGGTAAACAATCCACTTGTTCCATGAACAAGAGACCGTTGTTTTCTCCCTAGTAGCAACAACATATCTACAACCTTAGAGATTTCTGTCACTTCTCTTAGATTAAATAGAGGCATGAACCCACTATCGAGCATAAATACCCCCTCTTGGAGTCGCTAGCAACTACTTGGCCAAGATAGATACTAACAACGGAGAGCATGCAAGCTCACAAACAACACAACCATGATATAATTAGTAAGACAAAACCATTAATCAATCTAACATAGTAATCTCAATATCCATCGGATCCCCACAAACACAACATGCATGATTACAAATAGATGAGATCTTGATGATGAACGGAGCTCACAAGATCTAGACATGAAAGAACAAAGGAGGAGATACTACCATCTAGCTACTACATGGACTCGTATTCCAAGGTGGAACTACTCACGCTTCATACCGGAGGCTGGCATGATGAAGAAGAAGGCTTCTGGGATGATCACCCCTCTGGCAAGGTGCCGGGAAGAGCTTCAGATCCCCCGATTTAGGGACGATGGTGGTGATACTCCCAATTTTCATCACCGTTCTATATCATATTTTACCTCTATTCATTGATATATGTCTTATTATGAGGTATTATTTATGGCTTTTCATATGTTTATGCATGTTGGATGATTCTTGGAGGATGGACTACCGGAGTCTGGATTCTGATGGGGGGCGGAAAACACCGAGAGAGAAAGATCTCTCCGGAAGATAGATTTCTGCCAGGGGAATTCGTTCCCGGAGAGGGGAGACCGTCGCCATTAACACCATCATCAAGCTAGGCATCATCGGGATCATCATCATCCACACCATCATCTCCACCAGCACCATCATCACCAGTCCGTCCCGCTGTAACAATTGTGTTGGATATTGCTTTAGTTCTTAGGGGAAACTTTCCCGGTGTTAATTACTATTGTAGTTGATGCTTGTGAGTGGAACCATTGGATTATTGTTTATGTTCAGATTGTTATCCATTACCATATCATCTTTGATCTTGATCCATATGATGTCTTGTGAGTAGTTCGTTGTGTTCTTGAGGACATGGGAAAAGTCATGTTGTTAGTACTCCCTCCGATCCTAAATAAGTGTCACGGTTTTGAACTAACTCTAGTTCAAAATGGCGACACTTATTTAGGATCGGAGGGAGTAGTGAATCTGTGTTGAGTTATTATTCATTGGTTTAGTATTTAAGTTGTGGTGCTATTATTTTAGTGGTGTCATGTGAACATCGACTACATGATACTTCACCATTTATGGGCCTAGGGGAATGCATTGTGTATTTGTCTACTAATTGTGTCACATCCCAAGATTTTCCAAATCTTGTTATGTGAAAAATAAATGAATAAAATAAAACTTTGTTGATTTTCAGGGTGAGAAGAAACTTTTTGAATCCAATTGGAAACTTTCAAAACCTATTTGGATCAAATAAAATCCTAAAGGGATTAAAAAGTTAAATAAACAATAAACTTAAAAATATTTAAAATTACTATTTTTGGATCTTTCAATAAAAGATTTGGTTTTCAAAAGAAAAGGTAGATTTATAAATAAGGATTATTTTATAGAGCCAAATTAAACCTTGGCCAAGCTTTTGAAATAAAATATTTTGTTTTGATTAAAAGAGTAAAAGGGTTTATTTAAATAAAATAATGAATGTTTATTAATAAACCAAATTTATTAAAGTAAAGGCTTTTCCCATTTTAATTAAACATCAAAAACTTATTTAATTATTTTAAATAAGTTTTCCAAGTGTTTATTATTTTCAAATAAAACCTACTGAATAGTTTTGGTACTATTTTAGATTTCAAATGGAGATTTTAAATAAATCAAAACCCATTTGATTTAATAACTAAGGTCCATTTATTTAATTATTAATGGGTCCTAAAATAAAAAAATATTATTTTATTTTGGACTTGCTTTGTGTTGTTAAACAGAACTAACACAATACAAAGTTTGGTGAATGTTTTGATTTGATTTGTTGATTGATTGGTTTGATTGAATTTCAAAACAGAAAATCAAAAGAGAAAAAAAGAAAAAGATTCAGAACAGAAAAAAATAGAGCAAAGACGACCCAGCCCAGCTAAGCCCATCCCAGCCCAGCAGCCCACCTCTCTCCCCAGCGAATCGTTCATTTCTCACTCAGGAACTTAACTGCACAGAGGATGACAACTGGACCCCACTCCCCTTTCCCCTCTATCGCTGACAAGACGACCCCACGACCACGTCAGCTTCTTCCCCACGCGACCTGTTCTTCCTCCCGTTACTGCCGATTGATTCGCGTCGTCAATTCGCTTCAATGCCGCGTGATCAACGCCCCCTGACCACACTCACTTAAACGCCCGTTTCTCCTCTTCCATTCCCCCCAAACACCACGCCTCGAGAGCCACCAGGCTGTCTCCAATCTCTTCTGCACTGCCGCCGTCTCCGACGAGGTTCTTGGCCAATTCCGGCAGCACCGCATCGCCCCTTGCCTCCCCGACCAAGCTCACACACTCCTCAGACCCTGGCGCACCTTCCAGTGGCCTCAACTCGGCCGCGCTCACCCCAGAGCGTCGACAAGAATAACCACTGCCCGCGGCTGTCGTCTGCACCGGCTCCGGCAAGTTACTGACGCCAACCCCGAGCTCCCCTTGTGCTCTGGTGAGTACCCCTTCAACCACAGAGACCGTGCGCATCCTCCTGATACTTTTCTTTGCTTGCCTGCATCCCAGGTGCTCGCCCTCGACCACGACCGTGCGCAACCGACGCCAACAAGAACTCCGGTGAGCAATAGCCGTGAACTCCGTGCGCCCCTTGACTCCTCGAGAACACCTTGAGCTTCCCCAGGCTTCTGCGGACACGGTGAGCATATTCCTTTCCTCCCTTGCTTCCTGTAGCATCGACTCCGCCGCCGTATGACCCCTCCGCCGCCAGTAGCCACCGCAGCGCCGCCCGTCTCTGGCAAGTGTGCTAGATGCCGTGCGATTAGGATCTAGCGGCTAGGATAGAAGCTAGACGAAAGGGTAAGTAGCATCTGCGCGCCGTGCGATATGACTTAATCCAACGGCCTGCGTCGTTTGATCCACGCGAAACGTTTTCGACGAATCAAAATAGGACGCGTGTCCCAGTCTGTTTGATTTAAACAGAATTTGATCTATTAGATTTCCAATTTTGTAAATTGCATAACTTTAGTTCCACACGTTCAAATTTTGCAAACTTTATATCAATGGAATCAGTGGAACAAGCCCTAGCCAACCATGCCATTTGTTTAGTAAAAAGCTTCTGGAAAAAATGTTTGTTTTTGTAGAAACATTTGTATGCTTGTTTAGATTGTAAAAATTATTCTAAAATGTTTTAAAATCCTTGGCAAATGGTGTGTTTTGAACCTACTAACCATAGGAATCACTTTGTGGTTTCAAAAATATATTTGGTGAAGAAAAATAATGATTCTTTGATTTAAAACCAATTCTAGTCAAATAAAAATGTGGTTTATTTATTAAAAATAGTTTTGGAAGAAAACCTTTGGGAAATGTTTTGTTTTAAACTCTCTGACCCCAAACACCAAGTTTTATGGTTTGAAAACATATTTGGTGAACCCTATATATTAATGCCTTATTGAAAACATTTTTACACCACATTAAATGATACCTTGTTTTGAAAATGGTTTATGAAGTGAAATCTTTTGCAAATGACTTTGCCACTTTATAAAATGACCATTAGGAGTTTTCAAATGTCCATGACCCATTAGAAACCACTTTTACAAATAAAACAACCCTTTTGCATGCTTGCATGTATTGTTTTGTTTATTATTTTATGTGATGTTTTGCTTGAATGGTAGATTGAAATATTGTTTGCTTGATTGAATAGTAGTGACTTGAAGTGTGTGAACATTGCAAAAGATCAAGGAGTGAACTTATACCCTCTACCAAAAAGGCAAGTGATGCTTCATACTTTTGTCCCATTATTTTCACTATGCATTAGTGATTTTTCTAAGTAAAACTTGCATGGAATTTTTGCTAAGTATAAACTATGCCGTGGGAAAACCTAGTAGATGAAACCTTAGTAGAAAATTTCCTAAGTTAAGATTCCTACTACTATCAAGCTTATCTTAGCTAATAGAAAACAAGGGTGGAATATACATTCATACTATGGAAAAATTTCTAAGTCTGAGGAGTTGTGTTTTGTTTAATAAAACAACTAAGTGAATGAATCACCTGGGTGGAATGGTAATTGCTTGGTGGTTTTTGGTAGAGTGGTGCACAAGGCCCATGTTTATGGTTTAACTTGTGTATCTCACTTGTGGATGGCCACCCAGGAACAAAGAGATTTGAGATGTCAAATGTTGAGAAGCTTCAAGTGCAACCACTTGGCATTATGGGCTCTGCCTGGATCATATAGGTTGCAAGAACTTAGGCATATGGACAGTTGGTGGTAGGGTTTGATAGGTTGGAGCACGTCCATTTTGGTCTAAGGGAAGGCTTCTGAAAGATCTTGTCTTGGTGAAACCAAGTCTTGTGGGGAAAGTGCACCACCTCTGCAGAGTGTAAAATCTAAGTACTTAGCCATGTCCCTGGCAAAGGACAATTTGAGCATCAAGACATGGAAGCTATCAAGAATCTCATCATCCAAACTTCTAAGTTAAAAAACTTGTGGTTGAACAAGGGTTAAAGGATCTTCAATCTTTGATTGGGAGATGCCTTGGGAAAGATTTTGTCAAAGCAAAAACTTAGTATTTTCAAATGATAAGGAAAAATCTATTTTTGAGCAATGCAAGCCTCAACTCCACTTAGCCAAAAGCATATAGATGATAGACTCCACTATACTACCATAGTATCACTTGCCAATACAATTCAAATGTATTGACCCTTGTGGCTGTAACTTGTTATGTTGTAGGTTTGATTTATTTAGTGAAGTGTGTTGTTTAGGATTACAAAGTCTACAACCAACTTGTCTGCCTCTGGCACTTTGAAGATGAAGGACCCCATGCATATAAATATTATGCTGTAATGTAATGTAATAGCCAAATGAGCTATGTAAGATGTAATAAAATTATGTTATTCCTGGTTATAAATTTGTATTATGACCTTTGATTCTTGATATTACATCTTAACTGTGGATGCTAGCTATTGATCCAGAGACTAGCATTGTAAACACAGGGGACTCTACCTTATTAAAGGTTAGGACCCTTACAGATGGTATCAGAGCATTGTGTTGCCTGTAGGATTTGTAAACCTAGGATTGGACAAAACCCCTTAGAAAACTAGGAGTTGTATTTGTTCCAAAACTTATTTACAAACAAACTTGTAAAAATCTTTCCTCAACCATTATGGTTTGATTCTACATCTCATCTATTTCAACTTGATGGAAAAACCTACCCCATGACCAAAGACTTCACCATGTGCAAAGGACTCCATCAACTCTAATGACTTCAACATCT
Source organism: Avena atlantica (assembly GCA_910589765.1). Classification (NCBI taxonomy): domain Eukaryota; kingdom Viridiplantae; phylum Streptophyta; class Magnoliopsida; order Poales; family Poaceae; genus Avena; species Avena atlantica. The sequence goes on along the minus strand of OU342738.1, from coordinate 332,179,699 downwards.
TCATTTCTAATGACTTCAACATCTTTAGCATTTTCACCAAGGACTTCAACCTTGGGTACCACTAAGGACTACAAGTGAGACAAGAAATGTTAATCAATATTGGAGGACTAAGGAAACACAACTTAGAAAGAACCCTCATCACCTTTGAGGTTTTTTGACCAAAATTTTTTCTCAAGGAAACCATGATCTCATGCAATAAGAATCAACCAAGAAAGATGGAAAGATCTCAAGTGAACCATATAGATGGACCACCATATTTAGTTTAAGTCAAACCCACCAACCTATGTGGTGTAACAAAAATATTTTGGTTGCCTAAAAATATGCTTGAAACTTGTTGTTTGAGTGAAATGTTTGCTTGTGATTTCTTGCACATTGTTTGTGTGAATTGTGATGTGTGTGATTAGAATTATTTCCTTAGAAAATCTGTTGCCTATTCTAATCCCAATCCAATCCAAACAGATGATTTCTCCAAGAGACTCCAACATCAAGGTTGATGACACCAACAACAACCAAGAGGACAACATGAGAGAACTTATAGCAACCCAAAACCAGTTGAGCCAAGAGACAACTCAGCTTTTAACCAACAACAATGGACTAGACCCAGCCATACAAAGGATTTTGAAACTTCAATCCCAATTGTTGCAAGGATTGGTTACTCAAATGATCAACATGGGAGAAAACTTTTCCCAAAGAGCTTATGACAACAAGGATGACAAAGATGTTATTCTAGAAGGAACCCAAGCATGCAATATTTGCAGAGACAAGGATCATACATGCAAGGAACATGAAGATCAATGCCCTAATTGTGAAGAAGAAAGTCATATCACTAGAAACTGCCCCAAGAAGAGAGAAAGATTTCCCACCTCTGAGGTGAGGTATGAAGAACATGAACTAGAAGAACTCCTAGCTTTGGAGAGACCCAAAAAGAAGAAGAAGGACAAAAGCCAGGTACAATGTTACAATTGCAAAGAGATGGGACACTATGCCAAGGAATGCCTAGAAAAGAAGAAGAGACAAGAAGGCAAACAAAATCTAGTGAAACTCAAGATGAGGAAGGATATTAGCCAAGTGATGTGCAACCACTGCAAAGAGTTAGGACATTATGCATCATATTGTCCAGAGAAGCCACCTCAAGACCTCAGCCTTATCACATGTTTCAAATGCAAAGAGCTAGGCCACTATGCAAACTTCTGTCCAGGAAAGTTACATCAAGATCCCAAGCAATCCAAGATGTAAACTAATTGGAAATTTTTTAAGGGTGGTAGTACCCTAGTTGTTTTGATCCTACTTGTAACCCCTAGCCTTCCAAAATCTCGGGACGAGATTTATTTTAAGGGTGGTAGCCTGTCACATCCCAAGATTTTCCAAATCTTGTTATGTGAAAAATAAATGAATAAAATAAAACTTTGTTGATTTTCAGGGTGAGAAGAAACTTTTTGAATCCAATTGGAAACTTTCAAAACCTATTTGGATCAAATAAAATCCTAAAGGGATTTAAAAAGTTAAATAAACAATAAACTTAAAAATATTTAAAATTACTATTTTTGGATCTTTTAATAAAAGATTTTGTTTTCAAAAGAAAAGGTAGATTTATAAATAAGGATTATTTTATAGAGCCAAATTAAACCTTGGCCAAGCTTTTGAAACAAAATATTTTGTTTTGATTAAAAGAGTAAAAGGGTTTATTTAAATAAAATAATGAATGTTTATTAATAAACCAAATTTATTAAAGTAAAGGCTTTTCCCATTTTAATTAAACATCAAAAACTTATTAAATTATTTTAAATAAGTTTTCCAAGTGTTTATTATTTTCAAATAAAACCTACTGAATAGTTTTGGTACTATTTTAGATTTCAAATGGCGATTTTAAATAAATCAAAACCAATTTGATTTAATAACTAAGGTCCATTTATTTAATTATTAATGGGTCCTAAAATAAAAAAATATTATTTTATTTTGGACTTGCTTTGTGTTGTTAAACAGAACTAACACAATACAAAGTTTGGTGAATGTTTCGATTTGATTTGTTGATTGATTGGTTTGATTGAATTTCAAAACAGAAAATCAAAAGAGAAAAAATAAAAAGATTCAGAACAGAAAAAAATAGAGCAAATACGACCCAGCCCAGCTAAGCCCATCCCAGCCCAGCAGCCCACCTCTTTCCCCCGCGAATCGTTCATTTCTCACTTAGGAACTTAACCGCACAGAGGATGACAACTGGACCCCACTCCCCTTTCCCCTCTATCGCTGACAAGACGACCCCACGACCACGTCAACTTCTTCCCCACGTGACCTGTTCTTCCTCCCGTTACTGCCGATTGATTCGCGTCGTCAATTCGCTTCAATGCCGCGTGATCAACGACCCCTGACCACACTCGCTTAAACGCCCGTTTCTCCTCTTCCATTCCCCCCAAACACCACGCCTCGAGAGCCACCAGGCTGTCTCCAATCTCTTCTGCACCGCCGCCGTCTCCGACGAGGTTCTTGGCCAATTCCGGCAACACCGCATCGCCCCTTGCCTCCCCGACCAAGCTCACACACTCCTCAGACCCTGGAGCACCTTCCAGTGGCCTCAACTCGGCCGCGCTCACCCCAGAGCGTCGGCAAGAACAACCACTGCCCGCCGCTGTCGTCTGCACCGGCTCCGGCAAGTTACTGACGCCAACCCCGAACTCACCTTGTGCTTTGGTGAGTACCCCTGCAACCACAGAGACCGTGCGCATCCTCCTGATAATTTTCTTCGCTTGCCTGCATCCCAGGTGCTCGCCCTCGACCACGACCATGCGCAACCGACGCCAGCAAGAACTCCGGTGAGCAATAGCTGTGAACTCCGTGCGCCCCCTTTACTCCTCGAGCACACCTTGAGCTTCCCCAGGCTTCTGCGAACACGGTGAGCATATTCCTTTCCTCCCTCGCTTCCTGTAGCATCGACTCCGCCGCCGTCTGACCGCTCCGCCGCCAGTAGCCACCGCAGCGCCGCCCGTCTCTGGCAAGTGTGCTAGATGCCGTGCGATTAGGATCCAGCGGCTAGGATAGAAGCTAGACGAAAGGGTAAGTAGCATCTGCGCGCCGTGCGATATGACTTAATCCAACGGCCTGAGTCGCTTGATCCACGTGAAACGTTTTCGATCAATCAGAATAGGACGAGTGTCCCAGTCTGTTTGATTTAAACAGAATTTGATCTATTAGATTTCCAATTTTGTAAATTGCATAACTTTAGTTCCACACGTCCAAATTTTGCAAAATTTATATCAATGGAATCAGTGGAACAAGCCCTAGCCAACCATGCCATTTGTTTAGTAAAAAGCTTTTGGAAATGTTTTTGTTTTTGCAGAAACATTTGTATGCTTGTTTAGATTGTAAAAATTATTCTAAAATGTTTTTGGGGATAAAATCTTTGGCAAATGGTGTGTTTTGAACCTACTGACCATAGGAATCACTTTGTGGTTTCAAAAATATATTTGGTGAAGAAAAATAATGATTCTTTGATTTAAAACCAATTCTAGTCAAATAAAAATGTGGTTTATTTATTAAAAATAGTTTTGGAAGAAAACCTTTGGGAAATGTTTTGTTTTAAACTCTCCGACCCCAAACACCAAGTTTTATGGTTTGAAAACATATTTGGTGAACCCTATAGATTAATTCCTTATTGAAAACATTTTTACACCACATAAAATGATACCTTGTTTTGAAAATGGTTTATGAAGTGAAATCTTTTGCAAATGACTTTGCCACTTTATAAAATGACCATTAGGAGTTTTCAAATGTTCATGACCCATTAGAAACCACTTTTACAAATAAAACAACCCTTTTGCATGCTTGCATGTATTATTTTGTTTATTATTTTATGTGATGTTTTGCTTGAATGGTAGATTGAAATATTGTTTGCTTGATGGAATTGTAGTGACTTGAAGTGTGTGAACATTGCAAAAGATCAAGGAGTGAACTTATACCCTCTACCAAAAAGGCAAGTGATGCTTCATACTTTTGTCCCATTATTTTCACTATGCATTAGTGATTTTTCTAAGTAAAACTTGCATGGATTTTTTGCTAAGTATAAACTATGCTATGGGAAAACCTAGTAGATGAAACCTTAGTAGAAAATTAACTAATTTAAGATTCCTACTACTATCAAGCTTAGCTTAGCTAATAGAAAACAAGGGTGGAATATACATTCATACTATGGAAAAATTTCTAAGTCTGAGGACTTGTGTTTTGTTTAATAAAACAACTAAGTGAATGAATCACCTGGGTGGAATGGTAATTGCTTGGTGGTTTTTGGTTGAGTGGTTCACAAGGCCCATGTTTATGGTTTACCTTGTGTATCTCACTTGTGGATGGCCACCCAGGAACAAAGAGATTTGAGATGTCAAATGTTGAGAAGCTTCAAGTGCAACCACTTGGCATTATGGGCTCTGCCTGGATCATGTAGGTTGCAAGAACTTAGCCATATGGACAGTTGGTGGTAGGGTTTGATAGGTTGGAGCGCGTCCATTTTGGTCTAAGGGAAGGCTTTTGAAAGATCTTGTCTTGATGAAACCAAGTCTTGTGGGGAAAGTGCACCACCTCTACAGAGTGTAAAATCTAAGTACTTTGCCATGTCCCTGGCAAAGGACAATTTGAGCATCAAGACATGGAAGCTATCAAGAATCTCATCATCCAAACTTCTAAGTTAAAAAACTTGTGGTTGAACAAGGGTTAAAGGATCTTCAATCTTTGATTGGGAGATGCCTTGGGAAAGATTTTGTCAAAGCAAAAACTTAGTATTTTCAAATGATAAGGAAAAATCTATTTTTGAGCAATGAAAGCCTCAACTCCACTTAGCCAAAAGCATATAGATGATAGACTCCACTATACTACCATAGTATCACTTGCCAATACAATTCAAATGTATTGACCCTTGTGGCTGTAACTTGTTATGTTGCAGGTTTGATTGATTTAGTGAAGTGTGTTGTTTAGGATTACAAAGTCTACAACCAACACGTCTGCCTGTGGCACTTTGAAGATGAAGGACCCCATGCTTATAAATATTCTGCTGCAATGTAATGTAATAGCCAAATGAGCTATATAAGATGTAATAAAATTATGTTATTCCTGGTTATAAAGTTGTATTATGACCTTTGATTCTTGATATTACATCTTAACTGTAGATGCTAGCTATTGATCCAGGGACTAGCATTGTAAACACAGGGGACTCTACCTTATTAAAGGTTGGGACCCTTACAGTTTGGTCCTTATAAGTATTTCCACCGGCTTGTCCTTTGTTAAGAAAGGATTGGGCCACTTGCTCCATTTGTTCGTTACCTTTGCTACTTGCTCCTTGTTTTGTTGCCTTGTGATAAAACCACTATAAATCCGTTTGCTAAGTATTCACAGGGATTTACTGCTCCATACCACTGTTCAACACCTTCTGCTCCTCGTTGGGATCGACACTCTTATTTATCGAAAGTACTGTGATACACCCCCTATACTTGTGGGTCATCAAGACTATTTTCTGGCGCCGTTGCCGGTGTGGGAAGCGCTATTGAAGAGTGGAACTGGTAAGGGAAACTTTTACTATGAGTATTTCTTTTGTTACTTCTTGTTGCTTTGTTTCCAATATGGATAACCCACTTTTTTTTCTGTTTGGTAAAACTACTACCACTGCTAGGGTAATAGATGAACCACCACCTGTTGAGATAGATCCTTTTAAGATACCTACTAATCATATTGTTCCTGAACCTCATGTTGAGAAAAATCCTTTCCCAGCTAAGGTAAAGGAGTATTCTATGATTATTAGTGCAAATAGTAAAGGTACAAAGAAAACCGTGGAGCCTGATGAGTAATTGAATGTTGAACCCGTGGTAGCTATTGTGAAAGACACTATCACTAGAAATATAGAGGGTGAGCACATTGTCTTCTGTGAAGACGCTTCTAATATTATCTCTCATCCTAGTAAGGCTAGAAAAGCTAGTGTTCCTGTGCTTTCTGTTAAAATTGGTGATCATTGCTATTATGGTTTGTGTGATATCGGTGCTAGTTCTAGTGTTATTCCTTATGAGCTTTATAGGGAAATTATGCATGAGATTGGTCCTTGTGAGCTTGAGGACATTGATGTGGTTATTCACCTTGCTAATAAGGAAACCATTTGCCCCATTGGTATTGTAAGAGATGTGGAGGTTCTCTATGGTAAGATTAAATACCCTGCTGATTTTCTAGTGCTTAATTCAGCAGCTAGCAAAACCTATCCTATCATTTTTGGTAGACCTTTCTTGAACACTTGTGGAGCTAATATTGATTATAAGAAGGAAAAGTTTTAACTAAGTTTGATGGAGATTCTTATGAGTTTAACTTTTCCAAATTTGCTAAATCTCCTTGTGAAAACAGCTTTCCTAATAAAGATTTCAAGATAGAACAATTTGCTTATATTGATTCAGTTTATGACCTTGGACCTATTTTTGGTGACTGTAAGTATGCTTATTCTGATGATAAAGTTGTTGCCAATGACAGTTATATTTTCAACTTTATTCATAGTGCTACTGAAAGTTATTATGAGAGAGGGAAACATGGTTTTATGCATCTTAATTATGTTAAGTTTACCCGTTTTATGTTGAAAGCTTTGAAGTTGCATCTGTTTTGTCTTCCTATGCTAGTGGATTTTTGTTTCAACAATTCGTTTTCTCATGATACTCCCATGCATAGGAAGTGGGTTAGACTCAAGTGTGTTGGTTATTTGCTTCTTGATGCTCTCTTTCACTTCAAATATATATATATATCCTATGTGAGCATCTTTGGATGTTTCGAGCCTAACTTAAAGACATTAAAGAAAAGTACTTGTTGGGAGATAACCTGTAACAGCCCATGTTTGTAATCTATGTACTCAGTACTTAAGCATGGCATGCATCTATTTAAACCATCCAAGTAATGCATGTGTTCAAGTGTGTTGAGTTAAATGAAAACTCTAAACCCTAAATTCCCCCCTCTCCTTGAAACCACACTCAAATGGTTTGAATTTTGAAAATGACAAAATATTTGGAGCCCAATTAGACTAAAGGGCCCTCACAGTATTTTGAATGTTTGCCAAAAACCCCTCTGGTATTTTTCAAATCATTCAAAACAGATTTGAAATAAAAATTCAAAACAGAAATAGAAAACAGGAAAAGAAAAATGTTTTTGTTAAAAAAATGAGCCAGATCACTCCCAGGCTAGCCTAGCTCTTCTTCCTCTCCTCTGCAACCTTTCCTGCAGCCCAGCTGCGGCCCAGGTCATCCCACCCGGGCCTAGGAGAAGGCCCGTACCCCTTCAATTCTTTTCCCCTTTCTTCCTTCCCGCCAGTAGGACGCCGACGAAGCTCCTGCGTGGCAGCGCCGCCGTCGCCCAATCCTCGCCCGAATCGCAGCGCCCCGCCGCCCTCTGGGAAGGATAAGACCCGCCGGCGCCGTGCTCTGCTTCCCTTGGACCTCAGTTTCCCCTCTCTCTCCCTCTCTACACAGAGACAACCCGAACCCTAGCTACCATGGCCGTCGGCTAGCCGCTGTTTCCGGCCTCCCCGAGCCCATCCGACACCGCCATCAGCTCCGCCCCGCTCCGCTTCGTCCTCCTGCAGAAGGAATCGATAAGGGGCGTTGGGATTCGTCGCCATCGACCGTTTCCTCCTCGACTCCGACGTGCTCAGTCCCACGGCTCATCGTCGCTCCGGTCAGCGCCTCGCCTCGCCGTCGACATCAATCGCCTTGGGGTGAGCTCTTGGTGCTCAAGGCACCCTCCTTCCCCCTAGCCCTCTGTGTCACGCCCGCGTCGTAGAGCAGAGAGCACTGCCGTCGTTCGTAGCCGTGCAGCCCGCTCCGGCGACCATTCCCTAGCGGCGCCGCCCCCATTAGGTTCGCCCTGCAATGCTCGTTCGAACCCACCCATCCGCGCGTCCCCTCTCGCCCTCCTCCGCCGTCCCTGGACGTTGGCCGACGCGTGCTCCGGCGAGGTCCACGTGGCTTGTCCATGTGGCTTGCTTGCGTGGCCAGGACCCATTAGGCTTGAGTGTCCCAACCTTTATACAACATAAGGTGGAGTCCCCTGTGTTTACAATGCTAGTCCCTGGATCAATAGCTAGCATCCACAGTTAAGATGTAATATCAAGAAACAAAGGTCATAATATAACTTTATAACCAGGAATAACATAATTTTATTACATCTTACATAGCTCATTTGGCTATTACATTACATTGCAGCGGAATAACTAAAATCATGGGTCCTTCATCTTCAAAGTGCCACAGGCAGATGTTGGTTGTAGACTTTGTAATCCTAATCAATCAATCTTCACTAAAATCAATCTAACCTGCAACATTACAAGTTACAGCCACAAGGGTCAATACATTTGAATTGTATTGGCAAGCTTCACTACTATGCATAGTATGAGTGGATCCTATCAATACATGCATATTTGGCTAAGTAGAGTTTAAGGCTCATTTGCATAAAGCAAAATTTATCCTATCTTTTCAAAATGGTTTTGGTCCTTTGTCAAATCTCTTTTTCCAATTTCCTTGAACTCCTTGGTAGAAACTCAAGTGTTCAAGTCCTTGTCAAAATTCCCTTGAGCTACTTGGTAACCCCAAGTGCAACAAGTTTTATCAAAACCTCATGAGTTCCTTGGTAACCCCAAGTGTTCATGTTTTCAGCAAAATCTCTTGAGTTCCTTGGTGTAACATCCCAAAAATATCAAACTTAGATCAACAAAACACTAATCCTAAAGTTTAGGGTTAACAAAAACTTTTCTAAATCAATTCATGAAAGCATGTCTATGTGTATGCATGAATTTTGAAATTCTTTAAAACCACTTTGTTTGTGTGATCCATTGCTTGTAAAATGTTTCTTAGGTGAAAAGAACATCATCTAAAACATTCCCCACACTTTTCCTAAAGAAAAATAAGTCAAAACCAATATATTAAGTGAATGGTCATTTTGACCAATTTAACTCCCATGCCTACTTTGGCTGTCTCAAACTTTCAAAACCTAACAGAAACTTTTCTGGATCTTTGCACCCCTTGAATGTACTCATAACAAAGTATCAAGGCCCACCTTGTGATCATCCATAAACTTTCAAATGCATAGTTTAAATGACAACTCAAAATTGAATCTTCTTCATATGGGAAGATCCCACTTTTTCAAAACCCACTTAAACAAGCTCAATTTTCAAAACCCAAGCATCTGCAGACTCACCAGAACCAATCTAGCAAACCCACCAAAAATCATTTCAAAATTCAAAACTTGATTTCATGCGGCCATTTCATCAAACAGGTTGCAGACACAAATCAAACAAAACACAAAACACTATAGTGTGCAGTGATTCTTGCCTAACTTGTTCCCTAGTCGGCTCTCACACACCTCAGTAGATCATCTAGAAAGATTAGCCCAACACTAGCACCCTATGAGCTTGCCATTCCCATTAATGGTGAACAGCCGAGCAACCCCATGTCACCCCAAAGTGGACAGCAAGCTAGGAGCAGCAGCAAGCCTAGCCAGCATGTCTGGGAGGCAGCCCACCGTCCACCGCCACTGCCTGTCCCAGCCGCGAGCGTTGCCAAGCCCTGGACCACGCGCGCAAGACACGCCCAGACCATGCCGAGCGTGCGCCAGAGCGCCACCCTCGACCACCACCCACAGACCGTGCGCCGCCCTCACCGCGCGCACACACGATCACCACCGACCCAGGAGACCGCCAGACATCCCCGTTTAACGCCCCGCGCCATACAGCCACCGCCCGCCGTCGAGAACGCCGCCTCTGCCGCGCAGAGCACCGCCCGTTCCAGACCAAACCACACCGCCCCATCACTCGCGACCATGCCGTTGAGCATCGCCAGGAGACACATCACCGTCCCCTACCCTTGCCCATGCCATTAGCTGCCTGTAACATCGCCTCCGACGAGCTCACCTTGCGCCCCGACGGTCCCCTCGCTCGACTATAAATAGAGGCCACCCCCGCACGATTTCTTCACACCATCTCACTCCCCTCTCCTCACTGATCGTGCCACACCATTCTCAGAGCAAGGCGAGCACCACCCTGCCGGAATTTCACCGGAGCCTGCCGCTGCCGGAGAAGAAAGGAGCCAGCGATTGGAGCCGCCCCAGGAGAAGCCACCGGTACCAGGAGGTTCGCCGTCGTCGACTTCATCGTTCGCCCGCATCGCCGACCCTCGCCCGTACCCCGGTGAGCCCCCAGCACCCCTCACTGTCCGCGCTAGGTTTCGTTCTCGCCGGAGCTGTCTCGCGTCGACGATGACCCTCAGCCGTTGGATTAGAACCAGATCTAACGAACCACGTTGCCCCATACCGCTTCGCCCAGCCCCGTGTCACTGATGAGTGGGGACACCCACTTAAGCAGCCCGCGGGAGCACTGCGCTTAGCAGGCCGGCCCGTTAGAATTTCCCGCGCAGCCCAGCATTTCAAATTAAACTTTTTCTTTTTAAATTCAGATACACTTCAGTACCCAACTTCAAAAATCAACCCAGATCAATTTAGTGCACCAAATTAGATGAAACCAATTTTGTTGGAAAGTTCTGTGAATGCTTAATCCAAGCCCGTTGGATTCAAGTCATTTGGATTTGTAGATTACCCTTAGCAAAAATGACAAGGCAGAAGCTTTTCTGCATTCAAACATTTTTCAAATTTAAACCACAATAGCTTTTGAGTTGATTCCAACTCTCAAAAATCACTTTCAACCATACCTTTCAGAATATATAAAAATATATATAGGTTACTTGCAGAAATAATGTTCAAAGAATAAAGGAATGCTTCATAAGCATTTCTAGCCACTTTAATTAATTAAAATAAAAGGGTAAAACCTTGTTAAATTGTGACACCACTTTAAATCACATTCCCATGGACTACAACATGTGGTGATGACATGTGTCAACATGATCCCATGTTTAGTTTGGAGAATATTAAATCTTAAGTAGTTCTTCAATGAGTAGAAATTACTTTTTCTAAAATAAGAAGACTTAAACCAATCCTTAACCTTGTAATGTTAGAGATGATGCTAGATCATCTATAGGACCCTTGTGTGTGATGATTGCAAGTAGTTAAGTATTGTTTGGTGATTGTGTACCTCGTATTTATTCATAGACGCTAGTACCGACCAAGACTACGAAGAAGAAGGAGGATACTACGAAGAGGAAGCCGAAGAGAACTTCAACCACTGCTCTGCACAAGGCAAGCTAGTAACTATGCAAGCTTATACTGATATTGATGCAAGCTAACACTTGCAAGATACCCTATTGTTGCCACAACCCATGCTTGTGACATGATTACTATATGCCCTAAGCGTATGTAACCATACCCACTTGCTAAACCAATCCTAGTTTTATGACAAGCTTTTTACTCTATTTCCTTATCAAAGTTTACTTAGAGGCTACCCAAGAAGTTTGGTAGAGACTAGACAGTTGTGCTGAAGGTTGCATAAAGAACATTAAAATTTGGCCTAAGCTAGAAACCTTGATATCAGCTTATGATATAAGGTTGGACTTAGTTGCAACTCCACTAGTTACCACCCCTCTATTAGTACTACCCCACCTGTAGATGCTAGTGCTAAGCATAAAACTTGATCAACTTTAGATGGGAATACTGGGTGGAAAAATGGTTATGAAAACCTTGGAATGATGGATCATTCTATTGAAATGTTTTGGACATGTGTTTCCCAACACTTGATGATTTTGGTGATGAAAATGTTGAGGCATGAGCCTTAGCCCTTTATAAAACTGATGGTTGTCTGGATGCGATACCATTCCAATTTTATCGTACAACCACAATACCCGAATATTGGGTAGGGCTTGACTGGAAACTTATATACCTTAGTATTAGTTCCCTCACGGCCAAGGTCTGAGCTGAGGCTACCTTGTGAAGATTGTCCACCTGTGCAGTACCCAAGATGACAGTGGTCATGGTTGGGAGGCCAAACTCACAGGAGAGGTGCTTATACTAGGGAGTGTAAATGGAAGGTTAGGATTGATTATCCGCATACTGAGTATGGTGAATTCAGGATTTGTTCCTGACGGATGTATCGAATGTTGTGGTGAAAGTGTACAATCTCTGCAGAGTGTCAAACTATTCGAATAGCCGCGTCCGCGGTTATGGACAGTTGGAGTGGCCATACTGTTCCCCCGTCAGACTTTTCAAAATGACTTGTGAACGACCTGAGACTTTGACTTGACCACAATAGAGTTGTGACTAGAAATACAAGATCCCACTTAGGAGTTATAAAATTGTGACCAGCTTTGGAACTTAGTAGTATAAATCTGGATTTTGCAAAACAACCCTAGAGCCTAGTGTCCTATTATCCAAAAACCCCTCTTTCTTGTTAGTAGTAGTTTGCGAGTACTTAAAGAGTACTCATGGCTTTGTCCCTGGCTATTCCCATGGCCAGACTATGAAGAGGAGTACCTGGAGGATGGACCCCAGGACGGTTACGACAACTAGGATCATCTCCCATCGTCAGCATTGCCTGTGACCCCGAAGATGGAGCCTCGCCTACGCTACCGTTATTATGCCGTATTCCGCTGCTTGATGTTGTATTAAGGACTGGATCATGAGATCCCTATTTGTGTAAGAACTTATGTATCGTTGTAATGGATGAAGTACTATGGTATCCAATTCTGTTATGTCTCGCAAAAATGGTAATCCTGGGATTGCGATGTATGGCATAACAGGCATCTAGGATTGAAAAATCCGGGTGTTGACAAGTTGGTATCAGAGCCATCCTGACCATAGGAGACCCTAGTTAGATTGGACGCTAAACCAAAAACTTAGTTTCAATACTCAAAAACAAAACTATTTACGAAAACTTATTCTCATTCTTACCTCTTAAATTCTTTAATAAACCTCATGTACCTCAAAAACTCTTGCAAAATATATAAAATTTTGACACACTTGATCACTTTGCTAAACTACTCCTCCTCTATTTGTATAGATGGACGTGAAGTACAACAAGTTTTACCAACTCGGAAATGGAGGAGACCTTATCTTTGAGAGGGATCTGGATCAGCTTTCGGAACTTTTGGAGCGCCCGCATCCCGAGTTCTTCGGAGCTCAGCTCAATGATCAAGGGGGGGAAGATCTACAGTGGCTAATAGTTGCAAGTCTCCGAGGAAAGATTGAACCTCCCACTGCGGAGGGAATTCAGTTTACCTTGAGGGAAAACAACTGGCTCGATGGACTTGCCCGAGCAATGCAGGAAGCTCTTTCCCGTCTGTGTGGGCAGAGCATCAATCAGATCAAGGGTACTCGCTTTGAGTTTTGCCCAAGACGTGATGCAAATGGTCAACCACTGGAAGCCCCATACCACCCCGAGCTGAAGACTCAATTGGACCACCTTAGCTTCATGATGTATGATCGTCAGCAGGAACTGGACAACTGCCGTGACTATTGCAACCACAAGTCTGCCATCATCAAGACGAAGGATCAGACCATCGCCATGCTAGCAAAGGATCGCAAGTATCGCCGCCGTCAGCTCGACAAGAAGGAGCGCATTATTGCCCGTCTTCGCCATCGTATCTCAGCTCTGGAAGAGACCATCCATGAGAGAGACATGCAGTTAGAGGAAAGGGAGAATGCCGGAGAAGATCTTCGTGGAGACCCTTACTCCTATCTCAGCGATGACGATGATTTTCTGGAGGACCAGGCCATGGACTTCTTCACCGATGAGGATGATTTCGCCTTCATCGATGATGCAGAAGATGATGAAGCCACAGACTCCGAGCAGTAGTAGCACTGAGCACTAGCTTAGCGAGTAGTAGTCGGTCCCACTGTATCGTAGTTCCCAGAATGGTTCTTAAAACCATCTGTTTTGCTTGTTGTGGTGTGTGTTGTACTGTGTGCTATGAGTGAATGAATGAAAAAGCAAGTTGCTAGAAAACTTGAGTCAACTCTAAAAACTTTTCAAAGACCCAAAACCTTAGAAATTTCCCTCTTTTCTCATGATCTATATCAATCCTCAGATGCCACGTGGAGGAAGTGGTTCAACCCCGGACCCAATGTTGCAGATCCTGCAAATGTTGACTTCTGACCGCGAAGCTGAACGAGCGGAACGGCAACCCAACCTAGCTACTCTGCAACAGATAGCCCAGCTAGCCCACAACAACCAAGGTCATGGAAATCAGGACAACCACGGATGTAAGCTCAAGAACTTCCAGAATACCAACCCACCCGTTTTCACCAAGTCAGAAGAACCCCTAGACGCCGATGATTGGCTGCAAACCATGGAGAATAACTTAGAAGTAGCCGGAGTAGAAGCCAACGAGAAAGTCTTGTTCGCCACTCATTATCTAGCCGGAGATGCCAGGGCATGGTGGAACAGTGTTCGTGCAATGACCGGAGGCCAAATGATGACCTGGGAGGAATTCAAGGTCAAGTTTAGCAGAACCCATGTGCCGCCAGGTTTGATCAAGAGAATGAGAGACGAGTTCAGAGAACTGAAGCAAGGAAGGATGACCGTAGTGGAATACCGTGACAAATTTTTGTCATTAGCTAGGTATGCCCCAGATGAGATAGACACCAAAGCCAAGAAGAAAGAAAGATTCCTGAATGGTCTGCATGACGAGATGCAGACAGTATTAGTCAATATCCCCTTTGCTGATATCGAAGCCCTTGTCGACTCCGCTATCCAGATGGAAGGAAAGATCAATCAGGCCAATGAGAACTGCAAGCGTCGCATGATGCATCAACCAGGAACCCATCAGACCCCAAAGTATCGCCCCAACCCATCTCCAGGATTTGCCCCAAGAACCAACAGACCCCCTATGACCCGTCCGAACTATCCCAACCGTGGAAACCCTAGACCCGGAGGAAATCACAACAACCCCGGCAATTCTAGCCCTTTCAACCGTGCCCCACCCAAGTTCAACACCAACCATGCTACCGTCAACCCCAATACTGCCCCGAGGACTGGAAACAATGTTGTGCCTGTCGCAGCCAAGGACAAGTCCCAAGTGACCTGTTATGACTGTGGAAATAAAGGCCACTATTCCAACGAGTGCCCCAACAAGAAGAACGCTACAACCCTAATACCAATGTCCCAGCCCAGCAGCAGCGTCGTGTCCAGCCAGGGAGAAGATTTGCCCCGGAAATTCACTCAACCGTAATGGCCGCCTTTTTCTCATGCATGCTGAAGAAGCTCAGGAAGCGCCAGACGTCGTGCTGGGTATGTTTTCTGTTAATTCAGTACTCGCAAGAGTGTTGTTTGATTCTGGTGCATCGCATTCATTTGTCACCGAAGAATTTGCATGCACTAGTAAAATCCAACCAACCAAACTGAAGCATGTGATGATTGTACAAATTCCCGGATCAACCACCAAGGCTAGGCATATTTGCAAAGCCGTCCCTATCCGAATCCATGGCATAGATTTTTATGCTAATCTAATAGTACTCGGAACTAAAGGTTTGGAAGTAGTACTAGGAATGGATTGGATGTCTAAACATAAAGGAATGATTGACTGTGCCAAGAAAGCCATTACCATGACTAGTACCGCCGGAATATTAGTCGAGCATATATCGGAAACCTTACCTCGCCAATTCAAGTGTAACAAGAGTCTAGCCCAACCTACCATCGACCAAGTTCGGATAGTCTGTGAATACCCCGATGTATTTCCAGATGTTTTGCCCGGTATGCCCCAGATAGGGATATCGAGTTTATCATCGAACTAATCCCGGAACAGGACCTATAGCCCAGAGACCCTATAGTATGAACCCGTCAGAACTAGAAGAACTGAAGAAGCAACTGGATTCCATGTTAGAATCGGATTGATTCCACCAAGTGCGTCCCCATGGAGGTCACCTGTCTTATTTGTGGACAAGAAGGATGGAGGTAACCGTTTGTGTACGGATTATCGAAAGTTGAATGATGTCACCATCAAGAACAAGTATCCCTTGCCCAGATAGAGGATTTGTTTGATCAGTTGACCGGTGCCCAGGTGTTTTCTAAGATTGATCTTAGAACTGGTTATCATCAACTCAAAATTTGTGCAGAGGATATTCCAAAGACTGCCTTTACCACCAGATATGGGTTGTATGAGTATACAGTCATGTCTTTTGGATTAACCAATGCCCCCGCTTATTTCATGAACCTCATGAATAAGATTTTTATGGACTTCCTGGATAAGTTTGTCGTTGTTTTCATCGATGACATTCTGATTTATTCCAAATCGGAAGAAGAACATGAGCTACACCTAAGGACCATTCTTGGAACCCTTAGAGAGCATCAGCTGTATGCAAAATTTAGCAAATGTGAATTCTGGTTACAGGAAGTAGGATTCCTCGGTCACATTGTATCAGCCGGAGGAATTGCCGTTGACCCTGCCAAAGTGAAAGATGTAGAAGATTGGCAAGCCCCAACCACTCAAACCCAAGTTCGTGCTTTTCTCGGATTGGCGGGATATTACCGCAATTCGTAGAAGGATTCTCTAGTATCGCCCGACCCATGACCCAATTGCTGAAGAAGGACAAGAAGTTTGAATGGACGGACAAGTGTGAAGCGAGTTTCCAAGAACTCAAAAGGAGATTGATTTCCGCCCCAATCTTGATCATGCCGGATATCACGAAGCCATTCGATGTGTATTGTGACGCATCCAAGATTGGTCTCGGATGTGTGCTAATGCAAGAAGGCCAAGTTATATCCTATCTATCGCGACAATTGAAGCAGCATGAACAAAATTATCCAACCCATGACCTCGAACTCGCAGCCGTAGTTCTAGCCCTGAAGACATGGAGACATTACCTTATGGGAAACCGTTGTGAGATTTATTCGGATCACAAGAGCCTAAAGTATATATTCACTCAGAAGAGCTGAATATGAGGCAGAGAAGATGGATTGAGCTAATCAAGGATTACGACCTGGACATTCATTATCACCCTGGAAAGCCAACGTAGTAGCCGATGCCCTTAGCAGATTGCCGTGCCGCTTGAACTCCATGATTTTGAAGGAGCAAACCAAGTTTGCACAAGGAGATGGAAGATTTTCGACTAGAATTAGTAAGTGAAGGATTTTTGGCTAGCATAGAACTTCAGCCCACTTTGATCAGTCAGGTTAAAGAGGCGCAGAAAGGAAATGCTAGTATCGACGGAATTAAACGTCGTATCGGTACAGGCAAAGTACCCGGATTCACCGAGGACGAAGAAGGAGTTTTGTGGTACAAAGGACGCCTTTGTGTACCAGCAGATTCTGAGTTAAAAGAAGTTATCTTGAAGGAGGCCCATGATACTCATTATTCTATCCATCCAGGAGGAACTAAGATGTATCAAGATTTGAAAGAGCAATTTTGGTGGCATAAGATGAAGAGAGAAATCGGAAGCTATATCGCCAAGTGTGATATATGTCAGCGAGTCAAGGCAGGACATCAAAGACCCGCTGGATTGTTGCAACCTTTGCAAATTCCGGAATGGAAATGGGATTCTGTAGGAATGGACTTTATCACTGGACTACCTACTTCTAGTAGGGGAAATGACTCTATTTGGGTCATAGTGGACAGATTATCCAAGTCGCCCATTTCTTGCCCGTTAAAACCACCTATCAGAGTTCGAAGCTAGCAGAGTTGTATATCGCTAGGATCGTTAGTTTGCATGGAGTCCCCAAGAATATCGTATCGGATCGAGGAACTCAGTTTACCTCGAGATTCTGGAAGAAGGTCCAGGAAGGTTTAGGAACCCGCCTAGATTTCAGTACCGCGTATCACCCTCAGACCGATGGACAAACGGAGCGAGTAAACCAAATACTCGAAGATATGCTTAGAGCATGTGTGCTAGAGTATGGATCCAAGTGGGAAGACTGTCTACCGTTTGCAGAATTTTCCTACAACAATAGTTACCAAGCCAGTTTGCAAATGGCCCCATTTGAATTCATGTACGGAAGGAAGTGCCGCACCCCTTTGAACTGGTCGGAAGTAGGAGAGAGTCAAATTTTTGGACCCGACATCCTACGAGAAGCAGAAGAAAAGGTTCACAAGATTCGAGAGCACCTCAAGACAGCCCAATCCCGACAAAAGAGTTACGCCGACAAGAGACGTCGAGACCTCGCCTTTAACATTGGAGACTTTGTTTACCTGGAAGTGTCGCCATTGAAGGGAATGCAACGTTTCCAACTCAAAGGAAAGTTAGCCCCCAGATATATCGGACCTTTCAAAATCTTGAACCGTCGAGGAGAAGTATCGTATCAACTCGAGCTACTAGAAGAGATGTCAGCAGTGCACAATGTGTTCCATATCTCGTTACTTCGCAAATGTCTCGAAGTCCCCGAGAAGACCGAAGTGTTCAAGAATATCGATCATAGGACCATAGAGATCAATGATGACCTGACCTATCCTGAAGTACCCATCCGTATATTGGAAGAAGCTTTTCGAACGGCAAGAACCCGAAGCATCAAGTTTCTCAAGATTCAGTGGAGCAACCACACAGAAGAGGAAGCTACCTGGGAACGCGAAGATCACATCAGGACGGAGTTTCCAGATCTCTTCAAATCCTAGGTAATCTTTTCGTCCTTTTTCAAATCTCGGGACGAGATTTTGTTTAAGGGGGGAAGGTTTGTAACATCCCAAAAATATCAAACTTAGATCAACAAAACACTAATCCTAAAGTTTAGGGTTAACAAAAACTTTTCTAAATCAATTCATGAAAGCATGTCTATGTGTATGCATGAATTTTGAAATTCTTTAAAACCACTTTTTTTGTGTGATCCATTGCTTGTAAAATGTTTCTTAGGTGAAAAGAACATCATCTAAAACATTCCCCACACTTTTCCTAAAGAAAAATAAGTCAAAACCAATATATTAAGTGAATGGTCATTTTGACCAATTTAACTCCCATGCCTACTTTGGCTGTCTCAAACTTTCAAAACCTAACAGAAAATTTTCTGGATCTTTGCACCCCTTGAATGTACTCATAACAAAGTATCAAGGCCCACCTTGTGATCATCCAGAAACTTTCAAATGCATAGTTTAAATGACAACTCAAAATTGAATCTTCTTCATATGGGAAGATCCCACTTTTTCAAAACCCACTTAAACAAGCTCAATTTGCAAAACCCAAGCATCTGCAGACTCACCAGAACCAATCTAGCAAACCCACCAAAAATCATTTCAAAATTCAAAACTTGATTTCATGCGGCCATTTCATCAAACAGGTTGCAGACACAAATCAAACAAAACACAAAACACTATAGTGTGCAGTGATTCTTGCCTAACTTGTTCCCTAGTCGGCTCTCACACACCTCAGTAGATCATCTAGAAAGATTAGCCCAACACTAGCACCCTGTGAGCTTGCCATTCCCATTAATGGTGAACAGCTGAGCAACCCCATGTCACCCCAAAGTGGACAGCAAGCTAGGAGCAGCAGCAATCCTAGCCAGCATGTCTGGGAGGCAGCCCACCGTCCACCGCCACTGCCTGTCCCAGCCGCGAGCGTTGCCAAGCCCTGGACCACGCGCGCAAGACACGCCCAGACCATGCCGAGCGTGCGCCAGAGCGCCACCCTCGACCACCACCCACAGACCGTGCGCCGCCCTCACCGCGCGCACACACGATCACCACCGACCCAGGAGACCACCAGACATCCCCGTTTAACGCCCCGCGCCATACAGCCACCGCCCGCCGTCGAGAACGCCGCCTCTGCCGCGCAGAGCATCGCCCGTTCCAGACCAAACCACACCGCCCCATCACTCGCGACCATGCCGTTGAGCATCGCCAGGAGACACATCACCGTCCCCTACCCTTGCCCATGCCATTAGCTGCCTGTAACATCGCCTCCGACGAGCTCACCTTGCGCCCCGACGGTCCCCTCGCTCGACTATAAATAGAGGCCACCCCCGCACGATTTCTTCACACCATCTCACTCCCCTCTCCTCACTGATCGTGCCACACCATTCTCAGAGCAAGGCGAGCACCACCCTGCCGGAATTTCACCGGAGCCTGCCGCTGCCGGAGAAGAAAGGAGCCAGCGATTGGAGCCGCCCCAGGAGAAGCCACCGGTACCAGGAGGTTCGCCGTCGTCGACTTCGTCGTTCGCCCGCATCGCCGACCCTCGCCCGTACCCCGGTGAGCCCCCAGCACCCCTCACTGGCCGCGCTAGGTTTCGTTCTCGCCGGAGCTGTGTCGCGTCGATGATGACCCTCAGCCGTTGGATTAGAACCAGATCTAACGAACCACGTTGCCCCATACCGCTTCGCCCAGCCCCGTGTCACTGACGAGTGGGGACACCCACTTAAGCAGCCCGCGGGAGCACTGCGCTTAGCAGGCCGGCCCGTTAGAATTTCCCGCGCAGCCCAGCATTTCAAATTAAACTTTTTCTTTTTAAATTCAGACACACTTCAGTACCCAACTTCAAAAATCAACCCAGATCAATTTAGTGCACCAAATTAGATGAAACCAATTTTGTTGGAAAGGTCTGTGAATGCTTAATCCAAGCCCGTTGGATTCAAGTCATTTGGATTTGTAGATCACCCTTAGCAAAAATGACAAGGCAGAAGCTTTTCTGCATTCAAACTTTTTCAAATTTAAACCACAATAGCTTTTGAGTTGATTCCAACTCTCAAAAATCACTTTCAACCATACCTTTCAGAATATATAAAAATATATATAGGTTACTTGCAGAAATAATGTTCAAAGAATAAAGGAATGCTTCATAAGCATTTCTAGCCACTTTAATTAATTAAAATAAAAGGGTAAAACCTTGTTAAATTGTGACACCACTTTAAATCACATTCCCATGGACTACAACATGTGGTGATGACATGTGTCAACATGATCCCATGTTTAGTTTGGAGAATATTAAATCTTAAGTAGTTCTTCAATGAGTAGAAATTACTTTTTCTAAAATAAGAAGACTTAAACCAATCCTTAACCTTGTAATGTTAGAGATGATGCTAGATCATCTATAGGACCCTTGTGTGTGATGATTGCAAGTAGTTAAGTATTGTTTGGTGATTGTGTACCTCGTATTTATTCATAGACGCTAGTACCGACCAAGGCTACGAAGAAGAAGGAGGATACTACGAAGAGGAAGCCGAAGAGAACTTCAACCACTGCTCTGCACAAGGCAAGCTAGTAACTATGCAAGCTTATACTGATATTGATGCAAGCTAACACTTGCAAGATACCCTATTGTTGACACAACCCATGCTTGTGACATGATTACTATATGCCCTAAGCGTATGTAACCATACCCACTTGCTAAACCAATCCTAGTTTTATGACAAGCTTTTTACTCTATTTACTTATCAAAGTTTACTTAGAGGCTACCCAAGAAGTTTGGTAGAGACTAGACAGTTGTGCTGAAGGTTGCAGAAAGAACATTAAAATTTGGCCTAAGCTAGAAACCTTGATATCAGCTTATGATATAAGGTTGGACTTAGTTGCAACTCCACTAGTTACCACCCCTCTATTAGTACTACCCCACCTGTAGATGCTAGTGCTAAGCATAAAACTTGATCAACTTTAGATGGGAATACTGGGTGGAAAATGGTTATGAAAACCTTGGAATGATGGATCATTCTATTGAAATGTTTTGGACATGTGTTTCCAAACACTTGATGATTTTGGTGATGAAAATATTGAGGCATGAGCCTTAGCCCTTTATAAAACTGATGGTTGTCTGGATGCGATACCATTCCAATTTTATCGTACAACCACAATACCCGAATATTGGGTAGGGCTTGACTGGAAACTTATATACCTTAGTATTAGTTCCCTCACGGCCAAGGTCTGAGCTGAGGCTACCTTGTGAAGATTGTCCACCTGTGCAGTACCCAAGATGACAGTGGTCATGGTTGGGAGGCCAAACTCACAGGAGAGGTGCTTATACTAGGGAGTGTAAATGGAAGGTTAGGATTGATTATCCGCATACTGAGTATGGTGAATTCAGGATTTGTTCCTGACGGATGTATCGAATGTTGTGGTGAAAGTGTACAATCTCTGCAGAGTGTCAAACTATTCGAATAGCCGCGTCCGCGGTTATGGACAGTTGGAGTGGCCATACTGTTCCCCCGTCAGAATTTTCAAAATGACTTGTGAACGACCTGAGACTTTGACTTGACCACAATAGAGTTGTGACTAGAAATACAAGATCCCACTTAGGAGTTATAAAATTGTGACCAGCTTTGGAACTTAGTAGTATAAATCTGGATTTTGCAAAACAACCCTAGAGCCTAGTGTCCTATTATCCAAAAACCCCTCTTTCTTGTTAGTAGTAGTTTGCGAGTACTTAAAGAGTACTCATGGCTTTGTCCCTGGCTATTCCCATGGCCAGACTATGAAGAGGAGTACCTGGAGGATGGACCCCAGGACGGTTACGACAACTAGGATCATCTCCCATCGTCAGCATTGCCTGTGACCCCGAAGATGGAGCCTCGCCTACGCTACCGTTATTATGCCGTATTCCGCTGCTTGATGTTGTATTAAGGACTGGATCATAAGATCCCTATTTGTGTAAGAACTTATGTATCGTTGTAATGGATGAAGTACTATGGTATCCAATTCTGTTATGTCTCGCAAAAATGGTAATCCTGGGATTGCGATGTATGGCATAACAGGCATCTAGGATTGAAAAATCCGGGTGTTGACACTTGGTAACCCCAAGTATTCATGTTTTCAACAAAATCTCTTGAGTTCCTTGGTAACCCCAAGTACATCAAGTTTTGTCAAAGTCTCTTGAGCTCCTTGGTAACCCCAAGTGCATCAAGTCCTTAAAAGTTTTCTTTTAGAAATTAGAATGTCGAGATCTCCCATAGTTCAAACTTTAGTTGCTCAGTATTGTCCATAACCGGGGACACGGCTAAGTACTTAGATTTTTATTATCTTCTGCAGAAGGAGTACACTTTACCCACATGTCACAATCCCATCCTTTTGCCACCAGTGCCCTACTGGATTAGTGCTCACCAAGATGGAGTACTGGCATATTGAGAATGTGACGAAGTCTTTCCAAAGGGTCCTCACATACACCATTGCTAGCTTGCCTTCAGCACCCATGTAGGATTCCAGGTCCCCATGTCCAGTTAAATGAGGACAGTGCATGAGTCTTCCCAATGTAGTTGACTAAGCCAGAGCCATAATATCATGTGGTTTCATACGAAAGCCACAATTGGAGAAACATGTTCAATCTCTAAGTTTCCTAGGTGGTTTTCTTTTGGAGCACAACACAAAGTGATTCCCATAGACATGGTTCCTTTTGTTGCCACCCTCTCCAAAACTTAAAGTATCCTCCACCTAGGTAGTTCATTGAGTCCTTGTTTTATTATGTAAAACACAAATCCTTTTCTCAACCTTTGTAAAATCTCAACATGTATCTCTTTTCAAAATATAGCATGGCTAAGCATGTAACAACTACATTGTTTTCTCTAAGGAATGGATAGGGAATACTATTAGGATTTTAGCATAGCATAAGTACAAAAAGTATTTTCATGCATGTTTCAAAATCCACTAAGTATAATGAAAATAGTAGGACTTTTGATGATAGTGTCACTTGCCTTTTTGGAAGGGAATGGTGGTTCACTCCTTGATCTTGCTAGTCTCACACTTTGTTAATTTCACTACAATCAATCAAGCAAACTCTATATCAACTAGCATTCCAATAATCAATCAAACCAGAATTCACACACATAAAACTATGGGAACTAAGTCATGCATGTAAGCATGCAAGAGATGGTTCCATTTGAAAAGATGGTCTCCACTAGGCTTCTAACTTTGTAAGTTCCAAATTGGTCATTTTCAAAAGTGGCAAAGTCATTGCAAAAGGGTTTTGTCCCAAAATCCATTTTTAAATCCAATCATCCTTTTATGTAGTGGAAAATATTTTTATCAAAGCAAAAACTTTTAAGTTTCTCACCAATGAGTTGCTAATTTGCAAAACTTGGTGTTTTGGGTCAGTAGGTTTGGTCCAAAACATTTTCCCAAAGTTTTCTTTATAAAAGTATTTTCATAACCAAAATCTTTATTTCCATTTGGCTAGAAATGGGCTAAATCAATTAATCTATCCTAAATTTCACCAAATTCATTTTTAACTCCATGGGTTGGTTCCTAGGGTTAGTGAGTTTACAAAAAACCATTTTGCAAAGGTTTTAACCCTAAAAACATTTTTAAACAATTTTTCTAATCTAAACAAGCACACAAAAGTATCTGCAAAAACAAGCAAACTAACAGATACTATTTGCTAAAAAAATTCCATGGTTGGCTAGGGTTTGTTCCACTGATTCCAACGGTATAAAGTTTGTAATTTTTGGACGTGTGGATCGAAAGTTACAAGGGTTTGAAATTCACAAACATTTCTGTTTTCAAATCTGTTTTTAAACAGAACAGGTGACACGCGGCGCATCGCTATTCGCGGGTACCGGTTCGGCCGGATCAGCAACGAGGTGCGTTGGATCTAATTAGATCGTGTGGTCTAGAGAGCGTACCTCTTCGTGACTTAAATGATCTAATCTTACTCGCCCGATCTAGATCGAATGGCTCTAACTGCCTTGCCAAAAGCTGGAGGCGCTAGGACAACGGCGAGCGGCGGAGCGGCCAGATAGTGGCGGCGTGGGCGAGGCAGGACGCTAGAAGAGAGGGGAGGTTGCTCACCAGATTCGCGAGGACGTGGTGATGCTCGACGTGTGCTTGTCATGGTAGGGGGTGCTCTGGTACAGCTGCGATTGTTCGCCGGAGTAGAGAACAACGTCGGGTGGTCTCAGTCGTGGTCGGAGTTGTTGATACAGGTCACGAGAAGGCCAACCGAGGGTAAGGTTAGATGCGTAAGACCAAGGCTAAGTTTCTCGCATGATCGAGAAGCAGAGGGGCGGTCGAGGTTTACCGGGGAGCTTGACGGAGGCGAGATAGACGACGGCGACGCTCCGCGTCGTGCTTGTCGATGTTTAGGGGACGCACGCGGGCGAACTGATTGCACAGGAAGGTGCGCCTGGTTGTGCTGAGTGTGTGTGCGTGGCCGGTGAGGATGGAGGGGGAAAGTACTGGCCGGAATTGAAGGTGGAAGCTCGTCAGAGACAGAGCTGCTCGGGGAGAAATTGGGGCGGCCTGGGGGTGTGTTGAGATGGGGTGACAGAGGGGAAAGGAGGAGAAGACGCTGGCGTTTTAACGTGCGTGGTCGCGGCGAGATTAAATCTCGGTATTATGGAGAATTGAACGCGCGGATTGAATGGCAGCAACGGCAGCGAGGTTTGGGGGAAGGAGGTCGCGTGGGGGAGGAGGATGAATAGGAGAGTGGGGTCTAGTCGTTAGTGGGAAAAGAAGTGAGAGGGAGGTCCACCAGTCATCGTCTGTCTGAGTTAGATTCTGAGTACAAAACGTTTTCCTTGGGAGGGGAAGCTGGGCTGGTTTGCTGGGCTTGTGGGCTTGGCCGGCTGGGCTAGGTCCAATTCCATTTTTTTCTTCCTGGAACCTTTTTCCTTTTCCAATTCTTTTTCTGTTTTTGAAATTCAAACAATCAAACAACATTCAAACCAATTCAAACAATCACTAAACTTTGTACTTTGAATTTGGTTCTGTTTATCAACATACACCAAATTCCAAAATAAAATAATAATTTTTATTCTTTGAGGATCCATCCTTTAATTAAATAAAATGGATCTTTAGTTATTTAATAAAATAGGGTTTGATTTAATTAACAAAATCTCCTTTTGAAATCCAAATATTTTCAAAACCAAATCAGTACGTTTTATTTGGAAATAAAGAATACTTGGAAACTTGTTTAAAACAAAATAACCTTTTATTTTAGGGTCCATTAATAATTAAATACAATAGACCTTCATTATAAAATCAACTAGGATTTATTTTATTTAAATTTTTTATTTTGAAATCTAAAATAAAGCCAAAACACTACAGTAGGTTTTATTTGAGAATATAAAATATTTGGAAAACTTATTTGAAATAATTTAATAAGTTTTTTTTTGATGTTTTAATTAAAATGGTAAAACCTTTTATTTAAATAAAAATTGGATATTAAATCCTTATTAATTTATTTAAATAAACCTTTGCTATTTTTATTCAAAACAAAATGTTTTAATTCCAAAGCTTGGCCAAGGTTTAATTTGGCTTTATAAACTAATCTTTATTTATGAATCCACCTTTTCTTTTGAAAACCAAATCTTTTAAAAGATCCAAAATAGTAATTCCAAAACATTTTAATTTCCTTTAATAAATGTTTATCCTTATAAATCCCTTTAGGATTTATTTGATTCAAATTGGTTTGAAGTTTCCAATTAAATTCAAAAAGTTTCTTCTGGCCCTGAATATCAAACAAAGTTTTATTTCATTCATTTATTTTCACATTACAAGATTTGGAAAATCTTGGGATGTGACAGGCTACCACCCTTAAAATAAATCTTGTCCCGAGATTTGGGAAGGCTAGGGTTACAAGCAGGTTCAAAACAACTAGGGTACTACCACCCTTAAAAAAAATTCTCAAACAAAATTACATATTGGCCTTCTTGGGATCCTGGGGAAACTTCTCTAAGTAAACTTTTGCATTGCATCCTTTGTTTCCACACTTGACTCATGGGCCAAGGTTGAGTTTCTCCATAGGCTTGTTCAACTTGTTCTTCATCTTTTCTGGACAGTTGCTTGCATAATGTCCTGGATTCTTGCAGTTGAAACAATGGATGTCCTTGAGTTCTTTACGTGGCTCTTGTGGACAAGTTGCTACATAGTGGCCTAGCTCTTTGTAGTTGTTGCACACTACTTGGCCAATCTCTTTATTCTTTGGGTTCTCTGGGCATTCACCAGAATAGTGTCCCATTTCCTTACACTTATAACATTGCACATGGATTTTGTCTATCTTTTGCTTCTTGGGTTTCTTTGATCCTTTGAATTGGGTTGTCTTGTTTGGAGGTATAAGTGGTCCTTTTCCTTTGCCATCAACATTCTTGGCATACTTGGATCCTTCTTGTTTCCTTTGTTCAACAACGGCATAGATGGGGCATTGGATAGGAACATGATTGTTTCCTTCACACAAATAACAAGTGGCTTGAGAGGTGGGACATTGTCCAACAGGATGTTTCTCTTCACAGTTGGGGCATTGATCTTCATGCTCCTTAGAAGTATGATCCTTGTCTCCACAAATAATGTAAGCTGGTGCTCCATCTAGAACAATATTTCTGTCATCCTTGTTGTCAAAGACTCTTTTGGGATAGATTTCTTCCATGTTGATCATTTGATTAGTCACCTTAAGCATCAGTTGGGTTTGTTCCTCCAAAAACTTTTGCAGTGCTGGATCTTTATCACTAGTGTTGGCTATGAACTGAGCTGTCAGTTGGTTTAACTGGTGTTGAGTTGCTATGAGCTCTTTCATGCTGTCCTCTTGGTCGGTGCTGATGTCATAAACCTTGGAGTCTTTTGGAGTAGTCATCTGTTTGGGTTGAATGAGGATTAGAATGGGCAAGATATTTCTAAGGAAATACTTCTAATCACACACATCACAATTCATACAAACAATGTGCATGCAATCATAAGTCAAACATTTCACTCAAACAACAAGTTTTAAACACATACTTAGGCAACCAAAAATATTTTGTTACACCTCATAAGTTGGTGGTTTTGTCTTAACTAATATATGGTGGTCCATCTATATGGTTCACTTGTGATTTTTCCTTCCTTTATGATTCTTCTTGTATGAGATCATGGTTTCCTTGAGAAAAACTCCTGGTTACAATACTTCAAAGTTGTTGATGGCTCCTTATTTTGCATTCCCTCAGTCTCTAAATCTTGAGTAAGATTTCCTTGTCTCACTTGTAGTCCTTAGTGGTATCCAAGTTGGAAGTCTTTGGAGAACATGCTGAAGATGTTGAAGTCATTAGAGTTGAAGAAGTTGAAGTCATTAGAGTTGAAGAAGTTGAAGAAGTCCTTTGCACATGGTGTAGTCTTTGGCCATGGGTAGGTTTTTCCATCAGTTGAAATAGAAGAGAATGTAGAGTTGAAACCAAAATGGTTGAGGAAAGAGTTTACAAGTGTTTTTGTAAATAAGTTTTTGGAACAAGCATAACTCCTATTTTTCTAAGGGTATTTGTCCAATCCTAGGGCTTACAAATCCTACAGGCAACACAATGCTCTGATACCATCTATAGAGGGAGTGTCCCAACCTTTATACAACATAAGGTTGAGTCCCCTGTGTTTACAATGCTAGTCCCTGGATCAATAGCTAGCATCCACAGTTAAGATGTAATATCAAGAAACAAAGGTTATAATATAACTTTATAACCAGGAATAACATAATTTTATTACATCTTACATAGCTCATTTGGCTATTACATTACATTGCAGCGGAATAACTAAAATCATGGGTCCTTCATCTTCAAAGTGCCACAGGCAGATGTTGGTTGTAGACTTTGTAATCCTAATCAATCAATCTTCACTAAAATCAATCAAACCTGCAACATTACAAGTTACAGCCACAAGGGTCAATACATTTGAATTGTATTGGCAAGCTTCACTACTATGCATAGTACGAGTGGATCCTATCAATACATGCATATTTGGCTAAGTAGAGTTTAAGGCTCATTTGCATAAAGCAAAATTTATCCTATCTTTTCAAAATGATTTTGGTCCTTTGTCAAATCTCTTTTTCCAAGTTCCTTGAACTCCTTGGTAGAAACTCAAGTGTTCAAGTCCTTGTCAAAATTCCCTTGAGCTACTTGGTAACCCCAAGTGCAACAAGTTTTATCAAAACCTCATGAGTTCCTTGGTAACCCCAAGTGTTCATGTTTTCAGCAAAATCTCTTGAGTTCCTTGGTAACCCCAAGTATTCATGTTTTCAACAAAATCTCTTGAGTTTCTTGGTAACCCCAAGTACATCAAGTTTTGTCAAAGTCTCTTGAGCTCCTTGGTAACCCCAAGTGCATCAAGTCCTTAAAAGTTTTCTTTTAGAAATTAGAATGTCGAGATCTCCCATAGTTCAAACTTTAGTTGCTCAGTATTGTCCATAACCGGGGACACGGCTAAGTACTTAGATTTTTATTATCTTCTGCGGAAGGAGTACACTTTACCCACATGTCACAATCCCATCCTTTTGCCACCAGTGGCCTACTGGATTAGTGCTCACCAAGATGGAGTACTGGCAGATTGAGAATGTGACGAAGTCTTTCCAAAGGGTCCTCCCATACACCATTGCTAGCTTGCCTTCAGCACCCATGTAGGATTCCAGGTCCCCATGTCCAGTTAACTGAGGAGAGTGCATGAGTCTTCCCAATGTAGTTGACTAAGCCAGAGCCATAATAGCATGTGGTTGCACACGAAAGCCACAATTGGAGAAACATGTTCAATCTCTAAGTTTCCTAGGTGGTTTTCTTTTGGAGCACAACACAAAGTGATTCCCATAGACATGGTTCCTTTTGTTGCCACCCTCTCCAAAACTTAAAGTATCCTCCACCTAGGTAGTTCATTGAGTCCTTGTTTTATTATGTAAAACACAAGTCCTTTTCTCAACCTTTGTAAAATCTCAACATGTATCTCTTTTCAAAATATAGCATGGGTAAGCATGTAACAACTACATTGTTTTCTCTAAGGAATGGATAGGGAATCCTATTAGGATTTTAGCATAGCATAAGTACAAAAAGTATTTTCATGCATGTTTCAAAATCCACTAAGTATAATGAAAATAGTAGGACTTTTGATGATAGTGTCACTTGCCTTTTTGGAAGGGAATGGTGGTTCACTCCTTGATCTTGCTAGTCTCACACTTTGTTAATTTCACTACAATCAATCAAGCAAACTCTATATCAACTAGCATTCCAATAATCAATCAAACCACAATTCACACACATAAAACTATGGGAACTAAGTCATGCATGTAAGCATGCAAGAGATGGTTCCATTTGAAAAGATGGTCTCCACTAGGCTTCTAACTTTGTAAGTTCCAAATTGGTCATTTTCCAAAGTGGCAAAGTCATTGCAAAAGGGTTTTGTCCCAAAATCCATTTTTAAATCCAATCATCCTTTTATGAAGTGGAAAATATTTTTATCGAAGCAAAAACTTTTAAGTTTCTCACCAATGAGTTGCTAATTTGCAAAACTTGGTGTTTTGGGTCAGTAGGTTTGGTCCAAAACATTTTCCCAAAGTTTTCTTTATAAAAGTATTTTTATAACCAAAATCTTTATTTCCATTTGGCTAGAAATGGGCTAAATCAATTAATCTATCCTAAATTTCACCAAATTCATTTTTAACTCCATGGGTTGGTTCCTAGGGTCAGTGAGTTTACAAAAAATCATTTTGCAAAGGTTTTAACCCTAAAAACATTTTTAAACAATTTTTCTAATCTAAACAAGCACACAAAAGTATCTGCAAAAACAAGCAAACTAACAGATACTATTTTCTAAACAAATTCCATGGTTGGCTAGGGTTTGTTCCACTGATTCCAACGGTATAAAGTTTGTAATTTTTGGACGTGTGGATCGAAAGTTACAAGGGTTTGAAATTCACAAACATTTCTGTTTTCAAATTTGTTTTTAAACAGAACAGGTGACACGCGGCGCATCGCTATTCGCGGGTACCGGTTCGGCCGGATCAGCAACGAGGTGCGTTGGATCTAATTAGATCGTGTGGTCTAGAGAGCGTACCTCTTCGCGACTTAAATGATCTAATCTTACTCGCCCGATCTAGATCGAACGGCTCTAACTGCCTTGCCAAAAGCTGGAGGCGCTAGGACAACAGCGAGCGGCGGAGCGGCCAGATAGTGGCGGCGCGGGCGAGGCAGGAAGCTAGAAGAGAGGGGAGGTTGCTCACCAGATTCGCGAGGACGTGGTGATGCTCGACGTGTGCTTGTCATGGTAGGGGGTGCTCTGGTACAGCTGCGATTGTTCGCCGGAGTAGAGAACAACGTCGGGTGGTCTCAGTCGTGGTCGGAGTCGTCGCTACAGGTCACGAGAAGGCCAACCGAGGGTAAGGTTAGATGCGTCAGACCAAGGCGAAGTTTCTCGCATGATCGAGAAGTAGAGGGGCGGTCGAGGTTTACCGGCGAGCTTGACGGAGGCGAGATAGACGACGGCGACGCTCTGCGTCGTGCTTGTCGATGTTTAGGGGACGCGCGCGGGCGAACTGATGGCACAGGAAGGTGCGCCTGGTTGTGCTGAGTGTGTGTGCGTGGCCGGTGAGGATGGAGGTGGAAAGTACTAGCCGGAATTGAAGGTGGAAGCTCGTCAGAGACAGAGCTGCTCGGGGTGAAATTGGGGCGGCCTGGGGGCGTGTTGAGATGGGGTGACAGAGGGGAAAGGAGGAGAAGACGCTGGCATTTTAACGTGCGTGGTCGCGGCGAGATTAAAGCTCGGTATTATGGCGAATTGAACGCGCGGATTGAATGGCAGCAACGGCAGCGAGGTTTGGGGGAAGGAGGTCGCGCGGGTGAGGAGGATGAACAGGAGAGTGGGGTCCAGTCGTCAGTGGGAAAAGAAGTGAGAGGGAGGTCCACCAGTCATCGTCTGTCTGAGTTAGATTCTGAGTACAAAACGTTTTCCTTGGGAGGGGAAGCTGGGCTGGTTTGCTGGGCTTGTGGGCTTGGCCGGCTGGGCTAGGTCCAATTCCATTTTTTTCTTCCTGGAACCTTTTTCCTTTTCCAATTCTTTTTCTGTTTTTGAAATTCAAAAAATCAAACAACATTCAAACCAATTCAAACAATCACTAAACTTTATACTTTGAATTTGGTTCTGTTTATCAACATACACCAAATTCCAAAATAAAATAATAATTTTTATTCTTTGAGGATCCATCCTTTAATTAAATAAAATGGATCTTTAGTTATTTAATAAAATAGGGTTTGATTTAATTAACAAAATCTCCTTTTGAAATCCAAATATTTTCAAAACCAAATCAGTAGGTTTTATTTGGAAATAAAGAATACTTGGAAACTTGTTTAAAACAAAATAACCTTTTATTTTATGGTCCATTAATAATTAAATACAATAGACCTTCATTATAAAATCAACTAGGATTTATTTTATTTAAAATATTTATTTTGAAATCTAAAATAAAGCCAAAACACTACAGTAGGTTTTATTTGAGAATATAAAATATTTGGAAAACTTATTTAAAATAATTTAATAAGTTTTTTTTGATGTTTTAATTAAAATGGTAAAACCTTTTATTTAAATAAAAATTGGATATTAAATCCTTATTAATTTATTTAAATAAACCTTTGATATTTTTATTCAAAACAAAATGTTTTAATTCCAAAGCTTGGCCAAGGTTTAATTTGGCTTTATAAAATAATCTTTATTTATGAATCCACCTTTTCTTTTGAAAACCAAATCTTTTAAAAGATCCAAAATAGTAATTCCAAAACATTTTAATTTCCTTTAATAATTGTTTATCCTTATAAATCCCTTTAGGATTTATTTGATTCAAATTGGTTTGAAGTTTCCAATTAAATTCAAAAAGTTTCTTCTGGCCCTGAAAATCAAACAAAGTTTTATTTCATTCATTTATTTTCACATTACAAGATTTGGAAAATCTTGGGATGTGACAGTACCACAGGCAATCATGTTGGTTGTAGACTTGTAATCCTATTCAACACACTTCACTAACATCAAAAAAACCTGCAACATTATAAGTTAGAGCCACAAGGGTGAATACATGCATATATGGACAAGTAGGGTTTAAGCTCATTTGCAGAAAGCAATATAGTTTTATCCTAACTTTTCAAAATAGTTTTGATCTTTCGTCAAATCTTTCTGAACTCCTTGGAAAAATTCAAGTGCTTCTAATCCCTTGTTGTCACCATCAAGTTTTATTTTGAGAAATTGGAATGTCGAGATCTTCCATAGCTTCAGGCCTTAGTTGCTCAGAGTTGTCCATAACCGGGGACACGACTAAGTACTTAGAATTTGATCTTCTGTTGAAGTTGTACACTTTACCCACATGACACAATCTCGTCTTGATGCCACCAGTGGCCGCTGGATAAGTACTCACCGAAATGGAGTACTGGCAGATCGAGAATGTGACAAAGTATTTCCATAGGAGTCCTCCCAAGACACAATGCTAGCTTGTCAACCAGGCACCAATGTAGGGATAAATTTCCTTTACACAATTCTAGTTAACCTGAAGATGCCAATGCATGGGTCTTCCACTATGTAGTTGACTAAGCCGGAGCCCATTTAGCATGTGGCTGTACACGAAAGCCACTGTACGAGAAACATGTTCAATCTCTAAGTCCCTGGGTGGTTTTATTCTAGTGCACATACAAAAAGATAGCCATATAAACATGGTTCCCTTTGTCGCCACCTTGTCCAAAACTTGAGTATCCTTGTCCACCCAGGTGGTTCATTGAGTACTTGTTTTATTATATAAAACATATATCTTTTCAATACTTCATATAATCATATCATGTATCCCATCCCAAATATATAGCAGGGCTAAGCATACTACAACTACAATGTTTTCACTAAGGGAGATATAAGGGTATCCTATTAGGATTTAGCATAGCATAAAATATAGTAATACTTATCATGCATGTTACAAAAAATCTACTAAGTGCAATGAAAATAGTAGGAACTGGATGATAGTGTCACTTGCCTTTTTAGTAGAGAATGTTGGTTCACTTCTTGATCTTGCAAATATCACACTCTTCTAACTTCACTACAATTCAATCAAGCAAACACAAATTCAACTAGCATTCAAACAATTTCACCACATAAAATAACAAAAACAAGGTCATGCATGCAAGCATGCAAAAGATAGTTTTATTTGGAGAAGTGGTTCCTACTAGGCTCTAAACATTTTCAAGCTCACATTGGTCATTTACAAAAGTGGTAAAACCATTTGCAAAAGGTTTTATCTCAAAAACCAAATAATATGCTAAGGTGATATTTTATGTAGTTGAAAATATCTTTTAGCAAAGTAATAACTTCATATGGTTCATCAAATATATTTTAATTCTCAAAACTTGGTGATTAGGGTCAGAGAGTTTAATAAAAATCATTTCCCAAAGATTTTACTCAAAATTCATTTCTAAACCATAAACAATATTTTTTATTTGACTAGAAATGTGTTAATTCAAATATTTATTCTTTTGCTTCACCAAATACATTTTTAAATCCATAAGTTGGTTCCTATGGTCAGTAGGTTCAAAACAAACCATTTTGCAATCATCTTAAAAATATATGTAGAACAAATTTTATATTCAAAATAAGCCTACACATGTTTCTGCAAAATCAACCAATTTTCCAGAAGCAAAACATTAAAAAAAGTGCATGGTTGGGTAGGATTTGTCTTGGTGATTCCATTGATATAAAATTTGCAAAATTTGGACGTGTGGTTTGAAAGTTATGAATTTTACAAAATTGAACAACTAATAGATCAATTCTGTTTTTATTAAAACAGACAGGGCCACGTGGCTTGCTCTGATAGGCTGGTACTGTTTCGTGCGGATCAACCTCTGTGAGTCGTTGGATCTAAATGAAATCGTGCGGCTCTGGTTCAATCTTACCCCTTCGTTAAGTTGTTATATCATAGCCACTGGATGACGATCTAACGGCTCTCCCGCGTTTGACCATTAGTTGGCGGTGCTGGCGGCGGCGACTGGCGGCGGTGCGCTTTGGTGGCAGCGTCGCGACGACTACGGGAAGCAAGGGAAGGAGGGGAGGGGTTTACCAGAATCGCCTTGCTTCACTGATGCTCGACGTGTTCAAGAGGAGGCAGGGGCGCACGGGGACGATCGCAATTGCTCACTGGAGTTGTCCTCTGGCTCGGGTTCGTCTAGATGTCGTCGGGGGGTGAGGCTGCAGTTCGTGCCGAGGCAAAACAAAAGCATGGTTAGACGCGGGTGAATGCGTAGACGATAGGAGCATCAACGGGAAGGCTCGGGGCGGTCGGTGCTTACCAGGGGAGTTCACCGGAGCAATGGCAGACGGCGGTGCTGCCGATTGTCGTCGTTGCCCACGATTTGGAGCACGCGCGAGCGAGTGGAGCACACGGGCAGGTGCGCACGGGACTGGAGAGCAAGCTCGTATGCTCTGGGAGTGGAGAGGTGGTCGGGGTCGCCGGGATTTCGCCGGAGAAGCCCGTCGGGTCAGTGGGTTCGAGCTCGCAATTCTCCCAGCCTGGAGGCAGAGAGGGGACGGCGCTTGGGGGAAAATAGAGAGGAGGGAGAGGCGTTTATGGGGGCGTGGTCACGGCGAGGATTAAGTCAGCCATCAACACGTATTTACGCGAATTCATTCGCGGCAGAGCGACGTTGAGCAAGGGGGAAACGGCTGGCGCGGGGTTGATGATGATGACGCGACAGTGGGGTTCGGTTGACAGTGAGAGAGAGAGGGGCGCGGGGTCCACTCATCAGCGTCTGTGTGGGTGGGTTTCTCAGTAAGAAGAAAACGGTTCGGGGGTGAGAGGGAGTGGGCTGCTGGGCCAGATGGGCTTGGCTGTTTTGATTCATTTTTTTTCTACTGATTGCTTTTTCTTTTTCCAATTTGAATTTCTGTTTTGATTTTATTTCAAACAATTCAAACACCAAAATAAATCAAACCACCACCAAACTTTGTGTTGATTTTAATTCTGTTTACCAACATAATCCAAAGTCCAAAACAAAATATTTTTTTATTCTTTTTAGGATCCATTAATAATTAAATAAATAGACCTTAGTCATTTAATTCAAATAGGATTTAATTTATTTTTAAAACTCTATTTGAAATCCAAATAATAACCAAACCTTTTCAGTAGGTTTTATTTGAAAAACAAAACACTTGGAAATCTCTTATTTAAAATACTTTAATAAGTTTTAGTGTTTATTTAAAATGGAAAAGCCTTTACTTAAATAAAATTGGATATTAACAAATCCTTATTATTTTATTTAAATAAACCTTTACTATTTTTAGTAAACAAAATATTTTCTTTCAAAAGCTTGGCCAAGGTTAAATTTGGCTCTTTAAAATAATCCTTATTTATAATTCTACCTTTTCTTATAAAAACAAATATCTTTTTATTTAAAGATCCAAAAATAGTGATTCCAACTATTAAAACTTTCTTTATTAATTGTTTATCTTTTTAAATCCCTTTAGGATTTTATTTGACCAAAACAGGTTTTGATGTTTCCAATTGGAATAAAAAAGTTTCTTCTCACCCTAAATTTCAACAATTATTTATTTTGTTTATTTATTTTTTTACATTACAAGATTTGGAAAATCTTGGGATGTGACAGGCTACCACCCTTAAAAGAAATCTTGTCCCGAGATTTGGGAAGGCTAGGGTTACAAGTTGGCTTCAAAGCAACTAGGGTACTACCACCCTTAAAAGAAAGTATCATAGGGTTACATTGATGGTTCACTTGACTATGGGTTCAACAATTAATATCCAGACAAGGAATCCTTACTTGACTCAACTGAGTTAACTAGTTTCTGACATCCATGTAAGATCCCTCCTTTATAAAGGAAAAGGATCCCTGTGATTGCAATGCTAGTCCCTGGATCAATGCTAGCATCCACAGTTTAAGATGAAGTACACAGAAACAAAGGTCATTATTACAGTCATTCCAGAGACAACATATTCTTTACAACTCCATGGCCACAGGCCTATTACAAGAGTTTAAATAAGTAAATAGATAAAAGTCTTCATCTTCATGTGCCAAAGGCAAACATGTTGAGTGTAGACTCATGACTCCTAATCCTCATCAGAGTAACCTGCAACATCACAAGTTACAGCCACAGTGGGTCAATACATTGGAATAGTATTGGCAAGTGATACCTTAGTATAATTTAGGTGGACTAGATAATATATGCAATTTGGCTAAGTGTAGCTTGTCTTGCTTTGCTCAAAATAGGTTTTGTCTATTAGTTGAAATCACTAAGTTTTTCTTTGTCAAAAACCTTTCCCAAGGAACCACCAATAGACATTGGGGTCCTTCACCCTTGTTCACCTACAAGTTTTTACTTAGAAATTGGGATGAGGAGATTCTTGATAGCTTCCATGTCTTGATGCTCAAGTTATCCTTTTCCAGGGACATGGCTAAGTACTTAGAATCTTCCATCTGCAGAGGTTGTGCACTTTCCCCACAAGCCTTGATTTTCACCAAGACAGGACCTTTCAGAAGCCTTCCCTTAGACCAAATGGACGCGTTCCAACCTATCATCCCACTACCACCAACTGTCCAATTGGCTAAGTTCTAGAAACCTATGTGATCCTGGCAGAGCCCATATTGCCAAGTGGCTTTACTAGAAGCTTCTTAACATTTAGCCTCTAAAATCTCTTTGTTCCTGGGTGCCTTTCCACAAGTGAGATACACAAGGTAAACCATGGAAATGGGCCTTGTGTAACCACTCAACATAAACCATTCCTTCCATTCCACCCAGGTGTTTCATTTACTTAGTTGTTTTATTAGGCAAAACACAAGTCCAAAGACTTAGAAATATTTTTTTATCATAGCATGTATATTTTCACCACCCTTGGTTGCTACTAGCTAGGCTGAGCATGGCATAGATAAGCATCTTAACTTAGAAATTTCCTAGCAATTCTACAACTACTAGGATTTCCCATCATGGCATATAAGCAAAATATAACATGCAAACTAGCAAAATATTTCTAATGCTTAGTAGAAAACATAGGGATAAAAATATCATGAAGCACTACTTTCCTTGGTAGTTTGTAGAGTAGCTACACTCCTCACAATCACAACCACTATTGGCACCAAAATCTACACATAAAATCATAGCAACAATCACATACAAAATATATACAAACAAAAATATATGAATGCATGCAATATGATATGTGATGGTTTTTAAAACTCTACAAAGAAAGTGTACTGTACTGGTTCATAAACAAGTTCAAAACTTGCCAAACAACATTTAAACCTTAAAACATTTCTTAAACAATTCATATACTCAAAATAGCCCTACACATGTTTCTGTAAATAAAACCATTTTAACAGAAGAAAAACATTAAAAACATTGCATATTTAGAAAGGGCTTGTTCTCCTGATTCCATTGATATAAAATTTATCAAATTTGGACGTGGGGATCAAAAGTTATGGCTAAATCAAATTCAAACATCTAATAGATTTAAATCCTGATTTTAAACCTAAACTCTAGCCACGCGTCTTAATCTGATTGGTGCGTACCGGTTCGCGTCAGATCGAGTCTGTGAGCCATTAGATCTACTTAATCTGCACGGTCCAGATCTAGTCACAATGTTTTGATAAGTGATCTAATTTCATGCGCTGGATCCAGATCCAACGGTCCTGGATCAAACGACCACAGATGGGCGGCGCTGGCGGTGGCTACTGGCGGCGACGTGCTTGGCCGACGGCGGCGCGGCGCTACAGGTGGCTCTAGGGTCGTCGGAGATGCTTACCAGAATCGTGGCTATGCACTGATGCTCAACCTGGCGACGGCTTGGCAAGGGGCGCACGGACACGGCTGCACGGGCTCGTCGGAGTTGCTGTCAGCGTCGGGCTCGGGCGAACGACGACGTTGGCGATGCTCCTGGTCACCCTAGCATGAACAAACGGCATCAGGAGATGCGCAAGACTATGACGAACACGATCGTGTGAATCAGAGGCGAAGGGGAACAAGGGGCTCACCGAATTTGATCGTCGGAGTTGAGGATGTCGTCGGGACCTTGCTGTGCTTGTCGAAGCGACGACCTGGGGCGGTACAGAAGGAACCAACGGTGTCAGTAGGTGCGCCAGGAACTGGTGATGCTGTTTGCAAGAACCAGAGAAGAAGGGGCGCACGGGGCTCACCAGGATTGGTCGCTGGAGTGAGCTCTGTCTGCGGCGGTGCGAGGATGATTGCGGGCAGCCTGGGGGCGCTCTGGGCTCGGAGTCTGGGGGGAAATGGAGAGGGGGCAGAGGGGGTTTAAGTAGGCAAGGCGGGGGCGTGATTTAATCCTGCAATCAACGCGAATTGACAAGTGAATCAAGCCAGGAAACGCACGGCGTGATTTGGGGAAGAACACGTCGCGGGGGGTGGAGACGACGACGTCGGGTGGGCCACGGCTGTCAGCGATAGAAACAGAGGGGGAGTGGGTCCTGTCTGTCAGTCACTTAGCGGGTGCGTTGATGAGTGAAGAAAACGTTTCGCCCGCGGGGGGGGGGGGGGTTGCTGGGCTTAGTTGGGCTAGATGGGCCTGATTCGACTGAAAGCTTATTTTTTTTCCTTTTAACCTTTTTATTTTTCTGTTTGATTTTTCTGAAATTATTTTCAACTCCAAATCAAATGAGTTTTAATTCAAATCTTCTCTAGGTTTTTAAACTACAAACCTTGCACTCAAATGTGTGACAAATACTACTGTTTACTCAAAACACTTTGATCAAATGAAAATAAAAATAAAACCAAGCCTTTATGTGAAATATACAATAGGCATAATATTGGTTTTATTTACTCCTTTTGTTTTAGAAACTTTTCTCAAACTTTACTGAACAAAACAAGGTACTCTTCTCATTGGAAGATAGCATTAAGGATAGAGCAAACTTACATGAAATAATAAGCATATATGCTTCTGTTTTGAAATGATTTGTTTGAAATGAAATTCATATGATCATGGATGCATGGATGATATGCATGAGGTTGAAACATGATTTTAGGGATGTTACAAATCTAACCCCCTTAAGGTGAATCTCGCCCTCGAGATTTGGATTGGCTAGCAAATAGGTGAGGGTGGTCTTTTCGAAGATCATCTTCTCTTTCCCATGTTGCTTCCTCTTCGGAATGATGGTTCCACTACACTTTGCAGAACTTGATAGTCTTAGTCCGTGTGACTCTTTCTGCAGTCTCAAGAATCTTGATAGGCTTCTCCTCATAAGTGAGATCACTTTCCAATTGTACCTCCTCCAAAGGTATAGTATCCTTCAAAGAAGTTTCTTCCATTTCTGGATGGCACTTTTTAAGCTGACTCACATGAAACACATTATGAACAGCTGATAAAGACTATGGAAATTCTATCTCATAAGCAACTTCTCCTTTGCGACTCAGAATCTTGAATGGTCCAACATATCTTGGGGACAACTTTCCTTTGACTCCGAATCTCTTCACTCCACGAAGTGGTGACACTCTAAGATAAGCTCTATCACCAACTTCGTAGGTGACTTCTCTACGCTTAGGATTTGCGTAGCTCTTCTGTCGGGACTGTTCTATCTTCAATCTGTCCTTAACCAACTTGACCTTCTCTTCGGCTTCTTTGATAAGTTCTGGTCCGAACAAACTTCTTTATCCCACACCATTCCATAACAATGGGGTGGTACATTTTCTCCCGTAGAGAAACTCAAATGGTGCCATCCCAATGTTGGCTTGATAGCTGTTGTTATAAGAAAATTCTGTGTAAGGCAGACTTTCATCCCAACTGGCTCCATAGTCTAGGGCACATGCCCTCAACATGTCTTCAAGAATCTGATTAGTCCTTTCTGTTTGTCCATCGGTTTGAGGATGAAAAGTAGTGCTGAATTCCAACCTCGTTGCCAATGACTCGTGCAATTGTCTCCAAAAATGAGAAGTGAATTGAGTTCCCCTATCAGACACAATACTTTTGGATACTCCATGTAGACATACAATTCTACTCATATATATCTTGGCTAACTTAGCACTAGTGTAGGTTGTCTTCACGGGTATGAAATGAGCCACTTTAGTTAGGCGATCCACTACTACCCAAATAGAATCATATCCTGACCGGGTCCTTGGTAATCCGGTAATGAAATCCATACCAATCTTGTCCCACTTCCAATCAGGAATAGGTAGTGGTTGAAGCAGACCTGCTGGTTTCTGATGTTCCGCTTTCACTCTACTACACACATCACACAAAGCAATATGTTCGGCGATGTCCTTCTTGAGATTATTCCACCAAAATCTTTCCTTCATGTCCATGTACATTTTGGTGTTACCCAGATGAATGGAATACGGTGAGTTGTGTGCTTCTTGCAAAATCAGTTTCCGAAGCTCCGGATCTTGTGGAACACAGATACGTTTCCCATGCCATAAAGTACCCTATTCGTCTTCATGGAATCCTTTGGCTTTTCCTTTGCCAATCTTTTCCTTAATTTCTTCAATTTCCTTATCAGTCTTCTGGGATTCTTTGATCTTGTCCAACAAAGTGGGTTGAACATCCAAAGACATGAGATGTCCTTCAGGCACAATCTCCAATCTGAGATCTCTAAATTGGGCACACAGATCATCTGACAATTCTCCCTTAGTAAGGCCATTCACAAAAACCTTACGGCTTAGAGAATCTGCTACAACATTTGCTTTACCGGGATGGTATTACAAACTTAAGTCATAGTCCTTGATGAGTTCTACCCATCTTCTTTATCTCATATTAATTTCTTTCTGGGTGAAGATATACTTCAAACTCTTGTGATCTGTGAACACTTCACATCGCTTTCCCAAAAGATAATGTCTCCATGTTTTGAGTGCATGGACAATAGAGGCTAACTCCAAATCATGAGTAGGGTAGTTCACTTCATGATTTTTGAGTTGTCTTGAGGCATAAGCCACAAATTTCCCTTCTTGCATAAGTACTGCACCCAAACCATGATGAGATGCATCACAATATACTTGGAAATATTTTTCCAAGTCTGGCAAACATAAGACT
The DNA here is from genome assembly GCA_910589765.1 of Avena atlantica. Lineage (NCBI taxonomy): Eukaryota > Viridiplantae > Streptophyta > Magnoliopsida > Poales > Poaceae > Avena > Avena atlantica. The sequence continues at coordinate 332,138,212 of OU342738.1, read as the reverse complement.
GGTCCTGTCACGAGTCTCTTTTTCAATTCCTGAAAGCTGAGTTCACAACCTTCAGACCAAGCAAATTGCTTGTCTTTCTTTAGCAATTCTGTCATAGGCTTAGCTACCTTGGAGAAATTCTCAATGAACCTTCTGTAGTAACCTGCTAAGCCCAGGAAACTACGAACTTCTTTCACTGACTTGGGAGATTCCCATTCAGTTACAGCTGAAACCTTAGAAGGATCAACTGCTACACCATCTCCTGACACAACGTATCCAAGAAATCCAACTTCATTTAGCCAAAATTCACACTTGCAGAATTTGGCATACAGTTTATGCTCTCTAAGCTTCTCAAGTATCAAACGCAAATGTCCTTCATGCTCTTCTTTGCTCTTGGAGTAGACTAAAATGTCATCGATGAAAACGATAACAAACTTACCAAGGAATTCCATGAACACCTTGTTCATCATATTCATAAAGTATGTTGGAGCATTGGTCAAACCAAATGGCATCACGGTATACTCATACAATCCTTACTTTGTGGTGAAAGTTGTCTTAGGTATGTCTTGCTCCCTTATCTTGAGTTGGAAATAACCTGACCGGAGATCAATCTTTGAGAACACACAAGCTCCTTATAGATGATCAAACAAGTCATTGATTCTAGGCAAAGGGTATTTGTTCTTGATAGTCACCTCATTGAGTGAACGGTAATCTATGCATAACCTTTGACTTCTATCTTTCTTTTCCACAAACAAAACTTGTGCTCCCCAAGATGAAGAACTTGGTTGAATAAATCCTTTCTGCAACTGTTCTCCAAGTTGTTTCTTGAGTTCTTTCAGTTCATCAACTGACATCTTGTATGGTCTCTTTGCTATTGGTCCAGATCCTGGTAGCAAATCAATAAGGAACTCCACATCTCTATCTGGTGGCATTACCGGCAATTCTTCCAGAAACACATCCGAATATTCACTCACAATTGGCACACTGTCTATGCTAACCCCCTTAAGAGAATTTAGCTTACTCCTTTTTGCTTCAAAATTGGTCTTGAATCTGATCCTTTTATTTTCTGGAGTTGTGAGTGAGACAGTATGGTTGGCACAATCTATCACTCCCTTATGCTTAGTCATCCAGTCCATTCCCAAAATGACATCCAATCCTTGGGAATTTAGGATTATCAAGTTAACAGGAAACTTATACTTCCCAAACTCTATGACTAGATCATGACATCCTGAATTCACTATCATTTCTCCGCCAGGAGAACTTACTTTTATAGGACACCCAATAGTTTCTACCGGCAGTTCATTTCTTTCAACAAATGCTCTTGATATGAATGAATGAGATGCACCAGTATCAAAGAGAACAAATGCTGGAACGGAATTGAGTTTGAACTTACCAGCAACAACATCAGGCTCCTCATAGATTTCCTCCACATTGATGTGGTTCACTTGTCCCTTCTGAAAAGGGTTAGGCTTGTTGGGTCCTTCAACTTTCTTTTTCGGGCATTCATTTGCATAATGCCCCATCTTCTTGCACTTGAAACACTCAACCTGACTAATGTCCTTCTTGACAGGCTGACTTCCACTGCCACTTCCAATACCACTGTGGTGGCTCTTATATCCACCCTTGTGGTTCTTGTACTTGTCATTGTCATGACTACGGTGATGATTGTTTTCATGATGATGGTTGTGGTTGTGGTTCTTGTTGAATTTCCCATGCTTATGGGATCCTGAGCTTCCACTATCATCATAATGGGAACGTTTGTGAGACGATCCCGAGTTGTGCTTGTCTGAGTGCTTTCTCTTCCTGCTCTCAACTTGCTTCATTTTGTTCTCCAAAATAGCAGCCTTGTCACAAAGAGACTGATAAGTGGGAACATAGGCCACTGATAGCTGCAAGTTCAGTTAATCATTCAGGCCTTCAAGGAACTTTTCCTTCCTCTTAGCATCAGTGTCAACTTCATCCGGTGCATAACGCGCCATATTGTTGAACTCCTCAATATATTCAGCCACGCTGCGGTGGCGCTGCTTCAGATTATGGAACTCTTTCTTTTTCAGACTCATCACTCCAGATGAGATATGAGCAGTACGAAAGCCATCCTCAAAGATAGCCCATGTCACATCTTCTATGGGAGTGGTGATCTGGAAGTTATCCCACCAAGTGGCGGCTGATCCTTCCAGCAAAAGTGCTGCAAATCTGACTTTTTCTGCATCAGTACAACCCACAGTTACCAAGTCCTTGTTCACAGATCGTAGCCAATCATTGGCCACCATGGGATCAGTTGTTCCTGAGAACTTTGCTGGCCTCAATCTCAAGAACCTGGTAAGCATATCAAAATCCGGTGGGTTGTTGTTGTTGTTGTTATTGTTTTTGTTGTTGTTGTTGTTGTTGTTGTTGTTGTTGTTGTTGTTGTTGTTGTTGTTGTTGTTGTTGTTGTTGTTGTTGATGTTGTTGTTGCTGTTGTTGTTGCTGTTGTTGTTGCTGTTGTTGTTGCTATTGTTGCTGTTGTTGTTGTTGTTGCTGTTGTTGTTGTTGTTGTTGTTGTTGTTGTTGTTGTTGTTGTTGTTGTTTTGGTTCTGGATGAACGTCGTCATCATTTGCATCAGCTGAGTCTGAGCTATCATCATTTGCTGCATTTCTGGGGTGATGTTGTTGTTTTTGGGGTTGGGATTGGCACGACGGGGAGGCATCTGTGGTTTGTTCAATAGAGATAAGAATGAGATACCCATAGATTCTTTCATGCACAATACATCACATAAACAATCACAAAACATGCATCATAATAGTAATAGTTCAACAACAAAAACGACAAGTTTGCAAAGTAAACACACCAATAACAAGCCATCCACATGTTGTATGGTCATTGTGACACAAATAAAGTATGATAAATAAATGATAAATGAGTAGTCAACTCTACTCCTCGGCATCAACCTCCTCCTCAACGAAGGTAAGACCTGCATTCTCCATAGCGGTCTTGTATTCCTCGACATTGGCGGTCAAGGTCTCTACTTTGGCTTTGAGAGCCCTCTTCTGAGAACGAAGCCTCTCAATCCCCGTCTGCTGATGCCCGAGCTCGAAGTCCTTGGCCTGCAGTTCTTCACTCATGTCCCGAATCCTCTTGTTCCTATCTTGGACTCGCTTCTCCTGACTCTTGAACTTTCTGTCCTGGCTCTCGAACTTTGCCTCCATATCCTTGACTATCTCATCTTGCTCCGCGAAGAGCTTGTCCTTCTCACGAAGCTGCACCTGGAGTTCGTCATTGTTGAGCATGACGTTGGTCCTATCAGTGTCCACGTGCCTAAAAAGAACCTCTAAGTCCTGGAGGTATAGACGAATAGGCTCTATTGCCTCCCTCGAAGTTTCCTCGAAGTCAATGGCCTCACCATCCTCATCACGTCTACCGAAGGTGTGGAAGTGAGTACCTCTAACCTCCCGAGAGTGTCTCCCTAGTAGACATCCTATCAAATCCTGCATGACTACCTCAAGGCCTCTCTCCTTGTCATCATGCATGAGCTTGAAGATGATGGCCTCCGTGGCTGGTTAAGTCTGGCGTCCTGGCTGATTGACCTTGAAGCCCCAAAGGTCTTTCCACTCAAAATTGGTGAGGGGAAGCACCATGATGGTAGGAAGAGGGAGATTGAGCAAAGTAGTGAGCTCAATAATACGAGGACCAAAGCGAGTTCCCTGGAACTCCTCAACAGTGCTGATGGTAACATTAGGCATCTATTTATAAGATAGAAAAAGTTAGAACAACACAATTTAAGATAAAACACAAGGCAAAGCATCACATACATATCCTTGGAAATCAAAACACACAAGTCATGGCATACATGGATCCATTACAACAACCAAGGTTCAACTTATTTTAAGCAAAATTTGTAAAATAAGGTGATAAGTGGTGGTCCAACTAACGAAGTATGCTTACAATCCTATCTCACTAGATATGTTGGCTAACACAATATTTCTAGAGGCAATCACTCTATCTTGAGCACATGACTCCATTACTAAGTCTATAATGTCTCCTCTTAAGGTTTGGTTGGTAGCCTCCAACTCTTGGGTATGTTTCTTCTCTTCTTTTAGGCTATGTTGGATGTTGAACATTCTGCACTTGACTCTTTCACCAAGTTCTTTGATGGTCTTCCAAGATGCATCCCTTGCTGAGTCAAAGAATGTAGGGTGCATCACTGAATTGGTGAACATGCAGAATCCTGATTCCTTGTGGTTGTCTTCCTTGTTTTTATACAAGTGAAGTTGCACCCACCAGTAGTCAACTCCTTCATCCATCACAGGAAAAACCTTTGTACACAGTTGCACTATAAGGTTCCCAACCTTTAATAAAGTAGAGATCCCTGTGTTTACAATGCTAGTCCCTGGATCAATATCTAGCATCCATAGTTAAGATGTAATATCAAGAAACAAAGGTCATAATACAACTTTATAACCAGGAATAACATAATTTATTACATCTTACATAGCTCATTTGGCTATTACATTACACTGCAGCAGAATATCTATAAGCATGGGGTCCTTCATCTTCAAAGTGCCACAGGCAGACATGTTGGTTGTAGACTTGTAATCCTAATCAATAACTTCACTAATATCAAACAAACCTGCAACATAACAAGTTACAGCCACAAGGGTCAATACATTTGAATTGTATTGGCAAGTGATACTATAGTAGTATAGTGGAGTCTATCATCTATATGCATGTGTCTAAGTGGAGCTTAGGCTTGCTTTGCTCAAAATAGATTTTCCTTATCATTTGAAAACTCTAAGTTTTTGCTTGACAAAAATATCACCCAAGGAACCACCAATAGAAATTGGTGAACCTTAAACCCTTATTGAACCACAAGTTTTTAACTTAGAAATTTGGATGATGAGATTCTTGATAGCTTCCATGTCTTGATGCTCAAATTGTCCTTTGCCAGGGACATGGCTAAGTACTTAGATTTTACACTCTGTAGAGGTGGTGCACTTTCCCCACAAGACTTGGTTTCACCAAGACAAGATCTTTCAGAAGCCTTCCATTAGACCAGAATGGACGCGTTCCAACCTATCATTCCCCTACCACCAACTGTCCATTTGGCTAAGTTCTTGCAACCTATATGATCCAGGCAGAGCCCATAATGCCATGTGGTTGCACTTGAAGCTTCTCAACATTTTACATCTCAAATCTCTTTGTTCCTGGGTGTCCATCCACAAGTGAGATACACAAAGTTCACCATCCCCCTGGCCTTGTGTAACCACTCAACATAAACCATTCCTTCCATTCCACCCAGGTGATTCATTCACTTAGTTGTTTTATTAAACAAAACACAAGTCCTCAGACTTAGAAGTTTTTCCATAGTATGAATATACATTCCACCCTTGTTTTCTACTAGCTAAGCTAAGCATGATAGTAATAGGGATCTTAACTTAGGAAATTTCTACTAAGGTTTCTTCTACTAGGTTTTCCCATAGCATAGTTTATACTTAGCAAAATTCCATGCAAGTACTACTTAGAAATATCACTAATGCATAGTGGAAATAATGGGACAAAAGTATGAAGAATCACTTGCCTTTTTGGTAGAGGGTATAAGTTCACTCCTTGGTCTTTGCAATGTTCACACACTTCAAGTCACTACAATTCAATCAAGCAAACAACATTTCAATCTACCATTCAAGCAATTCATCACATAAAATAATAATAACAAAACAATGCATGCAAGCATGCTAAAGATTGTTTTATTTGGATAAGTGGTTTCTAATGGGTTGTAAACATTTGAAAACACCTAATGATCATTTTATATGGTGACAAAAATCATTTGCAAAAGATTTCACTTCATAAACCATTTTTAGACTAAGTCATTATTTTGTGTGGTGTAGAAATGCTTTTAATAAGACAAAATTCTATAGGTTTCACAAAATATGTTTTCAAACCATATAACCTTGTGTTTAGGGTCAGAGAGTATATTTCCAAAACTTTTCTCAAAGGTTTTCCTCCAAAATCATTTTTAACAATTAAACCATATTTTTATTTGACTAGAAATGGTTTAAATCAAGGATTTATTCTTTTGCTTCACCAAATACATTTTTGAAACCATAATTTGTTTCCTATGGTCAGTAGGTTCAAAACACACCAATTGCCAAAGATTTTATCCCCAAAATCATTTTTGAACAATTTTTGTATCCTAAACAAGCACTCACAAGTTTCTGTAAAAACAAACAATTTAACAGAAGCTATTTTCTAAACAAAGTGGATGGTTGGCTAGGGCTTGTTTTTCTGAATCCATTGATATAAAGTTTGTAAAATTTGGACATGTAGATTTTAATTTATGAATTTTACAAGTTTGCATACTAATCAGATTCAAAATTCTGTTTTAAACCAAACTAGTGCCACGCGGCGCGTTTCTATTCGTCGGTACCGCTTCGGCCGGATCAAGCGATGGTAGCCGTTGGATTTAAGTGTGATCTTACATCTCAGAACTAGCGTACCCTTTCAGTTAAGTGAATCTATCGTACTCGTTGGATCCAGATCGAACGGCTACTGTGTGACTGACCACAGGTGGACGACGCTAGCGGCGGCAGGTGGCGGCGGCGTGTCTGGCTACGGCGTCGCGGCAGTTGCAGGAAGCGAACGAGAGAGAGGTGTGGCTCACCAGGTTCGCCGTGGCGTGGGGAAGCTCAACGTGCCTTCTGCTTGTCGAGGGGCGCGTTGGTGTTGTGGGGATTGCTCGCCGGAGCTGCGTTCTGCCTCGGGTTCGTACGGTCGTCGATGAGGGCGGGGCTACAAGGCGTGCCAAAGCAAGGTAAAGGGTGTGTTAGACGCGCACGGTCCTGGCGGTGATGTGTGTGTGAAGGAGAATGAGAGGCGCGATCAGGTTCTTACCAGAAACTTCGCCGGAGAGGAAGCAGACGGTGGCGACGGTGGTCGTCGTTGTTGCCGAGTGTTCTGGGGCGCGCGGGGACGAGTGGATGTCACCGGGAGGTCCGCCAGGGAGTGGGGAGCAGGTGAGAGTGGTCGAGGGGGCAAGGGGCGGTGAGAGGTTGCCGGAATCGTCGCCGAAGAGTCGTCGGACAGAGGACGGTGCAGAGGAGAATTGGGTGGCCTGGGGGCACGCTTGGGTGAGGCGACAGAGGGGAAATGGAGAGGAGACGTGGGCGGTTAAGAGGGCGTCGTCAGGGGGAGGTTTAATTGTGCCATTAAAGCGAATTAAGCCGAGCGTTATTCGCCTGCAACGGCCGGCGAGGTGAGGGGCGGGGTCTCCGCGGGGAGGAAGAAGATGACATGGTCGCGTGGCCCGTTTGTCAGTGAGTGGAAGAGAGGGGAAGGTGGGTCCTGGCGTTCAATGGTCGTGCAGGTTCGAACGTGGGTGCGAATCGTTTTCTGCGGGAGAGGAGCAGTGGGCTGGCTAGGCTTAGTTGGGCCAGGCTAGTTGGGCTAGGTTCTTTACATATTTTTTTTGCTCTGTAAGCTTTTCTTTTCTATTTGATTTTTCCTGTTTTGAATTTCAAACAACAATTCAAGCACCCAAATCAATTCAAACTTCCACCAAACTTTGTATTGAGTTTAGTTCTGTTTAACAACATAATTCCAAGTCCAAAATAAAATAATATTTTTATTCTTTTTAGGATCCATTAATAAATAAATAAATATACCTTAGTCATTAATTCAAATAGGATATGTTTTATTTAAAATATCCATTTGAAATCTAAAATAATACCAAATTCAAAACAGTAGACACTTGGAAAACTTATTTAAAAGTAATTTAACAAGTTTTAGTGTTTAATTAAAATGGAAAAGCCTTTACTTTAATAAAATTGGATATTAATAAACCCTTATTACTTTATTTAAATAAACCTTTACTCTTTTAATCAAAACAAAATATTTTATTTCAAAAGCTTGGCCAAGGTTTAATTTGGCTCTATAAAAAAAATCCTTATTTATATTACTACCTTTTCATTTGAAACTAAATCTTTTTATTAAAAGATCCAAAAATAGTAATTCCAATTATTTAAAATTTTCTTTATTAATTGTTTATCTTTTTAAATCCCTTTAGGATTTATTTGATCAAAATAGGTTTGAAGGTTTCCAATTGGAATCAAAAAGTTTCTTCTCACCCTGAAAATCAACAAAGTTTTATTTTATTTATTTATTTTTCACATAACAAGATTTGGAAAATCTTGGGATGTGACATGCACCATGTATTTCCATTGCAACCATGAGGTCCTTGAGAGCCCTGGGAAACTCCGTCTCACAATCCAAAGTCATTGTCATGAGTGGTGCCTTCCTTACGGCTTCGTTGATGGAATTCATCTACAAATAGAGATGAGAAAGAAGATTAGAAAATTTTACGAGAAGAATAGACAAGTGTAGAAGTTGTTGAAAAATTGCCTTAGTGGTTTCCAATCCTAGGGTCATAATCCTACAGGCAACACAGTGCTCTGATACTATCTGTAAGATCCCTCCTTTATAAAGGAAAAGGATCCCTGTGATTGCAATGCTAGTCCCTGGATCAATGCTAGCATCCATAGTTTAAGATGAAGTACACAGAAACAAAGGTCATTATTACAGTCATTCCAGAGACAACATAGTCTTTACAAATCCATGGCCATAGGCCTATTACAAGAGTTTAAATAAGTAAATAGATAAAAGTCTTCATCTTCATGTGCCACAGGCAAACATGTTGAGTGTAGACTCATGACTCCTAATCCTCATCAGAGTAACCTGCAACATCACAAGTTACAGCCACAGTGGGTCAATACATTGGAATAGTATTGGCAAGTGATACCTTAGTATAATTTAGGTGGACTAGATACTATATGCAATTTGGCTAAGTGTAGCTTGGCTTTCTTTGCTCAAAATAGGTTTTGCCTATTAGTTGAAATCACTAAGTTTTTCTTTGTCAAAAACCTTTTCCAAGGAACCACCAATAGACATTGGGGTCCTTCACCCTTGTTCACCCACAAGTTTTTACTTAGAAATTGGGATGAGGAGATTCTTGATAGCTTCCATGTCTTGATGCTCAAGTTGTCCTTTTCCAGGGACATGGCTAAGTACTTAGATTCTTCCATCTGCAGAGGTTGTGCACTTTCCCCACAAGCCTTGATTTTCACCAAGACAGGACCTTTCAGAAGCCTTCCCTTAGACCAAATGGACGCGTTCCAACCTATCATCCCACTACCACCAACTGTCCAAATGGCTAAGTTCTAGCAACCTATGTGATCCTGGCAGAGCCCGTATTGCCAAGTGGCTGCACTAGAAGCTTCTTAACATTTGGCCTCTAAAATCTCTTTGTTCCTGGGTGGCTTTCCACAAGTGAGATACACAAGGTAAACCATGGAAATGGGCCTTGTGTAACCACTCAACATAAACCATTCCTTCCATTCCACCCAGGTGTTTCATTTACTTAGTTGTTTTATTAGGCAAAACACAAGTCCAAAGACTTAGAAATATTTTTTTTATCATAGCATGTATATTTTCACCACCCTTGGTTGCTACTAGATAGGCTGAGCATGGCATAGATAAGCATCTTAACTTAGAAATTTCCTAGCAATTCTACAACTACTAGGATTTCCCATCATGGCATATAAGCAAAATATAACATGCAAACTAGCAAAATATTTCTAATGCTTAGTAGAAAACATAGGGATAAAAATATCATGAAGCACCACTTGCCTTGGTAGTTTGGAGAGTAGCTACACTCCTCACAATCACAATCACTATTGGCACCAAAATCTACACATAAAATCATAGCAACAATCACATACAAAATATATACAAACAAAAATATATGAATGCATGCAATATGATATGTGATGGTTTTTAAAACTATACAAAGCAAGTGTACTGTACTGGTTCAAAAAAAAGTTCAAAACTTGCCAAACAACATTTATTTAAACCTTAAAACATTTCTTAAACAATTAATATACTCAAAATAGCCCTACACATGTTTCTGTAAATAAAACCATTTTAACAGAAGCAAATCATTAAACACATTGCACATTTAGAAAGGGCTTGTTCTGCTGATTCCATTGATATAAAATTCATCAAATTTGGACGTGGGGATCAAAAGTTATGGCTAAATCAAATTCAAACATCTAATAGATTTAAATCCTGATTTTAAACCTAAACTCTAGCCACGCGTCTTAATCTGTACCGGTTCGCGAAGGATCGCGTCTGTGAGCCGTTAGATCTACTTAATCTGCACGGTCCAGATGTACTCATAACGTTTCGATAAGTGATCTAATTTCACGGGCTGGATCCAGATCCAACGGTCCTGGATCAAACGACCACAGATGGGCGGCGCTGGCGGTGGCTACTGGCGGCGGCGTGCTCGGCCTACGGCGGCGCGGCGCTACAGGTGGCTCTAGGGTCGTCGGAGATGCTTACCAGAATCGTGGCGATGCACTGATTCTCAACCATGCGACGGCTTGGCAAGGGGTGCACGGACACGGCTGCACGGGCTCGTCGGAGTTGCTGTCAACGTCGGGCTAGGGCGGACGACGACGTTGGCGACGCTCCTGGTCACCCTAGAATGAACAAACGGCATCAGGAGATGTGCAAGACTATGGTGAACACGATCGTGTGAATCAGAGGCGAAGGGGAACAAGGGGCTCACCGAATTTGATCGCCGGAGTTGAGGATGTCGTCGGGAGCTTGCTGTGCTTGTCGAAGACGATGACCTGGGGCGGTACAGAAGGAACCAACGGTGTCAGTAGGTGCGCCAGGAAGTGGTGATGCTGTTTGCATGAACCAGGGAAGAAGGGGCGCACGGGGATCACCGGGATTGGTCGCTGGAGTGAGCTCTGTCTGCGGCGGTGCGAGGATGATTGCGGGTAGCCTGGGGGCGCTCTGGGCTCGGAGTCTGGGGGGAAATGGAGAGGGGGCAGAGGGGGTTTAAGTAGGCAAGGCGGGGGTGTGATTTACTCCTGCAATCAACGCGAATTGACGAGCGAATCAAGCCAGGAAACGCACGGCGTGATTTGGGGAAGAACACGTCGCGGGGGGTGGAGACGACGACGCCGGGTGGGCCACGGCTGTCAGCGAGAGAAACAGAGGGGGAGTGGGTCATGTCTGTCAGTCACTTAGCGGGTGCGGTGATGAGTGAAGAAAACGTTTCGTGCGGGGGGGGGGGGGTGCTGGGCTTAGTGGGCTAGATGGGCCTGATTCGACTGAAAGCTTATTTTTTTTCCTTTTAACCTTTTTCTTTTTTGTTTGATTTTTCTGAAATGATTTTCAACTCCAAATCAAATGAGTTTGAATTCAAATATTCTCTAGGTTTTTAAACTGCAAACCTTGCACTCAAATGTGTGACAAATACTACTGTTTACTCAAAACACTTTGATCAAATGAAAATAAAAATAAAACCAAGCCTTTATGTGAAATATACAATAGGCATAATATTGGTTTTATTTACTCCTTTTGTTTTAAAAACTTTGCTCAAGCTTTTGAAGGTGCCTAAGTTTGAATTCAAACTTTACTAAATAAAACAAGGTACTCTTCTCATTGGAAGATAGCATTAAGGATAGAGCAAACTTACATGAAATAATAAGCATATATGCTTCTGTTTTCAAATGATTTGTTTGAAATGAAATTCATATGATCATGGATGCATGGATGATATGCATGAGTTTGAAACATGATTTTAGGGATGTTACAATCCACTTCTCTATCTCTTCAAAGTTTCCATCCATGTCAATGTGGTTCACATGTCCTTTCTGGGTCACATTGGAGTCATCTCCATTGGCTCTTCTAGCATCCTTTTTCTTTTTCTTCTCAGGACAGTCTGATGCATAGTGTCCAAGTTCCTTACAATTATAGCACTGCAACTGGCTAATATCTTTCTTCCTGAAAGTATCATGTTGATTCTGACCAAGGTCATCTCCATTGTGAGTATCATTTCCATTATTATCACTACCATTGTTGTTGTGGTGATACTAATGTGGTTCAGAATCTTCATTGCTCTTTTTGAGTGAACGCTTCTTTTGTGATGATCCTGAGTGATACTTGAGTTTATGTTTCGTATTTCTGTTCTCAACTTGATTCATCTTGTTTTCCAATATAGTGGCTTTGTCACAGAGTAATTGATAAGTTGGAACATAGGCAACAGCTAGCTGCATGTTCAACTCATCATTAAGTCCTTCAAGAAATTTCTCCTTTCTCTTAGCATCTGTATCAACTTCATCTGGTGCATAGCGTTCCAGATTGTTGAATTCTTCAATATACTCAGCCACACTGAGGTGACGCTGTTTCAGATTGTGGAATTCCTTTTTCTTCATGTGCATCACTCCAGGTGAGATGTGAGCTGTACGGAAACCATCCTCAAAAATATCCCAAGTCACATCTTCAAGGGGAGTGGTGATCTGAAAGTTGTCCCACCATGTTGCTGCTGGTCCTTCTAGTAGAAATGCTGCAAACCTCACTTTTTCTTCGTCGGTGCAGCCAACAGTCACTAAGTCCTTATTCACCGAACATAACCAATCTTTGGCTTCCATTGGATCAGTTGTTCCAGAGAACCTTGCAGGCCTAAGTTTCAGAAACCTGGTGAGCACATCATGTGCTGGAGGATTATTCTGATTGTTGTTGTTGTTGTTGTTGTTGTTGTTGTTGTTGTTGTTGTTGTTGTTGTTGTTGTTGTTGTTGTTCTGATTCTGTATGAATGTGGTCATCTCCTGCATCAGTTGTGTCTGAGCTGTCATCATCTGCTGCATCTCAGGAGTGATGTTGTTTTTTTGGTTGGGGTTGGCATGACGGGGAGGCATCTGTTGGTATGATAGGGATGAGTAATGATAGATAGGTATAAAGAAGTCCTAACACACAACTCAAAAACAACCAAGTTCAATCAAACAATCAAGCAATCAACAAGCAACTATTCACTTATCAACTTATGAGCTTAATTCATGAGTTGAAGGAAACAACAAGTTTTCTTGAAATAAATAACTTAGTATAATCATACCTCATAGGTCAATATGATTCATATTCTAACTTGATATCAATGTCTTTGGTAGGTAATCTAATGTCTCTTGGTTTCCAATTGTAGTCCTTAGTGATGTCTAAGTTGAAGTCTTTGGTGAAATTAAAGTTGGAGTCATTGGTCATGGTGAAGGCTTTGTCCATCAAGTTGAAATGGATGAGGTGTAGAACCAAAACTAAAAAGGTTGAGGAAAGGGTGTAAAAGATTGTTTGTAAATAAGTTTTGGAACAAATACAACTCCTATTTTTCTAAGGGGTTTTATCCAATCCTAGGGTTACAATCCTATCAGGCAACACAGTGCTCTGATACCATCTGTAGCGGTCCCAACCTTTAATAAGGTAGAGATCCCTGTGTTTACAATGCTAGTCCCTGGATCAATAGCTAGCATCCACAGTTAAGATGTAATATCAAGAAACAAAGGTCATAATACAACTTTATAACTAGGAATAAAATAATTCATTACATCTTACATAGCTCATTTGGCTATCTCATTACAATGCAGCAGAAATAACTATATAGCATGGAGTCCTTCATCTTCAAAGTACCACAGGCAATCATGTTGGTTGTAGACTTGTAATCCTATTCAACACACTTCACTAACATCAAACAAACCTGCAACATTATAAGTTATAGCCACAAGGGTCAATACATTTGAATTGTATTGGCAAGTTTCACTACTATGTAGAAATAAGTGGATCCTATCATTACATGCATATTTGTCCAAGTAGGGTTTAGGCTCATTTGAAGAAAGCAATATAGTTTTATCCTATCTTTTCAAAATAGTTTTGATCTTTTGTCAAATCTTTCTGAACTCCTTGGAAAACTCCAAGTGCTTCTAATACCTTGTTGTCACCATCAAGTTTTATTTTGAGAAATTGGAATGTCGAGATCTTCCATAGCTTCAGGCCTTAGTTGCTCAGAGTTGTCCATAATCGGGGACACGGCTAAGTACTTAGAATTTGATCTTCTGCTGAAGTTGTACACTTTACCCACACGACACAATATCGTCTTGATGCCACCAGTGGCCGCTGGATAAGTACTCACCGAAATGGAGTACTGGAAGATCGAGAATGTGACAAAGTCTTTCCATAGGAGTCCTCCCAATACACAATGCTAGCTTGTCAACCAGGCACCAATGTAGGGATAAATTTCCTTTACACAATTCAAGTTAACCTAAAGATGCCAATGCATGGGTCTTCCTCTATGTAGTTGACTAAGCCAGAGCCTATTTAGCATGTGGCTGTACACGAAAGCCACTGTACGAGAAACATGTTCAATCTCTAAGTCCCTGGGTGGTTTTCTTCTAGTGCACAAACAAAAAGATAGCCATATAAACATGGTTCCCTTTGTCGCCACCTTGTCCAAAACTTGAGTATCCTTGTCCACCCAGGTGGTTCATTGAGTACTTGTTTTATTATATAAAACATATATCTTTTCAATACTTCATATAATCATATCATGTATCCCATCCCAAATATATAGCAGGGCTAAGCATACTACAACTACAATGTTTTCACTAAGGGAGATATAAGGGTATCCTATTAGGATTTAGCATAGCATAAAATATAGTAATACTTATCATGCATGTTACAAAAAATCCACTAAGTGCAATGAAAATAGTAGTACTTGGATGATAGTGTCACTTGCCTTTTTAGTAGAGAATGTTGGTTCACTTCTTGATCTTGCGAATATCACACTCTTCTAACTTCACTACAATTCAATCAAGCAAACACAAATTCAACTAGCATTCAAACAATTTCACCACATAAAATAACAAAAACAAGGTCATGCATGCAAGCATGCAAAAGATAGTTTTATTTGGAAAAGTGGTTCCTACTAGGCTCTAAACATTTTCAAGCTCACATTGGTCATTTACAAAAGTGGTAAAACCATTTGCAAAAGGTTTTATCTCAAAAACCAAATAATATGCTAAGGTGATATTTTATGTAGTTGAAAATATCTTTTAGCAAAGTAATAACTTCATATGGTTCATAAAATATATTTTAATTCTCAAAACTTGGTGATTAGGGTCAGAGAGTTTAATAAAAATCATTTCCCAAAGATTTTACTCAAAATTCATTTCTAAACCATAAACAATATTTTTATTTGACTAGAAATGTGTTAATTCAAATATTTATTCTTTTGCTTCACCAAATACATTTTTAAATCCATAAGTTGGTTCCTATGGTCAGTAGGTTCAAAACAAACCATTTTGCAAAGATTTCATCTTAAAAATATATCTAGAACAATTTTTATATTGAAAATAAGCCTACACATGTTTCTGCAAAATCAACCAATTTTCCTTAAGCAAAACATTAAACAAAGTGCATGGTTGGGTAGGATTTGTCTTGCTAATTCCATTGATATAAAATTTTCAAAATTTGGACGTGTGGTTTGAAAGTTATGAATTTTACAAAATTGAACAACTAATAGATCAATTCTGTTTTTATTAAAACAGACAGGGCCACGTGGCTTGCTCTGATAGGCTGGTATCGTTTCGTGTGGATCATCCTCTGCGAGTCGTTGGATCTAAATGAAATCGTGCGGCTCTGGTTCAATCTTACCCCTTCGTTAAGTTGTTATATCGTAGCCACTGGATGACGATCTAACGGCTCTCAGGCGTTTGACCATTAGTTGGCGGTGCTGGAGGCGGCGACTGGCGGCGGTGCGCTCTGGTGGCGGCGTCGTGGCGACTACAGGAAGCAAGGGAAGGAGGGGAGGGGTTTACCAGAATCGCCTTGCTTCACTGATGCTCAACATGTTCAAGGCAGGGGGCGCACGGGGACGACCGCAATTGCTCGCCGGAGTTGTCCTCTGGCTCGGGTTTGTCTGGATGTTGTCGGGGGGTGAGGCTGCAGTTCGTGCCAAGGCAAAACAAAGGCATGGTTAGACGCGGGCGAATGCATAGACGATAGGAGCATCAACGGGAAGGCTCGGAGCGGTCAGTGCTTACTAGGGGAGTTCGCCGGAGCAATGGCAGACGGCAGTGCTGCTGGTTGTCGTCGTTGCCGACGATTTGGAGCGCGCGCGAGCGAGTGGAGAACACGGGCATGTGCGCACGGGACTGGAGAGCAAGCTCGTATGCTCTGGGAGTGGAGAGGTGGTCGGGGTCGCCGGGATTTCGCCGGAGAAGCCCGTCGGGTCAGTGGGTTCGAGCTCGCCATTCTCCCAGCCTGGAGGCAGAGAGGGGACGACGCTTGGGGGAAAAGAGAGAGGAGGGAGAGGCGTTTATGGGGGCGTGGTCACGGCGAGGATTAAGTCAGATCTCAACACGTATTTACGTGAATTCATTCACGGCAGAGCGACGTTGAGAAAGGGGGAAACGGCTGGCGCGGGGTTGATGACGATGACGCGGCAGTGGGGTCCGTCTGACAGTGAGAGAGAGAGAGGGGACGCAGGGTCCACTCGTCAGCGTCTGTGTGGGTGGGTTTCTCAGTAAGAAGAAAACGGTTCGGGGTTGAGAGGGAGTGGGCTGCTGGTCCAGATGGGCTTGGCTGTTTTGATTCATTTTTTTCTACTGATTGCTTTTTCTTTTTCCAATTTGAATTTCTGTTTTGATTTTATTTCAAACAATTCAAACACCAAAACAAATCAAACCACCACCAAACTTTGTGTTGATTTTAATTTTGTTTACCAACATAATCCAAAGTCCAAAACAAAATATTTTTTTATTCTTTTTAGGATCCATTAATAATTAAATAAATAGACCTTAGTCATTTAATTCAAATAGGATTTAATTTATTTTTAAAACTCTATTTGAAATCCAAATAATAACCAAACCTTTTCAGTAGGTTTTATTTGAAAAAAAAACACTTGGAAATCTCTTATTTAAAATACTTTAATAAGTTTTAGTGTTTATTTAAAATGGAAAAGCCTTTACTTAAATAAAATTGGATATTAATAAATCCTTATTATTTTATTTAAATAAACCTTTACTATTTTTATTAAACAAAATATTTTCTTTCAAAAGCTTGGCCAAGGTTAAATTTGGCTCTTTAAAATAATCCTTATTTATAATTCTACCTTTTCTTATAAAAACCAATATCTTTTTATTTAAAGATCCAAAAATAGTGATTCCAACTATTAAAACTTTCTTTATTAATTGTTTATATTTTTAAATCCCTTTAGGATTTTATTTGACAAAAATAGGTTTTGATGTTTCCAATTGGAATCAAAAAGTTTCTTCTCACCCTAAATTTCAACAATTATTTATTTTGTTTATTTATTTTTTTACATTACAAGATTTGGAAAATCTTGGGATGTGACACTAGTGTTACCTACCTGCTGCACTGTTTCCCTTTTGTAGCCTGATACTCCTGATCCACTGCTCCTAGCATACCTAGGTCTGGCATCTGAGCGTTTATAGAGCTTCTGAGGTCAACAACTTAGCCATGCATAGTATGTAAGTCTGATCTATCCGAACGATGAATCACAGGTGCTGGAGAATCTAGAAAGGTAAGAGTTGGTGACATCATCGAAGAAGTTAACTAATCATGCTAAGTGTTGGGGAGGTAACCCCGGATAGGGTAAAGACGGGGAAAGACGAGGGTATAATCTCCGTCTGGTTTGCGAGTTACAGCCTAGGTCGGCCGAATCCCGTAGAAGTCGGCCGAGACATGAAGAGGAGAGACCCGTGTATTTACGCTAAGACATTACCCGGCCGAGATATTGCGTAAGTCGGTCGGGTCAACCCAAGTGATCTTGATGCAGGTAAAGGACGATCCGAGTTATGTGAGGAGGGACTGAATGATATGAAGCTTGCAGGAGAAGGAGAAGCCTAAAGTCAAACCCTAGCAGCAAGCTAGGGAGAATCTGAGTGGAGCCAAGCGCTAGGGACAAAGGCGCATAGCGACAGAGAGGCAGAAGGAGGTCACGGAGGTGACAGTCCAGAAACCCGAGGCGCACAAGAGGGGCCCTCTGGAACCTTGCCGTCATTAGGGGAGCGACAGGGAAAGGGGGGCACCGAACTACTATATTGGGACAAGCATATTCCTCGAATATGCTTGCCACGTCAGCCCTAGAGGAGCCCAAGGCACTCCTTTATAAGGAGAGGCATGGACTCTGAAGGGGGATCGGCTCATTTCTAGTACCGTTAGGCTGGTAAAGTTCTTCCTTTTTCCTTGTATGCAGCTCAAGGAGCACTTGTAGCCCAAGGAAGGAGAAATAAAGATCTTTGCTTTAGTCTTTTGTGTGTAGAATCAACTGCATCTTCCCTCCCCGGATCCCTCTAGCATCCATTGGCCCCATACTTTAGCCTACCCATGGCATCTGCCGTGCCACGACCACGACAGTTGGCGCCCACCATGGGGTAGAGGTGATTTCAAAGGAAGAAGAAGAGAGGAAAGGCCGGATTATAGATATAATTCGGCCCAAGTGGCGGCAGTAGCGCAAGATCCGCCGAGTCACGGAGCGACTCAACGGCAGAAGAATGGTTCACAGCAGTGGACACCAAGGAATGAAGGAAAAAGGCAGTGGACCCCAGAACAAAATAAACAGTGGTAGGAGAGGCCGAAATACACGTTCGAATCTATGTTAGATCAGCCGTGCAAATTTCACACGTCAAACCTGTCCAGGCCAGCCAATCATACAACCCGCCAATGTGCATGGATGAAAAATGCAATGGGGAACCCCGCAGGTATTCAGGCACCCCATCAAGTACATCAGCAGCATCAACCACAGTTGACTGGAGCAAATACATAGCAACTGATGTTACCGCCCCCTCCCCCGAGGTACGATAACTCGGATCGGAGAGACGCGGTACATCAAGTGATGAACCAAGTCCAAGATGGAAGGACAACTCCGGCGAGTACTGAACGCAATGATTACAGAGAACATCATCAGTCTTATTGTGTGTTCACAACGGAACAACAAGACAAGCAGAGTGTGCAGCGCCGGCATATGGAAGTAAATGCAGTTATGCCGGCAATACCAAGATATGTGCCTTGGTCGGATCAGGAAGTAACTTGGAGCATGAAGGATCACCCGAGGGTAATGCCGAATCCCGGATCATATGCACTCGTGTTGGATCCGACATTCGTTGGACCAAGCATCAATGTGAAATTCTCAAAAGTACTCATTGACAATGGAAGCAGTATCAACATCATGTACAAAGATACCATGCATAAACTCAGAATATCACAGAACATGTTGCAATCCACGAGGACCACATTCCACGGGATAGTGCCAGGGCTTTCGTGTGAACCCATTGGTAAGGTCCGAGTGGATGTGTTATTTGGCACAAGAGATAACTGCAGATCAGAAAACTTAGAGTTTGAGGTGGTGGATCTAGAGAGTTGCTATCATGCTTTACTCGGGCGGCCAGCATTGGCCAAATTCATGAGCAGCTTTCATATAAGTTATCTGAAAATGAAGCTACCCGGACCACAAGGAGTGATAACAGTTGCAGGGGATTACAAGAAGTCAATGGAGTGTGCTTCTGCCGGATCAAATTTGGCCGAATCATTTGTTATAGCAAGAGAAAAAAGAAGGATTCAGGAAGTAGCAGCCCTCGCTCAGTCGGCACAGCTAAACATGCCGGCACTAGCCAACCCGCATGGCAGTGTCTCTTTTCAGCCGACTAAAGAAACGAAGAAGTTTCAGATAGATGAGCAATTCCCGGAGCGTACTGTTACTATTGGTGCAGGCTTGGACACTAAATGGGAAAGCGAGCTCACCAACTTCCTCCGTGAGAATCGGGAAATATTTGCCTGGTCAACTCAGGATCTGCAAGGTGTTCCGAGGGAGTTGGCTGAGCACTCTTTGAATGTAAGGCCGGTGAAGCAACCTCTCCGCCGCTTCGCCGAAGACAGGAGAAAAATAATAGGGGATGAAATAGCTCGGCTCCTCGCAGCCGGGTTCATCATGGAGGTGCTGTATCCGGATTGGTTGTCGAATCCGGTGCTAGTAGAAAAGAAGAAAGATGATCCCAATGTAGCCATTGTATGGCGAATGTGCATCGATTACACGAACCTGAACAAGGCGTGTCCAAAAGATCCTTTTCCATTACCTAGAATAGACCAAGTCATTGATTCGACCGCCGGTTGTGAGTTATTGTCATTTGTAGACGCGTATTCTGGTTTCCACCAGATACCGTTAAATCCGGCTGATCAAATAAAGACTGCGTTTATTACCCCGTACGGGGCTTATTGTTATCGCACAATGCCATTCGGCCTGCGAAACGCAGGAGCAACATATCAGAGATGCATGCAAAAATGTCTACACGATCAGATAGGAAAAAATGTACAAGTATATGTAGATGACGTAGTCATCAAAACCAAGGAAAGAAAAACGCTACTAGAAGATATACGGCAGACTTTCGCGAACCTGAGAAGGTTTCGAATGAAGCTTAATCTGGAGAAATGCACGTTTGGCGTGCCGGCAGGAAAACTACTCGGTTTTCTTGTATCTAGCCGAGGTATAGAGGCTAACCCAACAAAGATAAAGGCAGTAGAAAGAATCGAATTGCCAAGATGTTTAAATGATGTACAAAAATTCACGGTTTTTCTAGCCTCCCTCAGCCGGTTTGTATGTCGGCTGGGAGAGAAGGCGCTACCACTATATCAGCTGATGAAGAAATCAGATAAATTCATTTGGACTCCACAAGCGGACAGCGCATTCCATGAGTTGAAAAAGATGTTGGTCACAGCACCCATTTTGGCTTCTCCACTATCAGAAGAGCCTATGTTGCTCTATATATCGGCTACCAACAGAGTAGTAAGTGCTGTAATTGTAGTAGAACGACTTGAAGATAATAAGTCGGTACAGAGGCCGGTATATTATTTAAGTGAGGTGTTATCCACTTCAAAGCAGAATTACCCACATTATCAGAAGATGGCTTATGGAGTGTATATGTCGGCAAAAAAGCTTAAACATTACTTCAAAGAGCATCCCATTAAAGTGATCTGTGAAGCGCCCATAGCCGACATATTGAGCAACAAAGATGCAAGTGGCCGAATAGAAAAATGGGCAATCGAGTTGTCACCATACGCTCCACAATTTGATAGGAGAGATGCAATCAAATCTCAAGCGGTCGCCGACTTCTTCGTAGACTGGGCCGAAGTGCAGTATGAGCCACCATTACCAGACCCAAATTATTGGATGATGCATTTCGATGGTTCCAAATTAAGAAATGGTTTGGGGGCAGGAATAGTGTTAACCTCGCCTAAAAGAGATCAGCTGAAATATGTGCTACAAATACATTTCACCGCATCCAACAACGTAGCCGAATATGAATCACTGGTCCATGGACTGAAAGTAGCAAAAGAGATTGGCATACGCCGAATCTTATGCTATGGGGACTCGGATCTAGTAGTACAGGAAGTCTCAGGCAATTGGGATGCATTAGATGCCAATATGGCTTTATACAGATTTCATGTGCAAAAGATCAGCGGATACTTCGAAGGATGTGAATTTCACCACATACATCCGGCAGAAAACGATGTCGCAGACACGTTGTCAAAACTCGGATCAACCCGGCAGTCAATTCCCCCGGGTATTGCCCTGGAACACCTCAGGAAACCATCAATAATCCCATCACCAGAATCCGAGTCTATCTTTATTCCGGCAAATTCAGCAGAAGATAATACGCCGATGGAAGTAGACCAGCAATATGACTCGGAACCCCCCAAGAAGAGGACAGCTGAAGTAAGCACAATTATGGAGGAGGCCGAGGTAGATATGTCGGCGGGAAACATGGAAATAGACAGTGAGATCACACCAGACAAAGTCACACCGCTATGGGCGCAACCCATATTCTTTTACCTTAAAGACGCGATGTTGCCGAATAATGAAATATTAGCAAGACAAACTGTAAGGAGAGCAAAAGCTTATACGATCATAAACAATGAGCTGTATAAAAGAAGCATCACAAGCGTGTTGCAAAAGTGTGTGAGTTCGGCAGAAGGCCAGGAGATCCTCCTAGATATACATCAAGGAGAATGTGGACACCATGCCTCATCTCGTGCCTTGGTAGCAAAAGCATTTAGACATGGATTTTATTGGCCGACGGCGCTGAAAGAAGCCAAAGAGTTGGTTGAAAAGTGCAATGGTTGTCAGAGATATGCAACCAAAATACATATGCCGTCGGCCGAGTTAAAAACAATACCCATCACTTGGCCATTTTCTGTATGGGGCTTAGATATGGTGGGACCATTTAAGCCGGCACGAGGGGGAATGACCCACATATTGGTTATGGTGGACAAGTTCACAAAATGGATTGAAGTAAAACCCATAAAAATGCGATGGGCCCATAGCAGTGAAATTTCTCAAAGATATTATTTTAAGATATGGGTATCCGCACAGTATTATTACAGATAATGGCACAAACTTTGCAGAAGGAGCCTTCGCCAGATTTTGCAGAGAGAAACACATAAGACTAGATGTTGCCTCCGTGGCTCACCCAGCATCTAATGGGCAAGTGGAAAGGTCTAATGGCCTAGTATTGTCAGGAATAAAACCACGACTTATTGAACCACTGCAAAGGTCCGCAGGATGTTGGATTGAGGAACTCCCAGCCGTATTATGGAGCCTCAGGACTACCCCGAATAGATCGACAGGTTATACACCATTCTTTCTGGTATACGGGGCAGAGGCCGTGCTTCCAGCCGACATAATACATGACTCGCCAAGAGTTACTCAATATACAACCTCTGAGGTGAATGAAATAGCTCGGCAAGATACTGTAGACCTACTAGAAGAAGCCAGAGAACTGGCACTTTCACGATCAGCTATTTATCAGCAGAACTTGCGACGATATCACAGCAAGAAGGTGAATCCAAGGGTGTTCAAAGAAGGGGATTTAGTCCTCCGACTGGTACAACGCATGGCCGACATGCACAAGCTGTCACCTCCATGGGAGGGACCATTCATCGTGAGCAAAGCATTGCATAACGATGCTTATTATCTAATCGACGCTCAATCCTCCGGAAGGAACAAGGCAGACAAAGCTGGCGAAGAAACAAAGCGGCCATGGAATGTAGCTTTGCTTCGTCCATTTTACTCATAACATAGTATCTCGAGGTTAAGAACCAATGATGTATTAAACCTCGGCATCCAGAGCAGCGACTTGGGGACTGCCATATGCTATTTCAGTTTCGTGTTATGTATTTGAACCTCGACACCCAGAACAGTGACTCGGGGAGTGCCATATGTTATTTCAGTTTCGTGTTATGTATTTGAACCTCGGCACCCAGAGCAGTGACTCGGGGACTGCCATATATTATTTCAATATCATCTTATGTATTTGAACCTCGGCACCCAGAGCAGTGCTTCGGGGACTGCCATATATTATTTCAATATCATCTTATGTATTTGAACCTCGGCACCCAGAACAGTGACTCGGGGACTGCCATATGTTATTTCAGTTTCGTGTTATGTATTTGCACCTCGGCACCCAGAACAGTGACTCGGGGACTGCCATAGGTTATTTCAGTTTCATATTATATATTTGAACCTCGACACTCAGAGCAGTGACTCGGGAACTGCCATACGCTACCCAGTGTTATGTTGAGCATTAGAACTCGACACCCTGGGCAGCGCCTCAATAACGGTCTTACATTATTTCTGAAATTTGCTCTACACATTAGACTTCGGCGCAATAGGCAGTAACTCACGATAAGAGCAGAGCAATGTGGTATGATATTCGAAGCTCACACCCAGATTACTCGGCTAAACCACGAGAAAACAAAGACAAAGATACATCCTAAAAACAGGAAATTGCGGGTCACCAAAGCAAGAATTCGGATGAAAATCCACTTAAAACAAAGTTATAGCAACTGCAAACATATATGTCGCAGCAGTACACGGCAAAAGAAATTCAGGTCATACATGAAATGGTAAATTGTTCCACGTACATCATACGCCCGGCATGCTAGGGATAAGGAATAACTTAAGAGGCAGCAACTTGGCCAGGCGCTGGATGCTCCGAAGTAGGAGGAGCCTCGGCCGAGGTTGCCTCGCCCTCCGTAGACCCAGGTGCAACTTCAGCAGAAGCCCGAGGATGCTCAGGAGCATCAGTTTGTGCAGTTGAATGCCCAGTACCCTTGGAGGAGGACCGCGCATCACCGTCACTGTCTGAACTTGAACTGGAGCTACCAGATGTGGCCGAGTCATCCTCACCCTCCCCTTTCTCAGCTGAATTGTTATCCGAGGCATCTTCAACTATAACCTCATCGTCCGGGTTTGGAAGGAAACTCGGACCTTCATTCCAGGTATGCACATCGGCATACTCAACAAGCTGGAAGGCGCGAGCTTGCCGAAGAGCAACAAAAGTGGGGTCCTCAACCCAACGGGAACCAGTGCGCAAATTTCTCAGGATATCAAGAGAAATGTCTTCATACCATGACATGATAACAGTAAGGGCCATATCAGCGCCAGCGCGCCCGGCTGATTCCCTCCAGAGACTTAGTTGCCTCTCAGATGCCATCAGTCTTTTCACCAGTAATTCGACCTCGTTGATATCAGGAGTCCCAGAAGTGTTCGGCCAAAGAACGTGGTAAGCTCGAATAGCTGCTTGCACCAAATCCCGTCCCATAATCTTCATTGGACCAACTGCAGCACCAACAGCAACCAGTAAATCCTCCATTGAATACTCCGAGTCAGCGGAAACAGGAACACCTCGGCGCACACGAGCTGCAAGAACCGCTTTAGAACTCACGGGCTTAGCTTCAGGAAAATGATCTGCGCAAAACACGAACGTGTCAGGTGGCAGCAGGGACAAAGACAAAAATATAATTCGGCTGTGCTAAGAAGCTTACGATGAATGTAACTCATCATTATCTGAAGGTCTTTGGCCCAATCGACCTTGCTCTTCTCAAAACGAACAATTTCCTCGCTCAATCCCTGAGTTTTCAGTTCGGCAGCCTCGAGGAGTTCTTTATTCTTCTGCAGCTCCAAAGCTAGCCGATTCTTCTCCTCGCAAAATTCCTGGTCGATCTTTTCTAGTTCGGATTTCTGAGAGAGCTTAAGGGTATCCACCTCGGCTCAAAGGCGGGCTATTTCATCATCTTTTTCTTGTAGCTGTGCTGAATGAGCAGTGCTTTGTTCTAAAAAATGCAGCATCACGTCAGGGATGGGCGTGCAATCTTGGTGAGACACTGCAAAGGTTTGCAACTCGGCTTTGCCAAAGCCAAACGAAATAAACAAGCTTAGCATACATGTTAAAGGGGAAAAGGTCTAAGATAAAAGGGAAACTAACCTTCCAAGCTCTTGACTTTCTTCTCAAGACGAATGTTGAGGTTATTAATATTACCTGTTCACCAAAAAAGTGAGCCGGCATCTAGCGGACAAATCAATAAGAACGTCGAGAATAACGAAAAGGAACTATCGACTTACCAGCCTTTTTTACCACAGGAAGGATTTTCTCATACTTTTCCTCCAGTTTGCGGTGCGAAAAAAGCAACCTCTGAAATTCGGCAGTTCGTCGGTCATGTGCAACCTGAACAATGGAGCAAAACGATAAATGAATAATCAAAGCTAAACCAGATCCGAGCCAAGCGAAACCTAACTCGGATCTAGGTGGCTGGATATTCGAAGCTAAACCAGATCCGAATCAAGCGAAACTTAACTCGGATCTAGGTGGCTGGATATTCAAATCTAGACCAGATCCGAGTCAAGAGAAACTTAACTCGGATCTAGGTGGCTGGATATTCGAAGCTAAACCAGATCCGAGTCGAGAGAAACTTAACTCGGATCTAGGTGGCTGGATATTCGAAGCTAAACCAGATCCGAGTCAAGCAAAACTTAACTCGGGTCTAGGTGGCTGGATATTCGAGACTAAAGCAGATCCGAGGCAAGTGAGACTGAACCAAAATATAGGTGGCTGAATATTTCAAGATCAACTAAAACCAAAATCAAGCAAACTATAAAACAAACCTAGTCGGATATAAATTCGAACTCTAGAGATGAAGTTAGATTAAGTAAAGCATCATTAAACTTCCAAGCATATAACAAGTTATTTCCTTGCAAGTTTCGGGGACTAGAGCATATAGTAACATCTGGGCAACTAATCTAAAAACTCCGCAAAACAGCAATTACCTCATTCATCTTGTTGGTATCAAGGATGAACTTGGCAGCTTGATCGAAACGGCCGCTGATGTCGGAAAGCTGAAAGGGCTGGCTGATTGGATTACCCTCAAACTGATCAGCAGCATTCCAATTATTGGCGTACTCCACCAGCGAGCCGAGACTGTTCCCACTGGTCGTCCGAGTTAGGACTTTACCCCGAGTATGTTGTGTAACCACTGCGGCCGCAGGGCTTTTATGAAGAGCAAGTTGGGTGCTGGCAGCCGAGGTAACGGAGGCTTTGGTAGGCGCAGTTCCTTTGCGCAGCACGTCGGCAATACTCGGCTGAGAAGAGCCGACAAGACCTTTCTGGGAAGAGGGGGCCTTGGTGGCAACAGTTTTCCTTGCCTTAGAAGAGGCATAAGCAGGAGCCGATACCTCGGTAATAGGAACGGTATCTTTAGGAGCAGCAGGAGACACGGTCGCAGAAGGCACCGAGATAGCGACCTCTTCGGCCGGGGCTGGAGTTGATGTAGAGATTGCTGGGGCAGATAGAGGATCGGTAGAGGCGCTCGGACCCACAGAGGGGGCAACGGGTTCGACGGGAATCTCGAAGGGCCGAGTGGAATCGATGTCGACAAAAGAACTTTCAGGCACGTCGCGACGAGGGGGCGACTGATTCGGAGCTGAAGGAGAGGCAGCACGAGCAGGACTGGGAATCCTAGTATCTTCAACGGGCGGAGGAGACGGCGGCCGAATCGGACGGCTGGTCATGCTAGGACCGCCGGGCTTAACAGAAAGCGGAGCGCTGCAAAAATAAGAAAGAAAAAAGGGTGTCAGGATGAAAAACAGAAAGAGAGAAACAAGAAATACGAGCAAAAGAAACTTACCCTGCGACCCCAGGCATGGCCTTACGCCTGGGAGGATTCGGAGCAGATTTCTTCATTCGTTTCTTGGGGACTGCCTCTGAGGCACTAGCGGAAGCCCCGCGTTTCCCCGAGGTAACAGGAGGTCGGGAAGCAATAGGCTCGGCGTCGTGAACCTGACCGGCCGGATTAGCTGGGAAAGTAGAAGCCGGAAATGCATAAGAAATAGGCATTGCGGCAACTACCTCAAGAACTTGGACCTCGTCCGAATCACCTTCCTCCTCGTGGGCCGAGGTCTTGCCACGAGCTCGAGCCGGGGCAGGATCCGACTTAGGGACGAACTCTTCCGAGTCCGTCTCACCAGTATCCGGGGTGCTCCGGTACGCAGGCCACGGAAGCAACAGAACTTCGGCATCCTCATTCTTCTGCTCTGCGAACCTCTGCAAGACAAGAAAAAAGAAAATTAGCGAAAACCGTTACAAAAACAATTGAATAGCAGAGCGTTATTGATTAAGCTTACTTCGGGAGGCGGACGATCGCGGGTGAACGGTTTCAATCCCCAAGCCCAATCCTCAGGCATCTCCGTCTTAAAGATAGCTCGGACACGCTTATAGATAAGATAATTGTCCAGATCCACGGTCGAGACTCGGTTAGGGTCAAGAGGACCGCTCATATAGCACAGTTTGTGAGTCCGCTTCTGGAATGGGCAGATTCGGCTACTGATAAAGGTAGCCATCAGGTCTTCGCCGCATAACCCGGCACGGATCAGCTCTTTAAGCCGAATCTCAAAGGCCTCGGCCAAGGCATGACTCTTCCTCGGATTATAGGTCCAATTCACCTTAGAAGGCGGACCAATGGAGAAGGCAGGAAGCCGAATCTTATCCTCCGTCCCTCTGTTCTTGACGTAAAAGAAGGATTTGTGCCACTTCTTGCACGACTCTTACCCGGTGACACGAGGAAATACGGATTTCCTCCGAGGTGTAATGGACGCTGCCCCACATTGAGTAAGCAGTTTCTCGGAAGGGTGCAGAGACTTGTCAGGGACTATGTTAGAACGAATCTGGAAGAACTTCGACCAGACGTGCACGGACGGCCATAGGCCAAAGTATCCCTCCGAGGCGGAGATAAAAGCAGAAAGAGAAGCGATGGCATTCGCAGGAAGATGATGCGGCTGAAGGCCGAAGTAGTCGAGAAACTCTCTAGCAAAATCGCTGAGAGGGAGACCAAAGCCACGCGCAAAGTGCGACATAAAAACTACATACTCGCCCTCCCCAACATCCGGAGAGGACTCGCTGTCGGGTAGGCGACAGGAGACCTCGGCGGGAATCCTCCGAGTTCGGATAAGCCACTCAATCTCGCGGCGGGTAACAGAGGAGCCTTGCCACGAGCCTCGCTCGGGGCCAGAGCCAGCATCATCATCCTCTACCAGAGCACCACTAAAGGAGCTAGACATGGGTT
Organism: Avena atlantica; assembly: GCA_910589765.1. Lineage (NCBI taxonomy): Eukaryota > Viridiplantae > Streptophyta > Magnoliopsida > Poales > Poaceae > Avena > Avena atlantica. Next base: position 332,109,957 of record OU342738.1, on the reverse strand, counting down.
TGCCGGAAAGATCGACGGAGGAAGAGCTGGCGGCGGAGGAAAATTTAGAGCTACGAGGCCCCGTCGTGATTTTGCACGGGAGCGGCGGCGGAGGAACAGAGGAACCGCCGCACGAGTACAAGATTGAAACAGAGAAATCTAGGATAAAACCTAGGCAACGCGGCCGGAAAAAACTTACCGGCGACGGCGCCGGAACTGGCGAGCGCGGACGGGGCGGACAGAACAACACGGCGGAGTCCTCGCCGTCGGAAGTTCTGATGAGCGCGCGGCGGCGGAGCTGCAAGAGGGCGCGGAAGCGAGAGGAAGAAGAAGGGCACAAGCGAACAAGAAGGGGAAAAGTGAATTCCCAGACACCGCGCCCCTCTTTATAATCGAGCCACAAGCGAGGTAGTGGGATCATGGGAGCGGCGGTTGACCGTATAGATCGTGGGTGCGGCGCAAACACACGTCATTAAGTGGAACCGCACCAAGGGCCACACAGTAGCAAAGGAGGTCGCGATCCCCAAGGGAAGCGGCACACGAGGCGTCGCAGCGCCGGCGCGATAGGCACAGTGATAACTGTAGCCTGTCAGTAAATACTGTAGAGGAACAGAAAACTAGAGGAACAATGATGGGGGTGACACGTAGGACAAGGCGTACGAGAGAAGGAACGTGGGTACCTCGAACGAGAGAGAGATAACTCAGAAACAATATATAAAGAATGTGATGAAACTGATACGGCCCGGCCGAGGTTATCGGCAGGGCCACACCAGCTTCGGGGACTAATGTTGGGGAGGTAACCCCGGATAGGGTAAAGACGGGGAAAGACGAGGGTATAATCCCCGTCTGGTTTCCGAGTTACAGCCTAGGTCAGCCGAATCCTGTAGAAGTCGGCTGAGACATGAAGAGGAGAGACCCGTGTATTTACGCTAAGACATTACCCGGCCGAGATATTGCGTAAGTCGGCCGGGTCAACCCAAGTGATCTTGATGCAGGTAAAGGACGATCCGAGTTATGTGAGGAGGGACCGAATGATATGAAGCTTGCAGGAGAAGGAGAAGCCTAAAGTCAAACCCTAGCAGCAAGCTAGGGAGAATCTGAGCGGAGCCAAGCGCTAGGGACAAAGGCGCAGAGCGACAGAGAGGCATAAGGAGGTCACGGAGGTGACAGTCTAGAAGCCCGAGGCGCACAAGAGGGGCCCTCTGGAACCTTGCCGTCATTAGGGGAGCGACAGGGAAAGGGGGGCACCGAACTACTATATTGGGACAAGCATATTCCTCGAATATGCTTTCCACGTCAGCCCTAGAGGAGCCCAAGGCACTCCTTTATAAGGAGAGGCATGGACTCTGAAGGGGGGATCGACTCATTTCTAGTACCGTTAGGCTGGTAAAGTTCTTCATTTTTCCTTGTATGCAGCTCAAGGAGCACTTGTAGCCCAAGGAAGGAGAAATAAAGATCTTTGCTTTAGTCTTTTGTGTGTAGAATCAACTGCATCTTCCCTCCCCGGATCACTCTAGCATCCATTGGCCTCATACTTTAGCCTACCCATGGCATCTGCCGTGCCACGACCACGACACTAAGGCTTGTATGGCAGGCCACATTGAGTGTGGTTTTTGTAGTCCCATGCCCGCCACCATTAGGACCCGGGTTCTTGCCTCTTGAACCAAGACGAGCGTACAACCACACGGGGCCTGGAAAACCCCATGAGCAACTAACTTGCCTAGTAGATTCCATGAGTCACATAGTTTGGGCTTTCCATCTGGCATACGCATTGAAAACCTTTTCGAAATGAGGAGGTGAAGGAGGTGCATCATAACAGGTAGGGAAGCGTGGCCGCGGTTGCTTGGGGTCGATGGAGCCCCTGGTGAACCAACCTCGCCTCACATCTTTAGGGACCGGCTTCGGGACTTGACCCGTTACGGTGGATCCATCCCTAGGGCGTGACTCATGGTCTCAGAGAAAGCAAGGTAAAGGTCATGGTCAACCACCCTCTGCCAGCCTTCCAATGAAGAGGGCTAATAATTTGGCATTAGGAGTTGGTTGGTGCGTGTGGGTAAAGTTGTACACCACTGCAGGGTATTAATCTTTTCGAAAAGCCGTGTTCGCGATTATGAACGACTTGGGAACGGACGTGATGATCATAGATAACATTAACCATTATAAAACTTGTTGATCCACGTGTGCTTAAGGATGCTTCCTCTGGGTCGAGGGGGTGATCCTAGATAGGAAGTTCTGATGAAGCTGGTGGTTACCAAGATGTGATGAACAAGATGAAGAAGTCGCTATCTTTTCCCTTTTAAAAGATTCTGAGTAGACGAGCCTCTTCTCTCTCTTGTTTACAAACAAAGATTGCTTTTCGCAAAAGAAAATCCAGAGAAATCCTTTCTAGCCAGAGCATATAGATACGAGGTTATCTCAGTCTTGCGGAGTACATTCTCGTACGCAGCCTTGCACCATTGTTGTTTTCTACAGAGGATCTGGTTGCAACTGAAGGTGGCTTCTACGTTGACATCGACGAGTAGTTGGGGTTCCCAGGTAGCAGCCTGATGACTATGGGATGGGCGTCGCTTTTGTTTATGGCCTCTTAGGCCTTTTGCTAAGTTGTTGTGTAGAACAACATAATTTTCTTTCGTTGTGTGATGTAATGTTGGTTCTATGACCTCTGGTTTGTAATAACTCTGATATCTTACTCTGTTAAGGGTTTAAACTTATGTTGTTGAATCCATGTGTTCTGTAATGTTACCGAATTGTACTATGATCTTTCGTGTTTAGGAGTTGAACTTATCTTAGATGGTGATCTGATGTTAGTTTAACCCTAACCCCGGGGGGTGCTACAGGTTTTGGTATCAGAGCAGGACTGCCTGTAGGAAACCATTTTATTGGTCGATGTTGAATCTACAAGTTGACAAAACTATTTGAAAGTTAAAAAAAACTATTTGCAGAAACTCTGACTAGGATTCTTTTTACTCCTTCTCTGGTGTGTTTCTGTTGCTGGAGTTTCTCTTACCTTATTTGGTTTGAAAAGGTTTTCATTCCTTACCTTATATCTCAAAACTTTTAGGATCGTGGTTTTGGGGTTGTTTTCTAAAGTACTCCGTACTTGGTTGCTAATCTCAGAGTTCTAAGATATCTCAGTTTTTCTTGGTGTTTAACATCTTAGCACTCCATTGTCATGGTTTGTAAGTCAGCTGGTCAGTGTATACATTAGTATGCTTTGATACTACCATGCTTGATAAAGATGATACATTTATATCAAGTACTCTTTGTTCATCGTTCCGTCTGGTATCTTTGAATCCGCTGTCTAAACCTTTTCTTTGTTCTTTCAGGATGGGTGACACCTCTCGTGCTCGTACCCGTGCTCATGCACGTGGTGCTACCAATGAGGGCGAATCTTCCAACCTTCCTCCACCGTCGTCCATGGTTCAACTCATGGCCATGTACGAAACCAACCGTGCTGACAATATGAGGCTCCTTGAAAGGATTGATCGCAACACTGCTCAACGCCAGAATAATCAAGTTGGAATCAAGGACTTCACACATCTCACTCCGCCAGTTTTTAGCTATTCCACTGAGCCACTTGATGCGGACTACTGGATCCGCACTATGGAGCGCAAACTTCAGGTTGGTCATGTTGCTCAAGATGATTGGGTGACTTTTGCTGCCTATCATCTAGAGGGAGCAGCTAACTCCTGGTGGGAAAATTTCTTGGCTATGCAAGAAGCTCAACATGTTGTTACATGGCAAGAGTTTACTGAAGCCTTTCGAGCTTATCATATTCTGGAGGGTCTGATGGATCAGAAGAGGGAGGAGTTCCTCAAGATGAAGCAGGGCACTGGTTCTGTGCGTGATTACCAACGCAACTTCAATCGTCTTGCCTGTTATGCTACTGAAGAGGTCTCCACTGATGTTAAGAAGCAATCTCTGTTCCGCAAGGGACTGGATCCTGAGGTTCGTCGTGATCTCCATCTCATGGACTTTGTTAACTTCCAAGGTCTTGTCAACAAGGCTATGAAGGCCGAGAGTGGAAAGGTGGAGTATGAAGAAACTCATAAGCGTCCTCAGGAGGGGTACAACAAGACTGGTTCTGGTAATAAGAAGCATCGTGTCTTCGTGCCTTACAGTGATGTGCCACGTGCTCCTTATACTCCAAGGTCTTCTGGATATGCTCCTCGTCCGAATGCTAACTCAAGCAATGCTGGTGGATCAAACTACTCTCCTGCTGGCAATGCATCAGGTTTTATATGCTTCAGTTGTCGCCAGCCTGGCCACTACGCAAAGGAGTGTCCTCAAAAGAGTGCTGCTGTGAATGCACCACCACCAAAGAAGAATTATAAGTATCCAGGTGCTGGAAAATGTCGCCTGAACCATATCTCTCCTGAGGAGGCTCAGGAAGATCCAAGCGTCATAATGGGTACGCTTCGTATTAATCAAATACCAGCTAAAGTTTTGTTTAATTCTAGAGCATCGCATTCATTCCTGTCACAAGATTTTGCTCAAATTCATGGGGTAAGTTTTGAGGGGTTATCTGTTCCTCTGTTAGTTCAGTCCCCTGGTTCTAGTTGGCGTTCCACCATGGTTAGTCATGGGAATCTAATTGAAGTTGCATTTCAACTTTTCCCCACTTCTTTGATCGCCCTCAAGTCAACTGATATTGACATCATTTTGGTCATGGACTGGTTGACCCGTTATCAAGCTATTCTCGATTGTACAACCAAGTCTCTGACTCTGACTAGTCCTTCTGGCATAACAGTCAAGTACTGGACCGTAGGGTCACTATCTCCTTCAACTGTTTCTATTCCTGAAGCGGAGTCGTATGCTCTTGAAGTTTTACCTCCGTTAGAGATCCAAGATGTTTATGTGGTCTGTGAGTTCCCGGATGTCTTTCCTGAGGAGTTGCCTGGCATGCCACCTGATCGAAGTGTGGAGTTTGTCATAGAGTTACTTCCTGGAAATGCTCCTGTTTCTAAAAGACCCTATCGTATGCCTCCTCATGAGCTTGTGGAGTTGAAGAAGCAATTAGAGGAGTTAGAAGGAAAAGGATACATTCATCCCAGCACATATTCTTGGGGATTTCCTCCCATCTTTGTCAAGAAGCGGGATACCAATATACTGCGTCTGGTTGTGGATTATCGCCCACTCAATGTTGTGACTATAAAGAATAAGTATCCTCTCCCTAGTATCAACGATTTATTTGATCAGTTAAGTGGTGCCACTTTCTTTTCCAAAATGGATTTGAGGTCAGGGTATCACCAGATAAAGATCCGTAAGGAAGATATTCCAAAGACAGCTTTCACCACTCGTTACTGTATTTACGAGTATACAGTCATGTCCTTTGGTCTTACCAATGCTCCAGCCACTTTTATGCGGCTTATGAACTCTGTCTTCATGGAGTATCTTGACAAGTTCGTCTTGGTTTACATTGACATTCTGGTCTATTCCAAGACTGAAGAAGAGCACGCTGAACATCTTCGTTTGGTGTTAACAAAACTCCGAGAACATCGTCTCTATGCCAAGTTTTCCAAATGTGAGTTCTGGTTACAAGAGCTCGTATTCCTTGGTCATGTTGTTTCCGCCAAAGGGGTTTCTGTTATCCCCGATAAGGTCCAAACTATCCTCGACTGGGAGTCTCCTAAATCCGTGAAGGATGTCCGAAGTTTTCTCGGGATGGCTGGTTATTACCGTCGGTTCATCGAGAACTTCTCCAGGATTGCAAAGCCAATGACTGATCTTCTTAAGAAGGATACGAAGTTCGAATGGTCTGATAAGGCTGAACAAAGCTTCCAGATGTTGAAAACCAAGTTAACAACTGCTCCGGTGTTAGTTCTTCCCGACACTAGCAAAGACTTTGTTATCTTCTGTGATGCTTCCCACCAAGGTCTCGGATGTGTGTTGATGCAAGATGGGCATGTGGTGGCTTATGCCTCCCGTCAGCTAGAACCACATGAGAACAACTACCCAACTCATGCTCTTGAGGTTGCAGTTGTTGTTCATGCTCTCAAGCAATGGCGACATTACCTTCTCGGTAGTCGTTGTGAGTTATACTCGGATCATCAGAGTCTGAAGTACCTTTTCACATATCCTGATCTGAATCTCAGGCAAAGAAGATGGTTGGAACTCATCAAGGACTATGATTTGGGTCTCAACTATCAACCTAGAAAAGCCAATGTTGTTGCCGATGCGCTAAGTCGTAAGTCTTATTGCAACAATTTGATGATCAAACAATCTCAACCTTCTCTTCAAGAGGAATTTGCTCGATTGAATCTTGAAGTAGTTCCTCGTGGATTCCTTTCTACTCTTGAGGTGAAGTCTTCTATAGGGGATCAAATCAAGCTCGCTCAGAAGAATGATTCTGAAGTTGCTAAGATCAAAGGGAACATTGCTAGTGGAGTTGCTAAGTGTTTCTCTGTTGATAATGAAGGTATTGTTTACTTTGGTAACCGTCTGGTAGTGCCGAAGAGAACAAAGTTGAGGAATTTAATTCTCCAAGAGGCTCATGAATCACCTCTTTCTATCCACCCTGGAGGTACCAAGATGTATCGGTATCTTCGTCAAAGATTCTGGTGGTCTGGTATGAAGAAGGATATCGCTCGTTTTGTTGCTGAATGTGACGTTTGCCATTGCGTCAAAGCTGAGCACTAAAGACCCGCTGGTATCCTGCAACCACATAAAATACCCAAGTGGAAATGGGATGAGGTTGGTATGGATTTCATCACTGGTCTTCCTAAGACTCAGAAAGGAAATGATGCCATCTGGGTAATCGTTGACTATCTATCCAAGGTTGCTCACTTTCTTCCCGTCAAGGAAAGCATTCGAGCGATTGAACTGGCTGATCTTTACACCTCTCGAGTTGTTGTTATTCATGGTATTACTAAGAAGATCACGACTGACCGTGGAAGTCTGTTCACCTCCAAGTTCTGGGAAAGTTTCCAAACTACTATGGGAACTCGCCTTTCCTTCAGCACAGCCTATCATCCTAGTACCGGTGGCCAAACCGAAAGAGTGAATCAAATCCTTGAAGACATGCTTAGAGCGTGTGTCATATATTTTGGAAAGAACTGGGAGAAATGCCTTCCTTTTGCTAAATTCTCCTACAACAACAGTTTTCAGTCCAGTATTGGTATGTCACCTTTCCAGTTTCTATATGGAAGAACCTGCCGCACTCCTTTGAACTGGTCAGAAACCGGCGAAAGAAAGTTCTTTGGTCCGGATATGATCCAGGAAGCAGAAGATCAAGTTCGTATCATTCAAGATCATTTGAAAACTGCTCAGTCTCATCAGAAAAGCTATCATGATCGTCACCATCAACATATTGAATACGAAGTCGGTGATCAAGCTTATCTCCGGGTTACTCCTTTGAAGAGTGTTCATCGTTTCGGTATCAACGGCAAACTGGCTCCTCGCTATGTTGGTCATTTTCGTGTTCTTTCCAAGCAAGGTAAACTTGCATGTCAATTGGAGTTGTCTGCAAACTTTCCTGAGGTGCATGACGTCTTTCATGTGTCACAACTCAAGCGTTGCTTCAAAGATCCTGTCCGTGGTGTTGATCACCAAACTCTTGATCTCCAGAAGGATCTGACTTATCGCGAGTATCCTGTTCGTATCCTTGATGAAACCGAGCGCAAGACTCGTCGTCAAAACATTAAGTTCCTGAAAGTCCAATGGTCCCATCACTCTAAGGATGAAGCAACCTGGGAACGAGAAGATCGTCTTCGATCTGAGTACCCTGCCTTATTTTCTAAAACTTAGAAATCTCGGGTCGAGATTCTTGTAAGGGGGTAGAGCTGTAACAACCCATGTTTGTAATCTATGTACTCAGTACTTAAGCATGGCATGCATCTATTTAAACCATCCAAGTAATGCATGTGTTCAAGTGTGTTGAGTTAAATGAAAACTCTAAACCCTAAATTCCCCCCCCCCTCTCCTTGAAACCACACTCAAATGGTTTGAATTTTGAAAATGACAAAATATTTGGAGCCCAATTGGACTAAAGGGCCCTCACAGTATTTTGAATGTTTGCCAAAAACCCCTCTGGTATTTTTCAAATCATTCAAAACAGATTTGAAATAAAAATTCAAAACAGAAATAGAAAACAGGAAAAGAAAAATGTTTTTGTTAAAAAAAAAATGAGCCAGATCACTCCCAGGCCGGCCCAGCTCTTCTTCCTCTCCTCTGCAACCTTTCATGCAGCCCAGCTGTGGCCCAGGTCAACCCACCCGGGCCCAGGAGAAGGCCCGTACCCCTTCGATTCTTTTCCCCTTTCTTCCTCCTCGCCAGTAGGACGTCGGCGAAGCTCCCGCGTGGCAGCGCCGCCGTCGCCCGATCCTTGCCCGAATCATAGCGCCCTGCCGCCCTCTGGGAAGGATAAGACCCGACGGCGCCGTGCTCTGCTTCCCTTGGACCTTACTTTCCCCTCTCTCTCCCTCTCTGCACAACGACAACCCGAACCCTAGCTGCCATGGCCGCCGTCTAGCCGCCGTTTCCGGCCTCCCCGAGCCCATCCGACACCGCCATCAGCTCCGCCTCGCTCTGCTTCGTCCTCCTGCAGAAGGAATCGATAAGGGGCGTTGGGATTCGTCGCCATCGACCGTTTCCTCCTCGACTCTGACGTGCTCAGTCCCATGACTCGCCGTCGCTCTGGTCACCGCCTAGCCTCGCCGTCGACATCAATCGCCTTGGGGTGAGCTCCTGGTGCTCAAGGCACCCTCCTTTCCCCCCTAGCCCTCTGTGTCACACCCGCGTCGTAGAGCAGAGAGCACCGCCGCCGTTCGTCGCCGTGCAGCCTGCTCCGGCGACCATTCCCTAGAGGCGCCGCCCCCATTAGGTTCGCCCTGCAACGCTCGTTCGAACCTACCCATCCGCGCGTCCCCTCTCGCCCTCCTCCGCCGTCCCTGGCCGTTGGCCGACGCGTGCTCCGGAGAGGTCCACGTGGCTTGTCCATGTGGCTTGATTGCGTGGCCAGGACCCACCGGTCATCCCCTCTGGCTAGATCCAGCTCAGGTGAGAAACGAACTGACCCCCAATTTGTGTGTGGGGCTGCTGAAGTGGCTCCGGCCCCACTAGTCTGTCTCTGTGGGTAGGTTCGGTCATGGTAACAAACTCCCTGGGTTGTTTATGACGTCAGCCTGATGTAATAAATTTTTTTATAATTCCAGAAAATGATTAAATATTGTAAAATTCATATCTTATTATTTATATGTCAGAAAAATACAAATAATATATCAAAATGTTCAGAAAAATAAGTTCTACATTTTTAAGCTATAATCATGCATTGATAACTAACTTTAATGACAAGTTTAATTAGAAGAACATAGTAACCCCTCACAGGTGATTCCGGAGTTTCCCCGAGTTAGGGTTTTCACCCCTCGGAACCCCGTTTAAGCTATCAAGCATGCCTTAGGGTTTCATTTTAATGCAATGTAATTTGTCATATCATCCATATTGATTGAGCATTGCACATGACATGTATTAAATGTTGCTTCTCTCTTTCCGGTATTTGGTTCTTCGCAATAGGATCCGAACCCGAAGCTTAAGTCAACAACATCGAAGATCAGTACCTATCTACCGACGGACAAGGCAAGCGTAGCCTCTCATTCTGAACCTATGTTTTATAGAGTATATTACTTTCTCGCTATGATGCACATGATTCCAATGTGGTCTTTTGTCAGTAGCTAGTGTTACCTACCTGCTGCACTGTTTCCCTTTTGTAGCCTTATACTCCTGATCCACTGCTCCTAGCATACCTAGGTCTGGCATCTGAGCATTGCTAGAGCTTCTGAGGTCGACAGCTTAGCCATGCATAGTATTTAAGTCTTATCTATCCGAATGGTGAATCAAAGGTGCCGAAGAATCTAGAAAGGTAGGAGTTGGTGACATCATCGAAGGAGTTAACTAATCATGTTAAGGCTTGTATGGGAGGCCACATTGAGTGTGGTTTTTGTAGTCCCATGCCCGCCACCATTAGGACCCGGGTTCTTGCCTCTTGAACCAAGACAAGCGTACAACCACACGGGGCCTGGAAAACCCCATGAGCAACTAACTTGCCTAGTAGATTCCATGAGTCACATAGTTCGGGCTTTCCATCTGGCATACGCATTGAAAACCTTTTCGAAATGAGGAGGTGAAGGAGGTGCATCATAACAGGTAGGGAAGTGTGGCCACGGTTGCTTGGGGTCGATGGATCCCCTGGTTAACCAACCTCGCCTCATATCTTTAGGGACCGGCTTCGGGACTTGACCTATTACGGCGGAACCATCCCTAGGGCGTGACTCATGGTCTCGGCGAAAGCAAGGTAAAGGTCGTGGTCAACCACCCTCTACCGGCCTTCGAAGGAAGAGGGCTAATAATTTGGCATTAAGAGTCGGTTGGTGCGTGTGGGTAAAGTTGTACACCCCTACAGGGTATTAATCTTTTTGAAAAGCCGTGTCCGCGGTTATGAACGACTTGGGAACGGACGTGATGATCATAGATAACATTAAACACTACAAGGAATGTGTTATTCTATGACCTTCTAATAGTGACTGTGGACAAAATCGTCATAGAATTATGACGATTTTGCACTAAATGGTCGTAAGCTATTTAGGAGGTTCAAAACCTTAGAAAATTATGACGATCTTGCTTAAAAACGTCATGGTTTTATTAGCTCAAATCGTCATAACCCAGTAAATACATATCGGGAGGTATTGGTAGCTCACTATGACGATTTTAAATTGTCATATCGTCTAAATTAGAAAACAAGAGGTTAGCCACGTCAACAATTATGCCTACATGTCATGTCTACAGCCAACCAGAGAACAGAAAATGAAAGCGAGCGGATCACCACGCGAACGAATCTCGACCGTCAAATCCCCTCCGATCCGACGACCTGACCTCTTCCAACCCCCCGAAGAAACACATGCGCATGCGCCCAATGATACCAAACCGTAGCCCGCCACATTCCTGCTGTCTCCATGGTCCCTCCTTTTGTTCCTCCAGCGCCCGCGCTGCCACCCCAGCCACAGATCTCGATCCCCTACCCGAAGCCTCCATTCGAGCGCCTCCATTCTTGCCGGATGATGCGCCAACCGCGACTTCAAGCCTCCAAGCTCATCACCTCCAAGCTCGAGGGCCTGCTCCTGGCCGTCCGCCTCCAAGTTCGAGGATCTTGTGGTGCTTTGCGGTGGCAGCGAAGAGGCAGAAGATGCCATGGAGGCGGCGGTGTGCGGGCTGCTGGTGGGCCTCGACGAGGACGACCGTCGGGAGGAGCTGCGTAGGACGCACAAGAGTGTCGCCAAGGCCTTCCGCGATGGCACACGAGGTACTTATCCGCCAACCCACCTCATCCTCCAGTCTCCCCGGAGCCCTAGAGGCTCTTCTCCTCTGGCGCCCTCCCTAGGATGCTCCTTCATCCACCGCACCAGGTACGGAACGAGGTCCCCCTCTTTCCCCTCCCATTTTCTTCCTGTCTTCGGGGGTCCTCATAGTCACTTGCGGTGGTCAATCGAGATAGCGCCGGAGCTTCCCGTAGCGTGTTTGTGTTTATGCCTAGTAGTGTTTGTGAACCAACCTTGCCTCACATCTTTAGGGACCGGCTTCGGACTTGACCCGTTACGGCGGATCCATCCCTAGGGCGTGACTCATGGTATCGGCGAAAGCAAGGTAAAGGTCATGGTCAACCACCCTCTGCCAGCCTTCCAATGAAGAGGGCTAATAATTTGGCATTAGGAGTTGGTTGGTGCGTGTGGGTAAAGTTGTACACCGCTGCAGGGTATTAATCTTTTCGAAAAGCTGTGTTCGCGATTATGAACGACTTGGTAACGGACGTGATGATCATAGATAACATTAACCATTATAAAACTTGTTGATCCACGTGTGCTTAAGGATGCTTCCTCTGGGTCGAGGGGGTGATCCTAGATAGGAAGTTTTGATGAAGCTGGTGGTTACCAAGATGTGATGAACAAGATGAAGAAGTCGCTATCATTTCCCTTTTAAAAGATTCTGAGCAGACGAGCCTCTTCTCTCTCTTGTTTACAAACAAAGGTTGCTTTTCGCAAAAGAAAATCCAGAGAAAGCCTTTCTAGCCAGAGCATATAGATACTAGGTTATCTAAGTCTTGCGGAGTACATTCTCGTACTCAGCCTTGCGCCATTTTTGTTTTTCTACAGAGGATCTGGTTGCAACTAAAGGTGGCTTCTACATTGACATCGACGAGTAGTTGGGGGTCCCAGGTAGCAGCCTGGGGACTATGGGATGGATGTCGCTTTTGTTTATGGCCTCTTAGGCCTTTTGCTAAGTTGTTGTGTAGAACAACATAATTTGCTTTCGTTGTGTGATGTAATGTTGGGTCTATGACCTCTGTTTTGTAATAACTCTGATATCTTACTCTGTTAAGAGTTTAAAGTTATGCTGTTGAATCCTTGTGTTCTGTAACGTTACCGAATCATATTGTGCTCTTCCGTGTTTAGGAGTTGAACTTATCTTAGATGGTGATCTGAGGTTAGTTTAACCCTAAACCCGGGGGGTGCTACATAAACCAAGAGTTTTGTTGAGTCTTGGAAGTTATTAACTAAGCAATAATCGCTCCTTATCCTTTTTGTTTTGGTTTTTGAGTCAAGTTCAACTACTTTTGTGAAATAGAGGAGTTGTGAAAAGTGGTTGTCCTGGGACAGATTTTTTATGCTGCATTGTAAATATTTGTGAGGAAGCTCAGTACTTCGAATGGATCTGCATTTTTTTGAGCTTGTTCTCCAGGTTGTTACCCAACTTTCATCAGTTCTGCACTTTTTGATTTGAGCAATAGAAGGTTTTTTAAAAAATCAATCTTTACCCGCTGGTCTGTTTTGACAGATTCCTGCCATCATTTGCATTTGCCTCTTATAGAAGCTTTTGTTTTGATGGGTTTTTAGTTGAAATGTGTACCCAAAGGTTTATTGTTTTTGCTTACACTAATGTTGTTATTGAGTTTGTGTAAGGGTTTTGTATGAAGGAAATTTCCAGGAGAAGGAGAAAAAGATTCTACAAGAGTTCGACTTTGAATAGGTAAAAGTGGTGAAAACAGAAGGTTCATGAAACTCCAATGTTTTTATATTTTTGATGTTTTTAATACGTAAGGGAAGTTACGAGACAAAACTAAAGAGGAAACGGAGTCGGGGGTGGACAGACCCACGCCAGGCGTGGGCCCAGCCTGGCCGCGCCTGAGGGGGGTGTGCCACTCTCGAACTCTGTCTCCGCCTCGTTTCCGCATTAGTACCTTACTTATGCCTTGTAACTTCGTAATGTATAACTCCCCGGATCCCCCGAGGTTTGTACATCATGTTCTCGTCGTGTTTTCATTTTGATCTGTTTCTGTTAGGAAATCTTCTCAAGTTTAGAGCACCATGGTCTCCGCCAACGACAAAGGCAAGAAGCCCGAGGAAGAAGAACCTCAAGTCCCCAACGAGGAGGAGATTTTTGTTGGGGATAAAGAGGAAATGGAGGAGGACAAGCATCCGGAAACCCGCGCTACCATCGCAAGCAATGGTTTGGTGGCATGACCTACCAAGCTTAGGAGGACAACACGGATGTCTACAGGAGGGAGAACTCCGCGTCATATCCTCGCTCCACTTACACTTCCTCCTAGTACCCCTTGTTCTAACCGTGCAGGGAAGAAACAGTCTAATAAGGAAGAATGGAGAAAGAATAACAAGGACTGGTATCCTCGGTCCGAGTTAATCATGAGGTGCATTGAGAATAATTCAGAGTTAATTCGTAGTCTGACCTTCGATATGGAGGATTTGAAGAAACTTATTGAAGATCTTATCAAAAGAACACCACCACCACCGAAGGAGTAATTCATCATCAGGTTTGGCATCCCCTTGGCTTGTTCCAAGCTTGGGGGAGTGTCGGGTATCACCACCATTATCTTTTATCTTTTACCTTTTTAGTGGATTCATATCTATGGTAGAGAGGTTATCTTATAGTTTGGTTTGCATGTGGAAGTATCTCTCCTTTAGTTGATTATCTATGTATCCCTTGGTGTGAGTGCCTTTATTGAATATTAATGAGAAGTCTCATCTTTTACTTTTTGCACTTCTTATTTTAGTTTGCAATCTCTATTATATGATGGATCTTGATGATCAGTATTGGCATCACTTTGGGATCATAAAGTGGATCTAAATTGGTTTTGGCAAACCGAGTTCTGGTCAGTAGCAACACTTTTTTGAGGCTTAAAAGAAAAGGAGAAAAGGCTTACAGGTATTTGGTATCATCTATTTTCTTTCCCGTTGGCTCATAAGCTTAGTATCTTTATTTAAGATTCTTTTGTGTCTTCAAGGAAGAGTGCATGTTTGGCTTTATTACTTGTATGTTTGCTTGTTTCTTTCAACTCTCTTGCTTGCTACCCAGCCTTGCTAGACAAAAACCTGTTTTGAGAAAGCATACTTCTCATGTTTCCAATCCCTTTGAACCCAAAACGTGTGCCATTTGTGTCCACCATATCTACCTAGTAGCTTTTGCTATTCCAATCAAATTCTCAAGCTTCATCTTTCTTTCAAATTTAAAAGTATTTTGTTATGTGAAAACTAGTTAGTAAATCTCTCATGAACTTGACGGCACACTTTATTTCTTGCCCCTAATAGACTTGAACCATTGTGAACATTGAAGTTGTATATTCTTGCATCTATACATTGGAATTAGCAGAACCGTGCTGTCACGGGGAACATTTTCAGCATTGCACTTGTACTATGTACACCATTGATATCACGTTCTCTTTTGTCTATGGATGTCAACGGTGTCAAATAAAGAGGGAACTTGTAAGTCCATGGAGTCTGTATTTTGTGTTAGAGAAATGCCTAGGCCGCTAGCCTAAGCCATTCCTAATCATGGTGGAAACTTGCAGCATCACCATAGTGAGCTATCTATGAAGCATCCTCAATAAAAATCTATGCACATAGTAAATAAAAAGATCGCTGAGATGCTCACTGTCTGCTTGCCTTGTCATTTTGGTTATGGGAAAGCTCATGTACCATGTGCAAGGGGTACCCCGTTGGCGGTTCTCTATGATACGCACGTACTTACAATGACAAGAACTTACCTGTAACTGAAGTCGAGTAGCATGAGGAGTGGCCCTCATATTCAAGGGACATGAGATTGCCAACTTATATTTCGTCAAGCATATACTCCATCCTTTTTCACTTTAACCTTAATCATCTCAAGATGCCTATGATAGGGGAAATGAGGGCTCAAAGATAGTAAGTACCATAATCTTTTGGAAGCTCTTTATGACTTGTAATCCCTGCTTCCCTCTATAAAGGGACCTTTCTCCCACTTCCAAGTTGAGTCAGTAAACCTACTTCCTCTCTATTTCCAGCAAGCATTTGAGTTGTTGTGTTTCAAGAATTCATATGGTGATTTATTCAATCATGTTCTTTATATTCCTTGTTTGCACAAAACTATTATCATTTGAGTATTACTTTGAAATCCTTCACTTGTGAAAAACCTTTTTGAGCAAAGAGTGCTCCTTTTGAAAACTTCTACAAAGATTTATTTGTGAAACTGTTTGCCAGCTGTTCTCTAACCAAGAACAAGAGTTTGCCAATTCCAATTATGATTTATGCATCTCTATTGTGACTGCTGTACTTGGTTGAAAGCTAAGTTATATAATGGTGAGTTGCTTTCTTCTATGAGTTGTGCAATGGTAAGTGTGATGCTTCTTGTTCATATTCTTTTATCGACACTTCACTCCATAAACCCGTGGACATGTTTACTGAGCTCAGTTTTCGCTTGGGGACAAGCGAAGGTCTAAGCTTGGGGGAGTTGATACGCCCAATTTGCATCACCATTATATATCATATTTTACATCTATTCTTTGATATATATATTATTATGAGGTACTGTTTATTGCTTTTCATATGTTTATGTATGTTGGATGATTCTGTGAGGATGGACTGCTGGAGTCTGGATTCTGATGGAAAAGAAGGCATTTTGGTGCAATTTCGCGAAGATCAGAAAAATACTAGAAAAATATGGGAAAATATTATTTCTCCAGAAGAATGAGGAAGCTATAAGGAGGAGCGAAGAGGGGCCGCAGGGGCCCCACACCCCCTAGGCGTGAATCCCCCCTGGGCCACGCCTAGGGCAGGTGTGGCCCACCTGCCCGGCTCCCGACTCCGGCCCTTCGCCTTTATCTTCCCTACGAAACCCTAAGGCTAGGGGAGTGACCACAGATAGATTTTCGCCTCCTCTGGGGGGGGGAAACACCAAGAGAGAAAGATCTCTCCGACAGATAGATTTCTGCCGAGGGAATTCCTTCCCGGAGAGGAGAGACCGTCGCCATCAACACCATCATCAAGCTAGGCTTCATCGGGATCATCATCCACACCATCATGTCCACCAGCACCATCATCACCAGTCCGTCCCGTTGTAACAATTATGTTGGATATTGCTTTAGTTCTTAGGGGAAACTTTCCCAGTGTTAATTGCTATTGTAGTTGATGCTTGTGAGTGGAACCATTGGATTATTGTTTTTGTTCAGATTGTTATCCATTACCATATCATCTTTGATCTTGGTCCATATAATGTCTTATGAGTAGTTCGTTGTGTTCTTGAGGACATGGGAGAAGTCATGTTGTTAGTAGTGAATCTGTGTTGAGTTATTATTCAATGGTTTAGTATTTAAGTTGTGGTGCTATTCTTCTAGTGGTGTCATGTGAACTTCGACTACATGATACTTCACCATTTATGGGCCTAGGGGAATGCATTGTGTATTTGGCTACTAATTTTGGGGTTACCGGAGTGATATAAACCTAAACCCCCGTTAGGACACCTTTGCACAAGGGAGTGTAGGATCTCAGAGTTTCAGGCTGTGGTTAGATTTATATCTTAATTACTTTCTTGTAGTTACGGATGTTTGCAGGGGGTTTAATCACAAGTATGTATTAGTCCAAGTAAGGTCGGTACTTTAGCACATGTTCACCCACACAACACTTACAACACCAGAGAAGAGTACTCGGCTATTTGAAACGAAAGCACTTGACAGAATTCCCATGTGTCCTCAAGAATGTTTGGTCCTTATAAGTATTTCCACCGGCTTGTACTTTTCTAAGAAAGGATTGGGCAACTTGCTTCGTTTGTTTGTTACCTTTGCTACTTGCTCCTTGTTTTGTTGCCTTGTTAGAAAATCACTAAAAATCCGTTTGCTAAGTATTCACAGGGATTTCCTTCTCCATACCACTGTTCAGCACCTTCTGCTCCTCGTTGGGATCGACATTCCTATTTATCGAAAGTACTGCGATACACCCCCTATACTTTGCCCCAACTAACAGTGAGGTTGTCAATCTCATCGGTTGTTGTAACAAAGGATTAACTGTATGGTGTGGAAGGTGAAAGTGGTTTGCAACAAGTAAACAGTAACAGTGGAAGATGTATCAATGGTAAAGATTGGACTGGGGTCCATAGTTCACTAGAAGTGCTCTCCTTAGATAAACAACATGGCATGAAGGGTGTAAGATCCCTTCTTTATAAAGGAAAAGGATCCCTGTGATTGCAATGCTAGTCCCTGGATCAATGCTAGCATCCACAGTTTAAGATGAAGTACACAGAAACAAAGGTCATTATTACAGTCATTCCAGAGACAACATAGTCTTTACAACTCCATGGCCACAGGCCTAGTACAAGAGTTTAAATAAGTAATGAGATATATAAGTCTTCATCTTCATGTGCCACAGGCAAGCATGTTGTGTGTAGAATCATGACTCCTAATCATCATCAGAATAACCTGCAACATCACAAGTTACAGCCACTGTGGGTCAATACTTTGGAATAGTATTGGCAAGTGATACCTTAGTATAATATTGGTGGACTAAATACTATATGCATTTTGGCTAAGTGTAGCTTAGGCTTGCTTTGCTCAAAATAGGTTTTGCCTATCAGTTGAAAACACTAAGTTTTTCTTTGTCAAAACTTTTCCCAAGGAACCACCAATAGACATTGGTGAACCTTCACCCTTGTTCAACCACAAGTTTTTACTTAGAAATTGGGATGAGGAGATTCTTGATAGCTTCCATGTATTGATGCTCAAATTGTCCAATACCAGGGACATGGCTAAGTACTTAGATTCTTCCATCTGCAGAGGTTGTGCACTTTCCCCACCAGACTTGATTTTCACCAAGACAGGACCTTTCAGAAGCCTTCCCTTAGACCAAATGGACGCGTTCCAACCTATCATCCCACTACCACCAACTGTCCAAATGGCTAATTTCTTGCAACCAATATGATCCAGGCAGAGCCCATATTACCAAGTGGTTGCACTAGAAGCTTCTTAACATTTGGCCTCTCAAATCCCTTTGTTCCTGGGTGGCTTTCCACAAGTGAGATACACAAGGTAAACCATAGAAATAGGCCTTGTGTAATCACTCAACATAAACCATTCCTTCCTTTCCACCCAGGTGTTTCATTCACTTAGTTGTTTTATTAAGCAAAACACAAGTCCAAAGACTTAGAAATATTTTATCATAGCATGAATATTTCACCACCCTTGGTTGCTACTAGCTAGGATAAGCATGGCATAGATAAGCATCTTAACTTAGAAATTTCTAGCAATTCTACAACTACTAGGATTTCCCAAGCATAGTATATAAGCAAAAATATAACCATGCAAGACTAGCAAAAATATTTCTAATGCATAGTATAAAAACATAGGAATAAAATCATGAAGCACCACTTGCCTTGGTAGTTTGGAGAGTAGCTACACTCCTCACAATCACAATCACTATTTGCACCAAAATCTACACATAAAATCATAACAACAAATCACATACAAAATAAATACAATAAAAAATATATGGATGCATGCAATATGATATGTGATGATTTTCTAAACTCAACAAGACAAATGCACAGTACTGGTTCATAAACAAGTTCAAAACTTGCCAAACAATCTTTATTTGAACACTAAAACAATTCTCAAATAATTTATATACACAAAATAGGCCTACAGATGTTTCTGTAAATAAAACCATTCTAACAGAAGCAAAACATTAAACACATTGCATATTTGGATAGGGCTTTCTCTCCTGATTCCATTGATATAAAATTTGTCAAATTTGAACGTGGGAATCAAAAGTTATGATTAAAACAAAATCAAACATCTATTAGATTCAAATTCTGATTTTAAATCTAACTAGCAGACACGCGGCGTGTTTCTATTGGTTGGTACCGGTTCGGGCGGATCGATCAACGAGAGCCATACGATTTAAATGAAGATGCACGGCCAGATCTAGCGCGTACCCCTTCGTTAAGTGAATCTAACGCAGCCGATGGATCTAGATCTAACGGTCCGCGATCAAGCGACCGTACTCTGGCGGTGCTAGCGGTGGAGACTGACGGCGGCGGCTCTGTCCACGGCGGCGCGGCGACTACAGGGGGTTTTGGGGTCGTCGGAGATGCTTACCAGACTCACGGCAATGTACTGAAGCTAAACGTGGCGATGGCTTGACAATGGGCACACAGACACAGCAGCACGAGCTCGTCAGGGTTGCTGGCGGCGTCAGATGCTCTCTGTCGGAGTCGAAGGCGACGTTCTAGGGCACGAGGATCCAAACAAAAAGTATCAGCAGGTGCGCTAGATGCAGGCGAACATGCTCGTATGATTCAGAAACAGAGGGGAACACGAGGCTCACCGAATTTTGTCTCCGGAGTTGGAGACGGCGTCAGGAACTTGCGGTGTTCGATGGAGTCGACGACCTGGGGCAGTACAAGACTAACCAAAGATATCAGAAGAAGCACAAGGATGTTGCGAAGCTGTCTGCATGAATCAGAGAGGAAGGCGCGCACGGGGCTCACCAGGATTGGTCGCCGGAGTGCGTCTGTGCAGCAGCGGAGTGAGTTCGAATTCGTGCAGCCTGGTGGCGGAGTGATGGCGCTAGGTGAGGGGAAATGCTTGCGGTGCAGAGGGGGTTAAGTAGCCAGGAGGGGGGCGGCGATTACGCGCTGTATCAATGGCAATTAAGCTCGCAGTGACTGCGGCGAGGTAACGGCAGAGCGCCTTGGCCGCGCGTTGATTGAGGACGACGACGACGTGGTCGCAGGGTCCACTTGCCAGCGAGAGAGAGAAAGAAAGAATGGGCCCAAGCGGTCAGTGACTCAATGGGTCTTTCTGCGAGTGAGAGAGGAAAAGGGGGAACCCGGGTGGGCTTAGTGGGCTGGTTCTGCTGTTGGGCTGGAAAGGTGGCGCCGGCCCTTTTCTATTTCTTTTCTCCTTTTATTTTTTTGTTTGCATTTTCAGATATCATTTTCAAATGATTTCAAAGATGTTTGAATTCAAATCTTTTCAGGATTTTTGTAGAGTACAACTTTCATAAAATTGTGCATAAAACCAAGTGGTCACTTTGCACTTGCCTGATCACTTGGAATAAACCAAATAAACAGTGACATAACACTAGTGTTTAAATAGGTTTTCAAAATGGTTTTCAATTCATAGTTTTGAAATTTTGGTTTAAGTCCTAGCAATCAAGAAATATAATCTGAGAGCAATAAGACAACAAGGTTTGAACAATAATCTCTCATTGGAGAGTAGCAACTGATCTAATGCAGATCACATAAAATAATGAGCTCATATGCTCCTGTTTTTGAATTGATTTTTGAAATGAAACTCTACATGATCATGGATGCATGGATGATATGCATGAATTTTGAAGCATGATTTTAGGGATGTTACAAATATAACCCCCTTAAGGTGAATCTCGCCCTCGAGATTCGGATTGGCTAGCAAATAGGTGAGGGTGGTCTTTCCGAAGATCATCTTCTCTTTCCCATGCTGCTTCCTTCTCAGAATGATGGTTCCATTGAACTTTTCAGAACTTGATAGTCTTAGTACAAGTAACTCTTTCTGTAGTCTCAAGAATCTTGATAGGTTTCTCTTCATAAGTGATCACTTTCCAATTGGACTTCTTCCAAAGGTATAGTATCCTTCAAAGAAGTTTTTCTGGATGGAATTTCTTAAGCTGACTCACATGAAACACATTATGAAAAGCTGACAAAGACTCTGGAAATTCAATATCATAAGCGACTTCTCCCTTACGACTCAGAATCTTGAATGGTCCAACATATCTTGGTGCCAATTTTCCTTTGACTCCAAATCTCTTCACTCCACGGAGTGGTGACACTCTAAGATAATCTCTATCACCTACTTCATAGGTGACTTCTCTATGCTTAGGATCTGCGTAGCTCTTTTGTCGGGACTGTGTTATCTTCAATCTGTCCTTAACCAGCTTGACTTTCTCTTCGGCTTCTTTGATTAGTTCTGGTCCGAAAAAACTTCTTTCTCCCACACCATTCCATAGCAATGGGGTGGTACACTTTCTCCCATAGAGAAACTCAAATGGTGCGATTTCAATACTGGCTTGATAGCTGTTATTATAATAGAATTCTGCGTAAGGCAGACTTTCATCCCAACTGGCTCCATAGTCTAGGGCACATGCCCTCAACATATCTTCAAGAATTTGATTAGTCCTTTCTGCCTGTCCATCAGTCTGAGGATGAAAAGCGGTGCTGAATTCCAACCTCGTTCCCAATGACTCATGTAGTTGCCTCCAAAAATGAGAAGTGAATTGAGTTCCCCTATCAGACACAATACTCTTGGGTACTCCATGTAGACACACAATTCTACTCATATATATCTTGGCTAACTTAGCACTAGTGTAGGTTGTCTTCACGGGTATGAAATGAGCCACTTTAGTTAGGCGATCCACTACTACCCAAATAGAATCATATCCTGACCGGGTCCTTGGCAATCCGGTAATGAAATCCATACCAATCTTGTCCCACTTCCAATCTGGGATAGGTAGTGGTTGAAGCAAACCTGCTGGTTTCTGGTGTTCCGCCTTCACTCTGCTACATACATCACACAAAGCAATATGTTCGGCGATGTCCTTCTTGAGATTATTCCACCAAAATCTTTCTTTCATATCCATGTACATCTTGGTGTTACCCGAATGAATAGAATATGGTGAGTTGTGTGCTTCTTGTAAAATCAGTTTCCGAAGCTCCAGATCTTGTGGAACACAGATACGTTTTCCATGCCATAAAGTACCTTGTTCGTCTTCATGGAACCCTTTGGCTTTTCCCTTGCCAATCTTTTCCTTGATCTCTTCAATTTCCTTATCAGTCTTCTGGGCTTCTTTGATCTTGTCCAACAAGGTGGGTTGAACATCCAAAGTCATGAGATGTCCTTCAGGCACAATCTCCAATCTAAGATCTCTAAATTGGGCACACAGATCATCTGGCAATTCTCCCTTAGTAAGGCCATTCACAAATTACCTTACGGCTTAGAGCATCTGCTACAACATTTGCTTTACCGGGGTGGTATTGCAAACTTAAGTCATAGTCCTTGATGAGTTCTAGCCATCTTCTTTGTCTCATGTTAATTTCCTTCTGGGTGAATATATACTTCAAACTCTTGTGATCTGTGAACACTTCACAACGCTTTCCCAAAAGATAGCGTCTCCATGTTTTGAGTGCATGGACAACAGAGGCTAACTCTAAATCATGAGTAGGATAGTTCACTTCATGAGTTTTGAGTTGTCTCGAGGCATAAGCCACAACTTTTCCTTCTTGCATAAGTACTGCACCTAAACCATGATGAGATGCATCACAATACACTTGGAAATCCTTCTCCAAATCTGGCAGACATAAGACTGGTGCTGTCACTAGTCTCTTCTTCAATTCTTGAAAGCTGAGTTCACAACCTTCAGACCAAGCAAATTTCTTGTCTTTCTTTAGCAATTCTTTCATGGGTTTTGCTACCTTGGAGAAATTCTCAATGAATCTTCTATAGTAACCTGCTAAGCCAAGGAAACTACGAACTTCTTTCACTGACTTGGGAGATTCCCATTCAGTCACAGCTGAAACTTTAGCAGGAGCAACTGCTACTCCATCTCCTGACACAACGTGTCCAAGAAATCCAACTTCATTCAACCTGTAACATCCCTAAATCATGATTTCAAAGTTTGCATATCATTCATGCATACATATAGAATTGAGGTCAAATTTCAAAACTCAATTCAGAAAAACAGAAGCACTTAGTGCTATCATTTTATGTGAGCAAACTTATATCAAATAGCCATCCCCATTTGAAAGTTTGAATGTTTTAAAAACTAGGTTGTTTGTCTCCTTTGTTGAATGGATTGAGTGTGGAATTTGAACCAAGCTTTACAAAATGAAAATGGTTCAAAAACCATTTTTCAAACATTTGCAAATCAAGTGCAAAGCTCCTGATATTTTGTTTCTCCATAGTTGACCAAGCCTTTTCAAGTAACCACATGGTTTTAGGCCTATATTTGAGACTATTGCACACTGAAAAAATCTCAAATTGATTTGAATTCAAATGGGACTTGAATTCATTTGAAAACTATTCCTGAAAATCAAAACAGAAAAAGAAAAGGGTAAAAGAAAAGAAAAAGGCCAGGCGCCCTAATCTAGCCCAACAGCAGAACCGGCCCAGCTAAGCCCACCCGGCCACTCTCTCGCTCGCACGCACACGCAGACACACCGCATTGACGCTGACACACGGACCCCACCCCCTCTCCGTAGCACTCGCTGACTGGTGGCCCTCTCCACGTCACACCTTCTTCCCCAAAACCCGCCCGCAGACCACGTCGCCGCTGCTGTCGATGCCGGTAATGGCGTGGCGTAATTAGCCTTTATGCCGCAAGCGTTTCTTGTCGCGCTTGAGCCTATTTAAACCACACCCCTCCACGGTCATTTCTCCCCACTCTCCTCGCTCACTCCGCCACGAGGCTGCGCGCATTTGACTTCGAAACTCCGCAGTACCGACGACTCCGGCGACTAATTCCGGTGAGCCTCGACCGTCCCCTTCTCTCTGGTTCAAACAATCATGCCCAGCTTGATCTTGCGCACCTCCTGATACCCTTCGTTTCCATTCTCGTGACCCAGGCCGTCGTTCCCGTTCGTACCTGCAACCGACTGCGCCCCCGCTCGACTCCGACGATCAATTGAGGTAAAACCCGAGCGCCCCTTGCCCCCTCTTTCATACGAGAATGTTCGCCTTCGTCTTGTGCATCTCCTGACCCATCTGGTTCGTGCTAGGGCAACGCCACACGTCGGCAACAACCTTGACTCCGAGTGACAGATGCCGCCCGCAACTCCGACGAGCTCCAGCAGCCCCTGCCGTGCGCCCCTGTCCAAGCAAAGACCACGTTGAGCTTCCTCGTGACCGTGCGAGTCTGGTAAGCCATGCCACACACCCCAGCCCTTCCTGTATTCGCCGGACCATCACCGCCAGTAGAGCCGCCGCCAGCAACCATTTGCGTCGCCCGTCCTTGGTCACACGCTCAGCAACCGTAGGATCTAGATCCGGCGCTCCAGATTAGATCTGCATCGAAGGGGTAAGTGACAATCTGAGCCGTGCGCGTTTAGTTAGATCTGACGGTCCACTCTGGTCGATCCATGCGAAGCGGTACCGACGAATCAGAGCATGACGCGTGGCTAGGGTTTGAATTAAAACAGAATTTGAAAACAGATTTAGATCCAATTTTGAAATGGCTATAACTTTTGATTCCCACGTCAGATCTTTGCAAATTTTATATCGTTGGAATCAAGGAGACAAGCCCTTTCTGTTTATTCAATGTGTTTAGAAAAAAGTTTCTGTTAAAATGACTTTTTATGCAGAAACTTGTTTAGGACCATTTTGAGTATAGGTTTTGTTTAGGATTTTGTTTTAGAGCAAAATAAACTTGGATTGGCAAGATTTTGACTTAGTTGTGTTTCAGTATCTTGCACTTGCTTGGTTGGACTTTAAAATCCTCACTTAGCATTCTTGCATGCATGCATACATATTTTTGTTTGTATATGAATTGTATGTGATTGTGGTTATAATCTGTGTGTAGATTTTGGTGCTAGTGATTGTGATTGTGAAGAGTGCTACTCTCCCCATTACCAAGGCAAGTGGTACTTCATGAATATTTCCATCCCTATATTTTGTATAAGCATTAGAAATATTTTGCTAAGTATTGCATGTTGTTATTTTTGCCAAATGTTATGTTGGTAAATCCTAAGTAGTTGTAGAATTGTAGAATTGCTAGGAAATTTCCTAACTTAAGTTCCCATGCCATGCTTAGCCTAGCTAGCAGCAAACAAGGGTTGGTAAAGTATCTACATGCTATGATGAAAATATTTCTAAGTCTTTGGACTTATGTTTTTCTTAATAAAACAACTAAGTCAATAAACCTCCTGGGTGGAATGGGACTTGAATGGTGGTTTTTGGTTGAGTGGTTACACAAGGCCATGGACATGGTTTACCTTGTGTATCTCACTTGTGGTATGACACCCAGGCACAAAGGTATTTTGGAGGCCAAGTGTTGAGAAGCTTATAGTGCAGCCACTTGGCAATATGGGCTCTACCATGATCATATAGGTTGCTAGAACTTAGTCATTTGGACAGTTGGTGGTAGTGGGATGATAGGTTGGAACGCGTCCATTTGGCTAAGGGAAGGCTTCTGAAAGGTCCTGTCTTGGGAAACCAAGTCTGCTGGGGAAAGTGCACAACCTCTGCAGATGGAAAATCTAAGTACTTAGCCAAGTCCATGGCAATGGACAACTTGAGCATCAAGACATGGAAGCTATCAAGAATCTCATCACTCCAACTTCTAAATAAAACTTGTGGGTGAACAAGGGTGAAGGCCCCAATGTCTATTGGTGGTTTCTTGGGAAATGTTTTGACAAAGAAAAACTTAGTGATTTCAACTAATAGGAAAAACCTATTTTGAGCAAAGCAAGCCAAGCTACACTTAGCCAAAATGCATATAGTAATATAGTCCACTTAAAATTTACTAAGGTATCACTTGCCAATACTAGTCCAAAGTATTGACCCACTGTGGCTGTAACTTGTGATGTTGCAGGTTACTCTAATGATGATTAGGTGTCATGAGTCTACACTCAACATGCTTGCCTGTGGCACATGAAGATGAAAACTTATGTTTATTTACTTATTCCAAAACTCTTGTATTAGGCCTGTGGCCTTGAGGCCTTGAGGTGTAAAAGACTATGTTTTATCTCTGGAATGGATGTAATAAAAGACCTTTGTATCTGTGTACTTCATCTTAAACTGTGGATGCTAGCAATGATCCAGGGACTAGCATTGCAATCACAGGGATCCTTTTCCTTTACAAAGGAGGGATCTTACAAATGGTATCATAGCACTGTGTTGCCTATAGGATTATGACCCTAGGATTGGAAACCACTAAGGAAAAATTTTCAACTACTTCTACACTTGTCTATCCTTCTCGTAAACTTTTCTAATCTTCTCATTCTCATCTCTATTTGTAGATGAACTCCATCAACGAAGCCGTAAAGAAAGGACCACTCATGACCATGACCTTGGAGTGTGAGACTGAGTTTCCCAAGATTCTCAAGGACCTCATGGTGGCAATGGAAATACATGGTGCAGCTGTGTACAAAGGCTTTCCAGTGATGGATGAAGGAGTTGAGTACTGGTGGGTGCAACTTCACTTGTACAAAAGCAAGGAAGACAACCACAAAGAAAGAGGATTCTGCATGTACACCAACACTCTGGTGCATACCAAATTCTTTGAGTCAGCAAGAGAAGCAGCTTGGAGGACTATCAAAGAACTTAGTGCTAGAGTCAAGTGCAGAATGCTCAACCTCCAAAAAGACTTAGAGAAAGAAAAGGAACATACCAAAGAGTTGGAAGCCACCAACCAAACCTTAAGAGGAGATATTATAGACTTAGTGATGGAATCATGTGAGCAAGATAGGCTGATTGCCTCTAGGAACATTGTGTTAGCCAACAGATCTAGTGAGATAGGATTGTAAACGTACTTCGATAGTTGGACCACCACCTATCACCTTATTTTCCAAAATGATACCATAAATAAGTTTGGACCTTGGATGATGTAATGGATTCATGTATGCATGACTTGTGTGATTTTGTGTTCCAAGGATATGTATGTGATGTTTGTCTTTGTTTTATCTTAAACAGTGTTGTTCTAACTTTTCTATCTTATAAATAGATGCCTATTACCATCAGCACTGTTGAGGAGTTCCAGGTTACCCGCTTTGGTCCTCGTATCGTTGAGCTTACCACTTTGCTCAATCTCCCTCTTCCCACCATCATGGTGCATCCACTCGCCAAGTTCGAGAGGAAGGACCTCTGGGGCTTCAAGGTTAACCAGCCCGGACGCCAGACAGAGCCTACTACGGAGGCCATCGTCTTCAAGCTTATGCACGATGACAGGGAGAGAGGCATGGAGGTAGTCGTGCAGGACCTGATAGGACGTCTGCTAGGCCGGCACTCCCGACAGGTTAGAGGCACCCACTTCCACGTCTTCGGAAGACGTGATGAGGATGGAGAGTCCGTCGACTTCGAGGACGACTCGACAGACGCAGCAAAGCCAATACGTCTGTATCTCCAGGACTTAGAATCTCTCATTAGGCACGTGGACACGGACAGGACCAATGTCATGCTCAGTAATGACAAACTCCAGGTGCAGTTTCGCGAGAAGGACAAGCTTTTCGCACAGCAGGAAGAGATAGTCAAGGAAATGGAGGCGAGGTTCGAGACCCAGGACCGGAAGTTCAAGAGTCAGGAGAAACGTGTCCAGGATAGGAACAAGAAGATCCGGGACATGACAGAAGAACTGAAGTCCAAGGACATCAAGCTAGAGCAGCAGCAGATGGTGATAGAGAGGCTTCGTTCCCAGAAGAGGGCTCTCAAGGCCAAGATTGAGTCCTTGACCACTACTATTGAGGAGAACAATACCGCGATGGAGAACGCAGGTCTTACCTTTCTCGAGGAGGAGATTGATGCTGATGAGTAGACTTGACTACTCGTTTATCTTTTATTACCGTACTTGTTATTATGAACTTGTTATTGGACCATCCGACATGTGGATGGCTTGCCACTTGTGTGTTTTACTTTGAGAACTTGTTATATGGTTGTTGAACTTTTATCTTCTATTGCATGCTTGTGTTTGCTTATGTGATGTAATGTGCATAAAAACATCTATGGGTATCTCATTCTTATCTCTATATGAACAAACCACAGATGCCTCCCTGTCGTGCAAACCCCAACCCCAACAACATCACCCCAGAAATGCAGAAAATGATGAATGCACAAACACAGCTCATGCAGATGATGACAACATTCATTCAGAACCAAAACAACAACAACAACCCCAATAACAACAACAATAACAACAACAACCCTCTGGGCTTTGATATGCTCACCAGATTTCTGCGATTGACGCCAGCTAAGTTCTCGGGAACAACTGATCCCATGGTGGCCAATGATTGGCTACGTTCTGTAAACAAGGACTTAGTAAACGAGGGCTGCACGGATGCTAAAAAGGTCAGATTTGCAGCACATCTGCTAGAAGGGCCAGCCGCCACTTGGTGGGACAACTTCCAAATCACCACACCCATAGATGAGGTGACTTGGGCTATCTTTGAGGACGGCTTTCGCACTGCTCATATCTCATCAGGAATAATGAGCCTGAAAAAGAAAGAGTTCCACAATCTGAAGCAGCGCCACCGCAGCGTGGCTGAGTACATTGAAGAGTTCAACAATCTGGCGCGTTATGCACCGGATGAGGTTGACACAGATGCCAAGAGAAAGGAAAAATTTCTGGAAGGCTTGAATGATGAGCTGAATCTGCAGCTGGCTGTGGCATATGTTCCCACTTATCAGTCGCTCTGTGACAAGGCTGCTATATTGGAGAACAAAATGAAACAAGTCGAGAGTAGAAAGAGAAAGCACTCCGAAAAGCACAGCTCAGGATCGTCTCACAAACGATCTCACTATGATGACAGTGGAAGCTCAGGATCCCACAAACATGGGAAATTCAACAAGCACCACAACCACAACCGTCATGAAAACAAGCATCACCGCAGTCATGACAATGACAAGTACAAGAACCACAAGGGTGGACATAAGAGCCACCATAGTGGAAATGGTAGTGGGAGTGGAAGTCAGCCTGCTAAAAGGGACATCAGTCAGGTTGAATGCTTGAAATGCAAGAAGATGGGACACTATGCAAATGAGTGCCCCGAAAAGAAAGTTGAAGGACCTGTCAAGCCCAATCCTTTCCAGAAAGGACAGGTGAACCACATCAATGTGGACGAGGTCTATGAGGAGCCTGATGCTGTTGCTGGTAAGTTCAGACTCAATTCCATTCCAGCATTTGTACTCTTTGATACTGGTGCATCTCATTCATTCATATCAAGAGAATTTGTTGAAAGAAATGAACTACCGGTAGAAACTATTGGGTGTCCTATAAAATTAAATTCTCCTGGTGGAGAAATGATAGTGAATTCAGGATGCCATGACCTAGTCATAGAATTCGGGAAGTATAAGTTTCCCGTTAACTTGATAATACTAAACTCCCAACGATTGGACGTCATTCTAGGAATGGACTGGATGACTAAGTACAAAGGAGTGATAGATTGTGCCAGCCATACTGTCTCACTCACAACTCCGGAAAATAAAAGGATCAGATTCAAGACCAGCTTTGAAGCAAAAAGGAGTATGCCCAATTCTCTTAAGGGGGTTAGCATGGACAGTGTGCCAATTGTGTGTGAGTACCCGGATGTATTCCCGGAAGAATTACCAGGAATGCCACCGGATAGAGATGTGAAATTTCTGATAGATTTGGTACCAGGTTCTGGACCAATAGCAAAGAGACCATATAAAATGTCAGTTGATGAACTGAAAGATCTTAAGAAGCAACTTGGAGAACAGTTGCAGAAAGGATTTATTCAACCAAGTTCTTCATCTTGGGGAGCCCCAGTTTTGTTCGTGGAGAAGAAGCATAGAAGCCAAAGGTTATGCATAGATTACCGTTCACTCAACGAGGTAACTATCAAGAACAAATATCCTTTGCCTAGAATCAATGATTTATTTGATCAGCTTGAAGGAGCATGTGTGTTCTCAAAGATTGATCTAAGGTCAGGCTATTTTCAACTCAAGATAAGAGAGCAAGACATACCTAAAACAGCATTCACCACAAGGTATGGATTGTATGAGTATACCGTAATGTCTTTTGGCTTGACCAATGCTCCAGCCTACTTCATGAATATGATGAACAAAGTGTTTATGGAATTCCTTGACAAGTTTGTTGTTGTTTTCATCGATGATATCTTAGTCTACTCCAACAGCAAAGAAGAACATGAAGGACATTTGCGTTTGATACTTGAGAAGTTAAGAGAGCATAAACTTTATGCCAAATTCAGCAAGTGTGAGTTCTGGTTAGAGGAGGTTGGTTTTCTTGGTCATGTTATGACAAAAGATGGTGTAGTAGTTGATCCTGCTAAGGTTTCAACTGTGAAAGAATGGGAATCTCCCAAGAACGTGAAAGAAGTTCGTAGTTTCCTTGGCTTAGCAGGTTACTACAGAAGGTTCATTGAGAATTTCTCAAAGGTTGCTAAACCTATGACTGAGTTATTAAAGAAAGACAAAAAGTTTGCTTGGTCTGAAGGTTGTGAAGTCAGCTTTCAAGAATTAAAGAAGAGACTTGTGACGGCACCAGTTCTATGTCTGCCAGATTTGGAAAAGGATTTCCAAGTATATTGTGATGCATCTCATCAAGGTTTGGGTGCAGTACTTATGCAAGACGGTAAAGTAGTAGCTTATGCCTCGAGACAACTCAAAACTCATGAAGTAAACTACCCTACTAATGATTTGGAGTTAGCCTCTGTCATCCATGCACTCAAAACATGGAGACATTACCTTTTGGGAAAGCGTTGTGAAGTGTTCACGGATCATAAAAGTTTGAAGTATATTTTCACCCAAAAGGAAATCAATATGAGACAAAGAAGATGGTTAGAGCTTATCAAGGATTATGACTTAAGTTTGCAATACCACCCCGGTAAAGCAAATGTTGTAGCAGATGCTCTAAGTCGTAAGGTATTTGTAAATGGTCTTACCAAAGGAGAATTGCCAGATGATTTGTGTACCCAATTCAGAAAACTCAGATTGGAGATTGTGCCTGAAGGACATCTCATGTCTTTGGATGTTCAACCCACTTTGTTGGACAAGATCCGAGAAGCTCAGAAGACCGATAAGGAAATTGAAGAGATTAAGGAAAAGATTGGCCAAGGGAAAGCTAAAAATTTCCATGAAGACGAACAGGGTACTTTATGGCATGGGAAACATATCTGTGTTCCACAAGATCCGGAGTTACGGAAACTGATTTTGCAGGAAGCACACAACTCTCCGTATTATATTCATCCGGGTAACACCAAAATGTACATGGACATGAAAGAAAGATTTTGGTGGAACAATCTCAAGAGAGACATCGCCAAACATATTGCTTTGTGTGATGTGTGTAGTAAGGTAAAAGCGGAGCATCAGAAACCAGCAGGTTTGCTTCAACCACTACCTATTCCTGATTGGAAGTGGGATAAGATTGGTATGGATTTCATTACCGGATTACCAAGGACCAGATCAGGATATGATTCCATATGGGTAGTAGTGGATCGCCTAACTAAAGTGGCTCATTTCATACCCGTGAAGACAACTTATACAAGTGCCAAGTTAGCCAAGATCTACATGAGTAGAATTGTATGTCTTCATGGTGTGCCCAAGAGTATTGTGTCTGATAGGGGAACTCAATTCACTTCCCATTTTTGGAAACAGCTACATGAATCATTGGGAACGAGGTTGGAATTCAGTACTGCTTTTCATCCTCAAACCGATGGACAAACGGAAAGGACTAATCAAATTCTGGAAGACATGTTGAGGGCATGTGCCCTAGACTATGGAGCCAGTTGGGATGAAAGTCTGCCTTGCGCAGAATTTTCTTATAACAACAGCTATCAAGCCAGCATTGAGATGGCACCGTTTGAGTTTCTCTACGGAAGAAAATGTACCACCCCATTATTATGGAATGGTGTGGGAGAAAGAAGTTTATTCGGGCCAGATCTTATCAAAGAAGCCGAAGAGAAGGTCAAATTGGTTAAGGACAGGTTGAAGATAGCACAGTCCCGACAGAAAAGCTACCTAGATCCTAAGCGTAGAGAAGTCACCTACGAAGTTGGTGATAGAGCTTATCTTAGAGTATCACCACTCCGTGGAGTGAAAAGATTCGGAGTCAAAGGAAAGTTGGCACCAAGATATGTTTTGCCATTCAAGGTTCTGAGTCGCAAAGGAGAAGTTGCTTATGAAATTGAACTTCCAGAATTTTTGTCAGCAGTCCATAATGTATTTCATGTGAGTCAGCTTAAGAAATGTCACCCAGAAATGGAAGAAACTTCTTTGAATGATACCATACCTTTGGAAGAAGTGCAACTAGAAAGTGACCTCACATATGAAGAAAAACCTATCAAGATTCTTGAGACTGCAGAAAGGGTCACAAGGACAAAGACTATAAGTTCTGCAAAGTACAGTGGAACCATCATTCCGAAGAGGAAGCAACATGGGAAAGAGAAGATGATCTTCGGAAAGACCACCCTCACCTATTTGCTAGCCAATCCGAATCTCGAGGGCGAGATTCACCTTAAGGGGGTTAGATTTGTAACATCCCTAAAATCATGATTTCAAAGTTTGCATATCATTCATGCATACATATAGAATTGAGATCAAATTTCAAAACTCAATTCAGAAAAACAGAAGCACTTAGTGCTATCATTTTATGTGAGCAAACTTATATCAAATGGCCATCCCCATTTGAGAGTTTGAATGTTTTAAAAACTAGGTTGTTTGTCTCCTTTGTTGAATGGATTGAGTGTGGAATTTGAACCAAGCTTTACAAAATGAAAATGGTTCAAAAACCATTTTTCAAACATTTGCAAATCAAGTGCAAAGCTCCTGATATTTTGTTTCTCTATAGTTGACCAAGCCTTTTCAAGTAACCACATGGTTTTAGGCCTATATTTGAGACTATTGCACACTGCAAAAATCTAAAATTGATTTGAATTCAAATGGGACTTGAATTCATTTGAAAACTATTCCTGAAAATCAAAACAGAAAAAGAAAAGGGTAAAAGAAAAGAAAAAGGCCAGGCGCCCTAATCTAGCCTAGCAGCAGAACCGGCCCAGCTAAGCCCACCCGGCCACTCTCTCGCTCGCACGCATGCGCAGACACACCGCATTGACGCTGACACACGGACCCCACCCCCTCTCCGTAGCACTCGCTGACTGGTGGCCCTCTCCACGTCACACCTTCTTCCCCAAAACCCGCCCGCAGACCACGTCGCCGCTGCTGTCGATGCCGGTAATGGCGTGGCGTAATTAGCCTTTATGCCGCAAGCGTTTCTTGTCGCGCTTGAGCCTATTTAAACCACACCCCTCCACGGTCATTTCTCCCCACTCTCCTCGCTCACTCCGCCACCAGGCTGCGCGCATTTGACTTCGAAACTCTGCAGTACCGACGACTCCGGCGACTAATTCCGGTGAGCCTCGACCGCCCCCTTCTCTCTGGTTCAAACAATCGTGCCCAGCTTGATCTTGTGCACCTCCTGATACCCTTCGTTTGCATTCTCGTGACCCAGGCCGTCGTTCCCGTTTGTACCTGCAACCGACTGCACCGCCGCTCGACTCCGGCGATCAATTGAGGTAAAACCCGAGCGCCCCTTGCCTCCTCTTTCATACGAGAATGTTCGCCTTCGTCTTGTGCATCTCCTGACCCCTCTGGTTCGTGCTAGGGCGACGCCACACCTCGGCAACAACCTCGACTCCGAGTGACAGACGCCACCCGCAACTCCGACGAGCTCCAGCAGCCCCTGCCGTGCGCCCCTGTCCAAGCAAAGACCACGTTGAGCTTCCTCGTGACCGTGCGAGTCTGGTAAGCCATGCCACACACCCCAGCCCTTCCTGTATTCGCCGGACCATCGCCGCCAGTAGCGCCGCCGCCGCCAGCAACCATTTGCGCCGCCCGTCCTTGGTCACACGCTCAGCAACCGTAGGATCTAGATCCGGCGCTCCAGATTAGATCTGCATCAAAGGGGTAAGTGACAATCTAAGCCGTGTGCGTTTAGTTAGATCTGACGGTCCACGCTGGTCGATCCACGCGAAGCGGTACCGACGAATCAGAGCACGACGCGTGGCTAGGGTTTGAATTAAAACAGAATTTGAAAACAGATTTAGATCCAATTTTGAAATGGCAATAACTTTTGATTCCCACGTTAGATTTTTGCAAATTTTATATCGTTGGAATCAGGGAGACAAGCTCTTTCTGTTTATGCAATGTGTTTAGTAAAAAGTTTCTGTTAAAATGACTTTTTATGCAGAAACTTGTTTAGGACCATTTTGAGTATAGGTTTTGTTTAGGATTTTGTTTTAGAGCAAAATAAACTTGGATTGGCAAGATTTTGACTTAGTTGTGTTTCAGTATCTTGCACTTGCTTGGTTGGACTTTAAAATCCTCACTTAGCATTCTTGCATGCATGCATACATATTTTTGTTTGTATATGAATTGTATGTGATTGTGGTTATAATCTTTGTGTAGATTTTGGTGCTAGTGATTGTGATTGTGAAGAGTGCTACTCTCCCCATTACCAAGGCAAGTGGTACTTCATGAATATTTCCATCCCTATATTTTGTATAAGCATTAGAAATATTTTGCTAAGTATTGCATGTTGTTATTTTTGCCAAATGTTATGTTGGGAAATCCTAAGTAGTTATAGAATTGTAGAATTGCTAGGAAATTTCCTAACTTAAGTTCCCATGCCATGCTTAGCCTAGCTAGCAGCAAACAAGGGTTGGTAAAGTATCTACATGCTATGATGAAAATATTTCTAAGTCTTTGGACTTATGTTTTTCTTAATAAAACAACTAAGTCAATAAACCTCCTGGGTGGAATGGGACTTGAATGGTGGTTTTTGGTTGAGTGGTTACACAAGGCCATGGACATGGTTTACCTTGTATTGGCAATATGGGCTCTACCATGATCATATAGGTTGCTAGAACTTAGTCATTTGGACAGTTGGTGGTAGTGGGATGATAGGTTGGAACGCGTCCATTTGGCTAAGGGAAGGCTTCTGAAAGGTCCTGTCTTGGGAAACCAAGTCTGGTGGGGAAAGTGCACAACCTCTGCAGATGGAAAATCTAAGTACTTAGCCAAGTCCATGGCAATGGACAACTTCATCATCAAGACATGGAAGCTATCAAGAATCTCATCACTCCAACTTCTAAATAAAACTTGTGGGTGAACAAGGGTGAAGGCCCCAATGTCTATTGGTGGTTTCTTGGGAAATGTTTTGACAAAGAAAAACTTAGTGATTTCAACTAATAGGAAAAACCTATTTTGAGCAAAGAAAGCCAAGCTACACTTAGCCAAAATGCATATAGTAATATAGTCCACTTAAGATTTACTAAGGTATCACTTGCCAATACTATTCCAAAGTATTAACCCACTGTGGTTGTAACTTGTGATGTTGCAGGTTACTCTGATGATGATTAGGTGTCATGAGTCTACACTCAACATGCTTGCCTGGGGCACATGAAGATGAAGACTTATGTTTATTTACTTATTCCAAAACTCTTGTATTAGGCCTGTGGCCTTGAGTTGTAAAAGACTATGTTTTATCTCTGGAATGGATGTAATTAAAGACCTTTGTATCTGTGTACTTCATCTTAAACTGTGGATGCTAGCAATGATCCAGGGACTAGCATTGCAACAACAGGGATCCTTTTCCTTTACAAAGGATGGATCTTACACAACCAAAACTCACATTTGCTGAATTTGGCATACAGCTTATGTTCTCTAAGCTTCTCAAGTATCAAATGTAGATGTCCTTCATGCTCTTCTTTGCTCTTGGAGTAGATCAAAATGTCATCGATGAATACGACAACAAACTTATCAAGGAATTCCATGAACACCTTGTTCATAATATTCATGAAGTTTGTTGGTGCATTGGTCAAACCAAATGGCATCACAGTATACTCATACAATCCATACCTTGTGGTGAAAGCTATCTTAGGTATGTCTTGTTCCCTTATCTTGAGCTGGAAATAACATGACCGAAGATCAATCTTTGAGAACACACAGGCTCCTTCTAATTGATCAAACAAGTCATTGATTCTAGGCAAAGGGTATTTGTTCTTGATAGTCACCTCATTGAGCGAACAGTAATCTATACATAACCTTTGACTTCTATCCTTCTTTTCCACAAACAGAACTGGTGCTCCCCAAGATGAAGAACTTGGTTGGATAGAACCTTTCTGCAACTGTTCTCCGAGCTGCTTCTTGAGTTCTTTCAATTCATCAACTGACATATTGTACGGTCTCTTTTCTATTGGTTCAGATCCTGGTAGCAAATCAATAAGAAATTCCACATCTCTATCAGGTGGCATTCCCGGTAATTCTTCCGGAAACACATCCGGATATTCTCTCACAATTGGCACACTGTCCAGGCTAACCCCCTTAAGAGAATTTAGCTTACTCCTTTTTGCCTCAAAGTTGGTCTTGAATCTGATCCTTTTATTTTCTGGAGTTGTGAGTGAAACAGTATGGTTGGCACAATCTATCACTCCCTTGTGCTTAGTCATCCAGTCCAGTCCCAAAATGACATCCAATCCTTGGGAATTTAGGATTATCAAGTTAACGGGAAACTTATACTTCCCAAACTCTATGACTAGATCATGACATCCTGAATTTACTATCATTTCTCCACCATGAGAACTTACTTTTATAGGACACCCAATAGTTTCTACCGGTAGTTCATTTCTTTCAACAAATTCTCTTGATGTGAATGAATGAGATGCACTAGTATCAAAGAGAACAAATGCTGGAACATAATTGAGTTTGAACTTACCAGCAACAGCATCAGGCTCCTCATAAATTTCCTCCACATTGATGTGGTTCACTTGTCCCTTCTGAAAAGGTTTGGGCTTGTTGGGTCCTTTGACTTTCTTTTCTGGGCATTCATTTGCATAATTCCCCATCTTCTTGCACTTGAAACAATCAACCTGACTAATATCCTTCTTGACAGGCTGGCTTCCACTGCCGCTTCCACTACCACTGTGGTGGCTCTTATATCCACCCTTGTGATTTTTGTACTTGTCATTATCATGACTACGGTGACTCTTGTTGTCATGATGACGGTTGTGGTTGTGGTGCTTTTTGAATTTCCCATGCGTGTGGTATCCTGAGCTTCCACTATCATCATAATGGGAACGCTTGTGAGACGATCCCGAGATGTGCTTGTCAGAGTGCTTTCTCTTCCTACTTTCAACTTACTTCATCTTGTTCTCCAAAATAGCAGCCTTGTCACAAAGAGACTGGTATGTGGGAACATATGCCACAACTAACTGCAGGTTCAGTTCATCATTCAACCCTTCAAGGAACTTTTCCTTCATTTTAGCATCAGTGTCAACTTCATCCGGTGCATAACGCGCCAGATTGTTGAACTCTTCAATATATTCAGCCACGCTGCGGTGGCGCTGCTTCAGGTTATGGAACTCTTTCTTCTTCAAACTCATCACTCCGGATGAGATGTGAGCATTATGGAAACCATCTTCGAAGATAGCCCATGTCACATCTGCAGTGGGAGTGGTGATCTGGAAGTTATCCCACCAAGTAGCTGCTGGTCCTTCCAACAAGTGAGCTGCAAATCTGACTTTTTCTTCATCAGTACAGCCAACTGTTACCAAGTCCTTGTTCACAGAGTGTAGCCAATCATTGGCCACCATGGGATCAGTAGTTCCGGAGAACTTTGCTGGCCTCAATCTCAAGAACCTGGTAAGCATGTCAAAACCCGGTGGGTTGTTGTTGTTGTTGTTGTTGTTATTGTTGTTGTTGTTGTTCTGATTCTGGATGAAAGTAGACATCATTTGCATCAGCTGAGTATGAGCTGTCATCATTTGCTGCATCTCAGGGGTGATGTTGTTATTGTTGGGGTTGGGATTGGCATGACGGGGAGGCATCTGTGGTTTGTTCAATAGAGATAAGAATGAGATACCCATAGATGCTAACATGCCCAATACATCACATAAACAATCACCAAACATGCATCACAATAATAAAGGTTCACCAACAAGATAACAAGTTTGCAAAGTAAACACACCAATAGCAAGCCACCCACATGTTGAATGGTCATTGCGACTCAAATAAAGCATGATAAATAAATGATAAATGAGTAGTCATCACTACTCCTCGGCATAAACCTCCTCCTCAACAAATGTAAGACCTGCATTCTCCATAGAGGTCTTGTATTCCTCGACATTGGTGGTCAAGGTCTCTACTTTGGCTTTGAGAGTCCTCTTCTGAGAACGAAGCCTCTCAATCACAGTCTGCTGATGCTCGAGCTCGAAGTCCTTGGCCTCCAGTTCTACAGTCATGTCTCGAATCCTCTTGTTCCTATCTTGGACTCGTTTCTCTTGACTCTTGAACTTTCTGTCCTGACTCTCGAACTTGGCCTCCATATCCTTGACTATCTCATCTTGCTCCGCGAAGAGCTTGTCCTTCTCACGAAGCTGCACCTGGAGTTCGTCATTGTTGAGCATGACGTTGGTCCTATCAGTGTCCACGTGCCTAAAAAGAACCTCTAAGTCCTGGAGGTATAGACGAATAGGCTCTATTGCCTCCCTCGAAGTGTCCTCGAAGTCAATGGCCTCACCATCCTCATCACGTCTACCGAAGGTGTGGAAGTGAGTACCTCTAACCTCCCGAGAGTGTCTCCCTAGTAGACGTCCTATCAAATCCTGCATGACTACCTCAAGGCCTCTCTCCTTGTCATCATGCATGAGCTTGAAGATGATGGCCTCCGTGGCTGGTTAAGTCTGGCGTCCTGGCTGATTGACCTTGAAGCCCCAAAGGTCTTTCCACTCAAACTTGGTGAGGGGAAGCACCATGATGGTAGGAAGAGGGAGATTGAGTAAACTAGTGAGCTCAATAATACGAGGGCCAAAACGAGTTCCCTGGAACTCTTCAACAGTGCTGATGGTAACATTAGGCATCTATTTAATAAGATAGAAAAAGTTAGAATCAACATACATAGGAATGAATCACAAAACAAAGCAACACATGTATAACTTTGGAAATCAAATCACACAAGTCATGGCATACATGAAACTATTACAACATCCAAGGTTCAACTTATTTCAAGCAACATTTTGGAAAATAAGGTGATAAGTGGTGGTCCAACTAACAAAGTACGTTACACTCCCAACTCACTTGCCAAGTTGGCTAACATAATATTTCTAGAAGCAATCAGTCTATCTTGAGCACATGACTCCATTACTAAGTCTATAATGTCTCCTCTTAAAGTTTGGTTGGTAGCCTCCAACTCTTGGGTATGTTTCTTTTCTTCCTTTAGGTCATTCTGGATGTTGAGCATTCTGCACTTGATTCTATCACCAAGTTCTTTGATGGCCTTCCAAGCTGCATCCCTTGCTGAATCAAAGAATGTAGTGTGCACCACTGAATTGGTGCCATGCAGAATCCTGATTCTTTGTGGTTCTCTTCCTTGTTTTTATACAAGTGAAGTTGCACCCACCAGTACTCAACGCTTTCATCCAACACAGGAAAACCTTTGTATACAGCTGCACCATGTATTCCCATTGCAACCATGAGGTCCTTGAGAGCCTTGGGAAATTCTGTCTCACATTCCAAAGTCATTGTCATGAGTGGTCCCTTCCTTACAGCTTCGTTGATGGATTTCATTTACAAATAGAGATGAGAAAGAAGATTAGAAAAGTTTACGAGAAGTATAGACAAGTGTGGAAGTTGTTGAAATTTTTTCCTTAGCGGTTTTCCAATCCTAGGGTCATAATCCTATAGGCAACACAGTGCTCTGATACCATCTGTAAGATCCCCCTTTATAAAGGAAAAGGATCCCTGTGATTGCAATGCTAGTCACTGGATCAATGTTAGCATCCACAGTTTAAGATGAAGTACACAGAAACAAAGTTCATTATTACAGTCATTCTAGAGACAACATAGTCTTTACAACTCCATGGCCACAGGCCTAGTACAAGAGTTTAAATAAGTAATAAGATAAATAAGTCTTCATCTTCATGTGCCACAGGCAAGCATGTTGAGTGTAGACTCATGAATCCTAATCATCATAAGAATAACCTGCAACATTACAAGTTACAGCCACAGTGGGTCAATACTTTGGAATAGTATTGGCAAGTGATACCTTAGTATAATATTGGTGGACTAAATACTATATGCATTTTGCCTAAGTGTAGCTTAGGCTTGCTTTGCTCAAAATAGGTTTTGCCTATCAGTTGAAAACACTAAGTTTTTCTTTGTCAAAACTTTTCCCAAGGAACCACCAATAGACATTGGTGAACCTTCACCCTTGTTCAACCACAAGTTTTTACTTAGAAATTGGGATGAGGAGATTCTTGATAGCTTCCATGTCTTGATGCTCAAATTGTCCAATACCAGGGACATGGATAAGTACTTAGATTCTTCCATCTGCAAAGGTTGTGCACTTTCCCCACCAGACTTGATTTTCACCAAGACAGGACCTTTCAGAAGCCTTCCCTTAAACCAAATGGACGCGTTCCAACCTATCATCCCACTACCACCAGCTGTCCAAATGGCTAAGTTCTTGCAACCTATATGATCCAGGCAGAGCCCATATTGCCAAGTGGCTACACTAGAAGCTTCTTAACATTTGGCCTCTCAAATCCCTTTGTTCCTGGGTGGCTTTCCACAAGTGAGATACACAAGGTAAACCATAGAAATGGGCCTTGTGTAACCACTCAACATAAACCATTCCTTCCTTTCCACCAGGTGTTTCATTCACTTAGTTGTTTTATTAAGCAAAACACAAGTCCAAAGACTTAGAAATATTTTATCATAGCATGAATATTTCACCACCCTTGGTTGCTACTAGCTAGGCTAAGCATGGCATAGATAAGCATCTTAACTTAGAAATTTCTAGCAATTCTACAACTACTAGGATTTCCCAAGCATAGCATATAAGCAAAAATATAATCATGCAAGACTAGCAAAAATATTTCTAATGCATAGTATAAAAACATAGGAATAAAATCATGAATCACCACTTGCCTTGGTAGTTTGGAGAGTAGCTACACTCCTCACAATCACAATCACTATTTGCACCAAAATATACACATAAAATCATAACAACAAATCACATACAAAATAAATACAAGCAAAAATATATGGATGCATGCAATATGATATGTGATGATTTTCTAAACTCAACAAGACAAATGCACATTACTGGTTCATAAACAAGTTCAAAACTTGCCAAACAATCTTTATTTGAACACTAAAACAATTCTCAAATAATTTATATACACAAAATAGGCCTACAGATGTTTCTGTAAATAAAACCATTCTAACAGAAGCAAAACATTAAACACATTGCATATTTGGAAAGGGCTTTCTCTCCTGATTCCATTGATATAAAATTTGTCAAATTTGAACATGGGAATCAAAAGTTATGATTAAAACAAAATCAAACATCTAATAGATTCAAATTCTGATTATAAATCTAACTAGCAGACACGCGGCGTGTTTCTATTGGTTGGTACCGGTTCGGGCGGATCGATCAACGAGAGCCATATGATTTAAATGAAGATGCACAGCCAGATCTAGCGCGTACCCCTTCGTTAAGTGAATCTAACGCAGCCGATGGATCTAGATCTAACGATCCGCGATCAAGCGACCATACTCTGGCGGTGCTAGCGGTGGAGACTGGCGGCGGCGGATCTGTCCACGGCGGCGCGGCGACTACATGGGGTTTTGGGGTCGTCGGAGATGCTTACCAGACTCGCGGCGATGTACTGAAGCTAAACATGGCGATGGCTTGACAAGGGGCGCACAGACACAGCAGCACGAGCTCGTCGGAGTTGCTGGCGGCGTCAGATGCTCTCTGTCGGAGTCGAAGGCGACGTTCTAGGGCACGAGGATCCAAACAAAAAGTATCATCAGGTGCGCTAGATGCATGCGAACATGCTCATATGATTCAGAAACAGAGGGGAACACGAGGCTTGCCGAATTTTGACGCCGGAGTTGGAGACGGCGTCAGGAACTTGCGGTGTTCGATGGAGTCGACGACCTGGGGCAGTACAGGACGAACCAAAGATATCAGAAGAAGCGCAAGGATGTTGCGAAGCTGTCTGCATGAATCAGAGAGGAAGGCGCGCACGGGGCTCACCAGGATTGGTCGCCGGAGTGCGTCTGTGCAGCGGCGGAGTGAGTTCGAATTCGTGCAGCCTGGTGGCGGAGTGATGGCGCTACGTGAGGGGAAATGCTTGCGGTGCAGAGGGGTTTAAGTAGCCAGGAGGGGGGCGGCGATTATGCGCTGTATCAATGGCAATTAAGCTTGCAGTGACTGCGGCGAGGTAACGGCGGAGCGCCTTGGCCGCGCGTTGATTGAGGACGACGA
Source organism: Avena atlantica (assembly GCA_910589765.1). Lineage (NCBI taxonomy): Eukaryota > Viridiplantae > Streptophyta > Magnoliopsida > Poales > Poaceae > Avena > Avena atlantica. The sequence goes on along the minus strand of OU342738.1, from coordinate 332,067,682 downwards.
CGACGTGGTCGCAGGGTCCACTTGCCAGCGAGAGAGAGAAAGAAAGAATGGGCCCAAGCGGTCAGTGACTCAATGGGTCTTTCTGCGAGTGAGAGAGAGAAAAGGGGGAACCCGGGTGGGCTTAGTGGGCTGGTTCTGCTGTTGGGCTGGAAAGGTGGCGCCGGCCCTTTTCTATTTCTTTTCTCCTTTTCTTTTTCTGTTTGCAATTTCAGAAATCATTTTCAAATGATTTCAAAGCTGTTTGAATTCAAATCTTTTTAGGATTTTTGTAGAGTACAACTTTCATAAAATTGTGCATAAAACCAAGTGGTCACTTTGCACTTGCCTGATCACTTGGAATAAACCAAATAAACAGTTTCATAGCACTAGTTTTTAAATAGGTTTTGAAAATGGTTTTCAATACATATTTGTTTTGAAATTTTGGTTTAAGTCCTAGCAATCAAGAAATATAATATGAGAGCAATAAGACAACAAGGTTTGAACAATAATCTCTCATTGGAGAGTAGCAACTGATCTAATGCAGATCACATAAAATAATGAGCTCATATGCTCCTGTTTTTGAATTGATTTTTGAAATGAAACTCTACATGATCATGGATGCATGGATGATATGAATGAGTTTTGAAACATGATTTTAGGGATGTTACAAAGGGTAAACAAATTACAGGATACTAAACACCTCAAAGTGTAGACAAAGCAAAGCAAAGTGGATACTAAACAAGCATGGAACATCAAAAACTATAGATACATTTTCGACATATCACTCTTCAATAAATTTATTAGTTATTTCAATATAACGATCATTAATATCATATCTCTCTCTAGACTCAGGTGAGCTAACAGGTGTAATAGTGTCTTCATTAGGAGTTTCAGTGTTTCCCAATAGAGTTCTAGCCATAGTAGCATCTAGGAAAGGAGGTAATGAACCACTCTCATCAAGCACAGTAGAAGTAACATCATGAACATCATAAGCAATTTTAGATTCAGCAGTAGTAGCAGTGTGTGTAGCATGTGTATGTGGTGGTGGTGTAACAAGCTTACTTATAACAGATGGTGAATCAAGAGCAGTAGAGGTATTTAGAACTGTACCCCTTCTTGTAGTGGATGGTAAAATAGGAAACTTTCCATCATGAGACTTTCCCATGATGAGAAAGGATAGAATCGAACAATAATAGATCCAAGTGAACTTACAAATAAAGCTATGCTCCCCGGCAACGGCACCAGAAAATAGTCTTGATGACCCACAAGTATAGGGGATCGCAACAGTCTTCGAGGGTAGTATTACCCAATTTATTGATTCGACACAAGGGGAGCCAAAGAATATTTATAAGCCTTAACAACTAAGTAATTCAGCTACACCTGAAAATAGTCTTGATCACAGTAGTTTATCAGTAGCAACAGTTTTGTAGTAGCAATAGCAAAGTAACAACAGTAGTAAAACAAAAGCAGTAGTAACAATAGTAGCAAACAGTAGGATATGAGTGCGGTAGTCATAGGGATGGATGGATGGGCGTTGCATGGACGAGACTATTCATGTAACTTCAAGATCTAGGGCAATTGCAGATAAATAAGATAAAGCATCCAAGTACTAAAAAATCATAGGCATGTGTTCCATCTATAGTCATACGTGCTCGCAATGATAACTTGCACAACATCTTTTGTCCAGCCAACCCGTTGTAGCGGCACCTCAAGGGAATCTACTGGCAATTAAGGTACTCGTTTTAATAGAGTACCGGAGCAAAGCATTAACACTCTGTGAACACATGTGATCCTCATATCATAGCCATCCCCTCCGGCTGTCCCAATTTCTGTCACTTCGGGGATTTGGATCCGAACAATGATATGTGTACACAACTTGCAGATAATATCACAAACAATACTATCATCACGAATCAATAACATGTTCAGATCTGAGATCATGGCACTCGGGCCCTAGTGACAAGCATTAAGCACAACAAGTTGCAACAAAGTCAAATAGCACTAATAAAGATACTAAGCACCATGCCCTAACTAACTTATTCGATTACATGATATATATATCATCCAATCCCTACCATCCCCATAGCCTACATCGGGGGATTACTCACTCATGGATGGGGGAAACATGGATGGTTGATGGAGAGGCGTCGGTGATGATGATGGCGATGATACCCTCCAATTCCTCGTCCCGGCAGGGTGCCAGAACGGAGTTTCTGGTTTCGAATCATGGTTTCTGGTGGTGGCGGCACAGCGGGACTCTATATGGAAAAATGTCGAACCCCCCAGTGTTTTTAGGTCAGTGGGCTTATGTAGGCGAAGAGGGGGGCCTAGGGGATGCCCGAGGTGGCCACACCCCTCCAGGCGCGGCCAGGGGGTGTGGGCCCCTCGTGGCCCACCTCCGCCTCATCTTCTGGCTCCGTGACTATTTTGGTAAAATATGATTTTTGGCATATTTTCCGGGATTTTTCCTGAAAGTTGATTTCCTGCACAAAAACTAGACACCAAAGCAATTCTGCTAAAAACAACGTCAGTCCATGTTATTTGTATCCAAATCACACAAGTTTAGAGGAGAAACAATAGCAAAAGTGTTCGGAAAAGTAGATACGTTTTGGACGTATCAATACGGCGCAAGAATCACTGGCGACATTGGTTGTTAAGTCCTAGATAATATGTTCCTTTACCATCGGAACTTTCATAGTAGGTTATTACCTCTTGGTAAATAACCTATAACCATATTATTATGAAAATAGTGCTTTTTGACCTTTTTGAAATGCAGGTGATGACAACACTGAATTTGCAAATATTTGATAGAAAATAACCAAAGGACATGAGCAAGTGTGAACTTGCCTTTTGTGATTGCAAGATTATGCACTCGCGATCTTCGAGACAATAGAAGATCCAATATCTGAAACAACATCATTGGTCCGGTAAGGACTAATGTTTAAATAAGCAAGATGCCATTATGCATAAGTAATGTAATGCAATTTGATAAACTCAAATCCCCGGAATAGACGTTGATGGTCTAGGGTTTGGAAACTGGGAATGGTTTCTTTGGAATGTGTTGCACTTTTATATTTGCTTCATATTTGTGCTTCTTATTAAGGCTTGTGAGTGTGTGAAATTACTTACAAGTGCAATGAAGTAATACATCGATAAAACACTCAAGTGTGGAATGTATCCAAAGACTCCTTATATAAAGATGGTTGAACAATTGGAGCCTTATTGGAAATGCTTATGTCTTGCTATATAATGTATATTAAAATAATAATTTTTCAGTAAAATCTTACTTAACTAAACAAAAGCATTTAAACTTTAAGTTAACACTCTTAGGTTTTCTTGCTAAATTGTTATCATGGAAGAAAGAATTACTTCATTTGAATAATCACAACACTTGTAGTGGATAATTATATGTTTTGAATATGAGATGACATTATATGTTGTTCATTTCATAATGTTTTATAAAGCTAAATAAAAATAGCATTTATTTTATTTGAATGGTGGTTTTCTTAATATTATAACTGAATGGAACCATTTATCTCCTTACAAATGGATGGTTATAAATTTATAAACAACGAAGCAACATTATTTAACTACTTATGAATCAACTTTGAATTTTTAATATACTTATTAACTTTTGAGTGAAATAATAGTAAAAGGTTTTAATAAGTCAAAATATTATTCTTGAGGATTTTATATTTGACAAAATCCTTTAGGGAAATAATATACACTTATTTGAGAATGATAATTTAAATATTGCATCTAGGATGTTTTGGACTATTTTGACTTCATAGTAGTATTACTCAAGATTAATACTATTATTAGACATTTAATGGATAATATTAAGGGTTTTAGCAATTTTTTATATCATTTTTTAAATTATCAATTAAAGAAATTGATCTAAATTCAAGTTATTAAAGCATTAAATTTTTATTTACTTCAAAAGTGGATAGTTATAATTTTTTAACTTGTAGTTCTTGTTTTTGTGATCATTTTTGTATATCATATATATTTTTATGATTTTTTAATAATAAACTATGATTTTTATAAGCTTTATTAATTTATAAAATGCTTAATAAATAATAAATATTTAGTTAAGTTGCATAACAATGTATGATTATATTTTATAATTGTAGTTCTTTTTTTCTAAGAATTTTAGTATATTATTTGTATTTTTCTCATTTACAAATAATAAAATATGAATTTTCTAAGTTTTGTGACTTATAAAATCTTTACTAAATAATAAACATTTAATTAAGTAAGATAATAATGTATGCCAATACATTTAAATGATAATTCTTATTTTTCTACAATTTTTGATATAATATATAGAATTTTCTGCACTATAAAATAAAAGTTATGATTTTTATAAGACTTGATCTATTTCTGAAATTATTAAATACTTTTATTGCATCATAATGACATCAGCATGACACATCTCATGCGAACTAGGCTTTTTATACCGAATCGAATGTACCCCAGAGTCACTGATAGGTGGGGTCAGGGCCACGTTGGCATGGACCAGTCAACACATGGACTCGGTCAAGGATGACATTAGCTCGTCGTCGATGTGACGACAACACGGCCACCACTTCCAGTTGGTGGTCAGCAGCGGCGATCTACAGCATCCTAGCAAGCGTTGTTGGGTGCACTGGAAAGTGGGTAGCTGAGTGAGGCAAATTGTGGTTGTGTGGCCAATTATTAGTCGTCGGAAGAGTGTCCCCGATGACGCGCAGCCGCGGAGATTGCTGGGACATGGTGGCAGAGAAATGGAGGGCGAGAGAGGTCAAGGGAAAGGGTCTACAAGGACCACAGACTTACTCTACAGCTTGCGGTGTGGTCGAGGAAAGACGGGGAGGTCGGAATCAATGGCGAGGACGACAACATGCTGTTGTCGGAGATGAGGAAGATGATCCCGATTCGGTCGCTTGGGACCCCTCTGGCTTGTGTGCTTCATCAAGGAGAATGGCAGAGAGAGAAGGAGCTCATGGAGTACTTAGAGAGGCAGCCTCTAGCGACGATGGCTTCTCCTAGGGTTTGCAGGTGGGAGAGAGAGAGCTCAGAGAGAGAAAGGGAGGTGGATGAGGATGAGGTTGTGCGAGCATCGTCATGGCCTCCTTATCCCCTTCAGTTGATGGCAGCGCGGATCTCGACACCGGTGAGCGATAGCGCTCATGCCATGCACGAGGTAGATGACGAGATTAGACGGACAAACGGTATGCGGGCTAGGCTTGTGTTGGGCCGCGGGGAAGCGAGTGGAAGGAAGAATAACAACGGTGCTAGGCAGTAGATAGAAAATGAAGCTCTGGGTCGGCCTACTGGCTCGGTCTAGGTCTTTTTTCTTTTTCTGTTTTCTATTTCTATTTCCCTTTTCAATTTTCCGTTTTAGTGTTCCAAATTTTTATTTTCAAATCTGCTTGGATTTAGTAAATTCAGGGTTTGAACTTCACTTGTACTATTTTGTGAATATGTACTGAATAAATTTATATGCTTGAAATTCTTTAAAATGTGTTCCAAGCTAAACCTTTAAATAATTAATATATTATATAGTTTATCTTTATTATTATAAGTTTCTATTATTCTTATGTTACATAAACCCATTGTAAAGTCCACCTTGGGCAATTCTTGTTTTAAATTTACTCTGTATATCTTATAAGTTTATTATTATCATCTTTTTCACATAATATACATTAACTTATTAAAGAAAATGTTACCACATATACATTTGAACTTGGTTCTCCCTGTAACTTATAGTTTTTTGGAAACATTTTTAATAGTTACCCTACATTATCACTTGACACATAAAACCTTCAATAATTGTGGTGGTGGATGATGTCTACGCACTTATATTCTTGTAGACAGTTGTTGGGCCTCCAAGTGTAGAGGTTTGTACAACAGCAGCAAGTTTCCCTTAAGTGGATTACCCAAGGTTTATCGAACTCAGGGACGAAGTGGTCAAAGGTATCCCTCTCAAGCAACCCTGCAACTAAGATACAAGAAGTCTCTTGTGTCCCCAACACACCCAATATAAGTGCACTAGTTCTGCAAAGAGATAGTGAAATATGAGTGGTAACGGTGCCAGAAAATAGCTTGACGGTGAGGTAAAGACTAAAGGCAACAAGAAGGAAGCTAGCAAACATGCAACAAATCTAGTAGCAAAAGTGTTTGAATGCTTAGAAACAAGGCCTAGGGATCATACTTTCACTAGCGAACACTCTCTCATATAAATATCCTCTCTTCATGATACTACTCTTAACTACTCTCCGGTTGGACACTCTAATCCATGGTAGGGCTACAACAGCACACCTCAAAGTCCGCCTTCCCCAATCTAGATAACCCCACACTGTCACCTTGAGCGCTAGAAGGTTCCAACAAACACCACAATTTCATAGAGACATCCAACTCCAAATATAACTCATAACAAATATTCAATCTAGCCAAAGTGCCACACACGGTAAGCCCGCTGTCACTTTCACACACGTGGATAAAAGCATAGATCTATTAAATCACAAAGAGTATTTATGTAGACTCAAGCCTAAGTGCCACCATGGCGTGCATGCTGTCACTTTCACACACATGGGGAGAGCAGATATCTATTGAAGCACTTGAGTAGCAAGGTAGATCTACTAGATTACAAATCTCATGGCCACAATAAGATCATGCATAGAGAGAGAGAGATGAACACATAGCTACCGGTAGAGCCCTTAGCCTCGAGGAAGAACTACTCCCTCCTCATCATGGGAATTAGCAACGGTGATGGAGATGGAGATGGAGATCGATGGAGATGGCTCCGGGGTCACTTCCCCGTCCTGGCAGGGTGCCGGAAGAGAGACTTTCTGTCCCCCGAATCTCCCCTTCGGTGGCGGCGGTGCAGCGGAGCTTTTTCTGGAAGTACGATGGACTATTTGGGGTTTTCTCCCCGAGGGCTTCTTATAGGCGAAGGAGGCAAGGTCGGGAGGCGACCAGGGGGGCCCACACCCCCTGTGGGTGCGGCCTAGGGTGGGCCCGCGCCCACCTAGGGTGTGGCCACCCTGGTTTCCTCCTCCATCTCATCTTCGATTTTCTGTATCGCTCAGGAAAAAATATTAACTTTGGGTTTTGTCCTGTCCAATTCCGAGAATGTTCATTTTTAGCTTTCTGAAACCAAAAACAGCATAAAACGGGAAACTGGCACTATGGCATCTTGTCAATAGGTTAGTTCCAGAAAGTGTATAATAATACCTCAAAGTGTAGACAAAACATAGCAAAGTGGATACTAAACAAGCATGGAACATCAAAAATTATAGATACGTTTACGACGTATCAAGCATCTCCAAGCTTAACTCCTGCTCGTCCTTGATTAGCTAAGTGATAAAAAGAATAATTTTTAGGAGACATGCACCATTAAAATCAAGATCAAACCATTTGCAAGCATTGAAAGCTAAGATCAAAGAACTCTAAACATGAGCATGAAATATGGAGTTCTAGCAATAATACAAAGTAACTATGCATGCAACATGAAAGGCTACAAACAAAGATCATGAATAACATGCATTGAAAAACATTTGTTTGTTTCACATACAAAAAACATGGCATAGTGGCAATCAGCTTGTCCCTCATGGAGTAGCAAATAGATGCATAGGACACCTTCAAAGTTCACAAGTGTGACTAGAAACAAGTAGCACAAGAACAAGTAATATCACAAATATGAATCAATCAATAAGTTTTGGGACAATGCACATAGAACTAAGAATGGCAACTATGCTCTCTTAACTGGTGCCTAAGGATAGAAGGTGCAGACTCAATATAATAGTGGAAGAAAGGCCCTTCATAAAGGGAAGCATGGATTTCATTCAAAAAGAGCTTCCAAAAATTATGGCACTTGTTAGCTTTCAGCCCTCATTTCCCCTATCATAAGCATCTTGAAGTGATTAAGGTTAAAGTGAACAAACTATGGAGTATATGCTTGACAAAGTATAAGTTGGCAATCTCAAGTCCCTTGAATACGAGGGCCACACCTCATGCTACTCAACTTCAGTCACCTGTAAGTTCTTGTCATTGTAAGTATTTGCATATCATAGAGAACCGCAAACGGGGTACCCCTTGCACATGGTACAGGAGCTATACCATAACCAAAATTACAAGGCAAGCAGACAATGAGCATCTCAGCGATCTTTTTATTTACTATGTGCATAGCTTTTTATTGAGGATGCTTCATATATAGCTCACTATGGTGATGCTGCAAGTTTCCACCATGATTAGGCATGGCTTAGGCTAGTGGACCATGTGTTTCTCTAACACAAAATACAAACTCCATGGACTTACAAGCTCCCTCTTTTTTTCACACCAGTGACATCCATAGACAAAAGAGCATGATATCAACTGAGTACAAAATACAAATGCAATGTTGAAAACGTTCCCCATGAGAGCATGGTTCTGCTAATTCCAACGTATAAGTGCAAGCATATACAACATAGACGACACAATGGTTCAAGTTTATTAGGGGCAAAGAATATAAAGTGTGCCATCAAGTTTGTGAGGGCTTTTATCACTAAGTTTTCACATAACAAAATAGTTTTTAATTGGAAGATAGTTGAAAACAAGAATATACTTGGAATGATGTAACACACCATGCATAGGAGTTTATAGTGGACACTTTGGGACAACTTGGTTTCTTGGGAGTTGGAAGCATGAGTAGAGCTTACTCATACAAGTGGAGGCTAGCAAAAGACTGGGAGCGACCAACTAAGAGAGCAATAATGGCCATAATCATGCAGAGCAACAAAACATTATTAATCAAAGCATAAAGTGGTACTACAAGTCAAGGACTAAATGATCATAGAGGCTAAGGTGACTAGTTCATAGTCATAACATGGTGTGATCATGTGCCAAGTCAACCCAAACAAAGCATCAAAGGAGAATACCACAATACTATGCTTTTGTATGCTAAAACAACGCATGATTCTTTCAAGGCACATTAAGCAATCCTAATTGTTTGGAACAAGTAATGCTACAAAAATAATCACTAAGCATAAGGTCAAAACAACATCTAGCATGACATGATAAATTCTAGGTCACAGTCAAAGCCAGCTCCCTTTTGTACCACTTAAGCATGAAGCTTCCTACTCTTTTCCAACACCAATCGACTTATTTGAAACAACACAGCGAGAACGGGGGTCTAAACTACTTTATTCAAGCAAACTAAACAACCTAAGAAAAGCAAATGAAAACTAAGACGCCCCAAGAACAACACAATTGTGCATGAAACAATAAAAAACGAAGTGTCAAGACAGACCTGAGCTTTTTATTGATGAAGAAGGGGATGCCTTGGGCATCCCCAAGCTTTGACGCTTGTACCTCTTGGATATTTATTAGGGTGACACCATGGTGGCATCCCCAATCTTGAGCTTTTGTCCATTCTTCATCGTATTGCATCATTCTCTCTCTACACCTGAAATTTTTCCTTCATATAAAACTTCACACAATCTTCATTAGAAACATTAGTGTATTAAAAAGATATTAGACCTTAGGAAAAGCTTTGTAACAGAAAAAAAATCAATAAAAACACAAGATATTGTAGTAACTCCTTCAAAAAGCTCAATTCCCCAAAAGAGAACTCAAAAAGGAATCTATAAGAAACAAATGCAAATAATAGCTGAAATCTGTCAAAACAGACCAATGGGTAGAAACCGAATTTTTCGAAAATATTCTGTTGCTCAAATCAAAAGGTGTTGAACTAACGAAAGTTAGCCAACATACTGGGGGATTTATTAGTAAATTTTCAGCTCAATTCGAGTTACAGAGACTCCTCAAGAATTTTTATGGTGGAGGATAGAAATCTGTTTCGGGACAGCAACTCCCCAAATCTTACTTCCCTCTCATTAGAGGTCATTCTTGGCACAAAAAGCAAACAAAAAGGATAAGAAGAGGTCATTACTGAAGTAATAACTTTCAAGACTCAAGGAAACTCTTGGGTTATCTCCCAACAAGTACTTTTCTTTAACGCCTTTAAGTTAGGCACGGAAAGTTTGAGAAGATGCTCACATAAGAAATATGAATTGAAGTAAAAGAGAGCATCAAGAAGCAAATTAAAAACACATTTAAGTCTAACCCACTTCCTATGCATAATAATCTTGTAAATAAACAAGTCATGAAAGAACAAAGCAACAAGCATAGGAAAGCAAAACAAGTGCAACTTCAAAACTTTCAACATAAATGGGGGAACTTAATATTTTTGAGATGCATAAAACCATGTTTCCCTCTCTCATAATAACTTTCAGTAGCATCATGAATAAAATTAACAATATAACTATCACATAAAACATTCTTATCATGAGCCACATGCATAAAATGATTATTATTCTCCACATAAGTAGTGGGAGCAAATTCAACAAAATAGCTATCATTATTATTCTCATCACCATAATAATCAAATATAGGAGACATATTGTAATCATAATCAATTTTCTCCTCAATAGTAGGTGAACCGAAAATATCAATATCATCATTGTAATCATCATATATTGGAGGTTTGGTATCATCATAAGCAATAGAATAGCTATCTTCCAAAGCTGGGGAACTAAAAAGATCATTTTCATAAAAACTAGCTTCCCCAAGCTTAGACGTTTTCATAGCATTAGCAATAATGGTGTCTAAAGAATTCATACTACTCCCTCCGATCCGAATTAACGGCCGTGAATGACATTTTGCGAAAACACCCTCCAAGTTTTCAAGACAGAACCCCCAGTCCAAGTGGATATTTTGACGCGTCGTCTCCAACCCGAGCAATCCCCTCCCCGTACCACGACGTCGCCCGCGCCCGCGCTCTCCTCGCCTGCTCCGTCGCTCCCTCACCGAACACCCTCCTTCCTACCCGTCTCGCCGCCTTCCTTGCTTCGCCTTCCACCAACCAGATCCAAACATGGACGGGAAATGGATCCCCTTTTTTCAAAGTGTGTGCCTTTGTCGGCTCCAGTGGCAGTGCACGTCTCCGGAAGGCATGACCGGCAGGTTCTCGGCAAATACAATCGGAAGGAGTGGTGACGGTAGGAACGCAGGAAGGGCTTGGGTGTCCTGCCCGAGGAGCTGTCGCCGGCGACCACCTCCCCAACTTGCCGCCTCGGCGGCCACGTCCTAGAACCTGCTGCTCCAAACGACATACACCACTCTCTACAGAGACTCCTGCTCCAACAACATCTTCTCCAAGCACAGGTTCCTCCTCAAAGGTGAACAGAGAATTCACTTTTAACATTATCTTTTTCTGCATTGCATTATGCAATTTGCGGTGGAATGGACTATGTAGTTTAGATCAATTTGGTGTGGAATGAGCTCCCAGGGCATTGAATTACATTGTGAATAATAGATCTTTTGCAGTCATGCACATGCATATTAGTCTAAACTCTTAAATGAGCTGCCAACATATATTATATTGCACTCTAGAATGGATCCCAGATAGATTGATGTACATTTTAAACAATGGTAATTAGATTTTCTTGTGTAATCATGGTATAGATTGCTAGATCACCTGTCTATCTGATCTTAACACACAATTTGAGCTTGGATGAAATATATGATGAATTTACCTCTCCAACTAAATTTGTTCTATTAGTCAAATAATGGGTAGGGAGTATGATGTCCAGCTAAACTCTATTGTCCATGAATCATATGATGGATTTACCTCAATGCATCATTTAAGCCGGGAGTAGTCAATTTCCATTTGGAGGTCCAGCCGTCTAGGTGTGCCTGCTTCTTGATTAGAATATGTATATTGCCAGTAAGTTGTTTAGATGCAAACAGTCGTTCTATGATCCTGCATTCTATAACAAACCATCTCTAACACAAAGCTTAATTTCTCCTGGTATTTGGATAGAAGCGAGACTGATGAGCTGCAGAATAGAAAGTTATTTACTCCAGTTGATGTTCACATGAGGCTTTACAAAATTTGTTACATCTTTTAACAGATTTCATAGTATTGTTCAGGTTTAGCTTATAATCTTCATATATTTGTTCACTCTCTAAATTTAGTTGCTTAGTAGTTGCTACAATGCTCAATATTATGAAATCTACATGTTCTCCATGTTCTGTGTTTTGTTCTAGCTGACGATAATAAATGGCTACTACTGCACACTAACATATTCTTCTACTGTCTATTTTGCTTACTGCTATATTACTCATGTGGATGGCCACTATTGCACACTGATCTTTAGTTTACTGAAATTTTTAGTGCTAGTGTTAGTATTCCTTTGAGTGCTACTGTTCCTTTGATGAGCTTCTCCTTGTCCGAGATTTTACTTGGCCGAGCTTTTACTTGGCTGAGCTCTTTCTTGTCCGACATTTTCCTTGGCTTACCTTCTATTTTGTAAATATTTCATACAAACATGGGAAATTAAGTACCAGACTGCTAGCTGTTCTTGACTTCCTGTAGTTTCTTTGGATGAGAAGACCATCTCCCCTTTCGACAGTTGACATGCGAATGATGAAACTTTGTAGATGTATAAACATCTTGAGATGAAAATTTCCTCTAAGCAAATTAGTTTACCAAAGATTTCTATGCCATAATATTTCAGCCTTGTTCAAATTGTTTCCTCAGCAGAAAAGTTAGTCATCCTTAGCCTTAAGTATCCTACTATTTGAAGGCTTGTTTTGTTTGAGGACACATTAGTACTTTTAATATTGACTATTACTACACAGTACTTTTATAAAATAGTTTCCTTTTTCCATTTTTTGTTGTTGCTCTTTTAGAACCCATAATCTACATGATTAGATCACTCAGGTATCATATTAAATCGTCAATGTTTGGTTGTGCATTGACATATGTCCAATTTCATCCCCCTCTTCCCAATAACTCAAAGTGACTCGAAATAAAGTGATTATTTTGTCTTGCTTCAGGATTCCCATCACTCATGGGCGTATCAACATGGGAATTTGGCACATGGCTATCAATATGTGTTTTCATCTTAGTTGCATATGTTATCAGTATTTAATGCTTTGTTTTATTAGGCTCCATTCAAATCCACCAGAATTTTAGTTCTCTGATATAGTATGAACTGTCATAGAATTGTAGCAGCTGGGCAGGTGTTAGTAATGTTGCAGGTGAAGAGGCAGGCTGATGCGCTGGTGGAACTCGTTGATGCATCAGGGATTGTGACGAGCGCCAGCTCCTCCTCATCCTTAGTCTTGCTAGAGCGAAGTGGTAGATGGCGGCGGAGCTGCGGATGGAAGCACAGCCAGGTGGGCTCTCCTTCCTTTCGGGCGGAGGTGGGCAGAGGGGGCCTTCAAGGTCGTCCACCTGTCCCACGATAGAGGTAGGCTCTCCTCCCTTTCTGCCAGGGCTGCAGAGGAAGCTGCGACGCGCAGACGGCGAGGGACCTCACAGCGGCGACGGACGGCGAGGGACCTCGAGGGAGCTAGCTATGGGCCTCCGCCTCCCCCCTGAGGACGGCGACTGGGACGGGAAATGGAGCTTGCGATTGACCTGCTTCCCAGCCTCCCCTTGACGCGGGGGATGGGGATCTTGACGGGCGGCGACCGGCCTCCGGCTCCCATCGAGGAGGACACCAGGGACGACAGTGGAGCTCGCGATCAGTGATGGGGATCGTGACGTGCGAAGGGATGGAGATCGCGATCGCGGAATCGCGGGGATCACGAGAGCCTCGCTGGTGATCGAGGGCTCCGATGATCGCAGCGGACGCTGGGATCACGGGTGGATTCCTCGATTTTCCAAATTCAAATTTTGAATCTAGGCTATTTTGTACGATTTGAATATATCTGGGCTTTTTTGAAAAATTCGAAATACACTGTGCCCGCGGCCATTAATTCGGGCCGGAGGGAGTAATAACATTGCTATTAGCATGCAAATAAAGCTCCATAGGTTTTTTAATTTTCTCTTCAAACACTTCATGTCCTAACTCAAGATAGATACTATAAAGCTCTCTAATTTTTTGTTTTTTTCCATTAAGCCTAACTAGTGAAAACAAGAAACAAAATGACAAAATTGTAGAATCTAAAGGAAATAACTTCGAGCACTCATACCAGAGGATGCGAGTACCTTTTACCTTACCTCCTCGGAAACGACGCTAGAAAATAGCTTGATGTCTATGCATTTCTATTCTTGTAGACAGTTGTTGGACCTCCAAGTGCAGAGGTTTGTAGAATAGCAGCAAGTTTCCCTTAAGTGGATTACCCAAGGTTTATCTAACTCAGGGAGGAAGTGTTCAAAGGTATCCCTCTCAAGCAACCCTGCAATATAGGTGCACTAGTTTGGCGAAGAGATAGTGAAACACAAGTGGTCACGGTGCCAGAAAATAGCTTGACGGTGAGGTAAATACTAAAGGCAACAAGAAGGAAGCAAGCAAACATGCAATAGATCTAGTAGCAAACAGTGTTTCAATGCTTAGAAATAAGGCCCAGGGAACATATACTTTTACTAGTGAACACTCTCTCATATAAATATACTCTCTTCATGATACTACTCTTAACTACTCTCCGGTTGTACACTCTAATCCATGGTAGGGCTATAACAGCACACCTCAAAGTCCACCTTCCCCAATCTAGATAACCCCACACTGTCACCTTGAGCGCTAGAAGGTTCCAACAAACACCACAATTTCATAGAGACATCCAACTCCAAATATAACTCATAACAAATATTCAATCTAGCCAACGTGCCACACATGGTATGCTCGCTGTCACTTTCACACACGTGGATAAAATCATAGATCTATTAAAGACAAAAAGAGTATTTATGTAGACTCAAGCCTAAGTGCCACCATGGCGTGCACGCTGTCACTTCACACACATGGGGAGAGTAGAGATCTATTGAAGCACTTGAGTAGCAAGGTAGATCTACTATATTACAAAGCTCATGACCACAACAAGATCATGCATAGAGAGAGAGATGAACACATAGCTACCGGTAGAGCCCTTATCCTCGAGGAAGAACTACTCCCTCCTCATCATGGGAATCAGCAACGGTGATGCAGATGGAGATCGATGGAGATGGCTCCGGGGGCACTTCCCCGTCCCAGCAGGGTGCCGGAATAGAGACTTTCTGTCCCTTGAATCTCCCCTTCGGTGGCGGCGGTGCAGCGGAGCTTTTTCTAGAAGTATGATGGATTATTTAGGGTGTTTTCCCCGGTGGCTTCTTATAGGCGAAGGAGGCAAGGTCGGGAGGCGACCAGGGGGGCCCACACCCCCTGTGGGCGCGACCTAGCGTGGGCCCGCACCCACCTAGGGTGTGGCCACCCTGGTTTCCTCCTCCGTCTCGTCTTCGATTTTCTGTATCGCTTAGGGAAAAATATGAACTTTGGTTTTTGTCCCGTCCAATTCTGAGAATATTCATTTTTAGCTTTCTGAAACCAAAAACAGTAGAAAACAGACAACTGGCACTGTGACATCTTGTCAATAGGTTAGTTCCAGAAAGTGTATAAAAATACCTCAAAGTGTAGACAAAACATAGCAAAGTGGATACTAAACAAGCATGAAACATCAAAAATTATAGATACGTTTATGATGTATCAGTGGATAATGATTGTAAGAGTATTGGTTATGGCATTATATCTATTAATAATTGTGACTGGGGTAGAAGTTAGTTTTTTAATTGAAAGTGTTTACCATGTGTTTTAGAGAAATTATAATACTTATGTCATTTTATGAACATTGCTAAAGATCAAGATTAAAGAATGCCCTTTTGTTAACTGGTGGCCATGGATTATAATTCCATCTAGGGTGATATACTGAGATTGCTTTCCAATGTAGCTCATGAAAAGGAGATAAGATGAATTATCTCCAAGCACACATATCTTTGTTGTTTGAAGTAGCAAGGATGTGTTAAGTGATTGGTTATTGAAAAATATTCCTTTCATACTTCATAAGCATTGACTTCTAATTAAGAAATTCCTTTCCTAGATATACTACTTCTTCATATCCATCATCATGTATTAACATGATGATCTTCACTACTTATACTCTTTCCAATAATTTCTCCTTCTAAAATCATTTGTAAATCCAATGAGCTTGAAACTAAAGCTCTACATATTCTTCTCATAGAGATAATTTCCCCTTCTAAAATACTTTTGATGAATCCAAATCCACTTGAATGACTACTCTCTTTCTTAATGAATTACTTGGTAATATTAATTATGAATCTCAAAATCTTGGCACTAAAGCCTTTCATAATCTCCTCATATCTACACTTGGTTATATCATATTATTAATGATAACTTCCAAACCATCAAACAAATACTTCTAGATTTACTCACATTCTCCCTTATCATTCCTCACCATATCATTCTAATAATGTATACTTCCTTCATTTTGATACCTCAAATGATTACTATTCTCTTAGAGGTATGATACCACTTCTATAGTTCAATGTTTCTATAGTATGAGCTTGATTATACTATCTTAACTTTAGTTGCCTTCGGTAACTCACATTTCCACTTCATCTTACATCACTGTAACTTGTCATGGCTAATATTAAGATAATATATATACTAGGGTTTAATCATGTTCTATCCACCAATGTCACTTATGCATCATATAGTCAATCACTCTCAGTGACTTAAGCATGATCATTATAATCCTTTGATCATTTATGGCTTAGGTTTCCAGTTGGCTAATCAAGGCTTTCATCAATACAACATTACAGTTGTATTATAACCATCTTCTTAGAATTTCCATTTGACTAAGAGATATATTCAATGACTATGCATGCTTGATCCAATAAGATTACTCCTTGGTAACTTGTCTTTAAAATTCATCCTTATAATCCCCTTTTTACCATATATATCTTTTCTCATATAAATCTTCTATTCCTTTCAAGGGTGAGTTAACTCCACCAATTATCACGTTGGTTTAATTATCTTCAAACACTCTCATCCTATAGATGGTATCTAAAACTACCATAACTACTTACAAAGAGTTGATAGATTAAGATATGATAGGTTAAGAATTGATAAATCAAGGATTGATCACTCAATATTGATGATCAACAGATATTAGAATAAGGTTCAAAAGAGATGATAAGGATTGGTATGGCAAGAAAGATATGTGGTGAAGGGTCTTGACTTGGTTTCCTTTCTACTCAATATAACTAAAGAGTTATGGTTATGTATTACCATGATGATCATGGTAGAAATAGATAAGAATGATATAGATCAAGATTTAGTTATTGAATTTTTGTTACTTGAGTTATATACTTAACTTGGTATCCAAAAGTTGTTGTAATGAATTCCATGATATGATCTCTTAAGGATCTGGTATTAATAATTAAGTAACGTGTTGTGGTTTAGTTTTATTACATTTGATCTACCCTTATATCAAACCATCTTTACCCAAAATAAGGTTTTAGCAAAGGTCATATTGAAACTTATCGTGATTAACTTGATGATCTACTTTAGTTCCACCAAGTTAAGAGAAGCTTCAATCACTTTGACAAGTTTTATTCAAAAGCACAAAAATTATTTAGTTTTTCTATGGATGAATGTAATGCACACACCTGAGCTCAGCTTATTTCTAAGCTTAATGCTGAGATGTTACAGTCTCTCCCCCTTAAAAAAAATTTCGTCCCCAAAGTTATTACACTCTTATGTTTCGGAATGAGGAAATGTTTTGTGTTGATTCGGACATTTCTTGAGTTCATTCGTGATCATAATTTTGTATAACTATGGTATCCCATTTCTAGACCTTTTCCTTGAATCCTCTTCATACTCAATAATCTCCAACTTGTCGTCTACAATATCCCAAAGTTCCTTTTACTATAACCACTTAGGGATATGTCCTCATTATAAAATCCTTAAACTGGAACCTTTTCTTTGATTCATTATCCTCACTAATTCTTCCTAATCCAACTCCTTTACTTGATCATCGACTAATTTATACTAGCTAAGGTCTAGGGAGTCTCAATAAAATAGGGTTTTAGATT
Source organism: Avena atlantica (assembly GCA_910589765.1). Taxonomy (NCBI): domain Eukaryota; kingdom Viridiplantae; phylum Streptophyta; class Magnoliopsida; order Poales; family Poaceae; genus Avena; species Avena atlantica. Next base: position 332,049,804 of record OU342738.1, on the reverse strand, counting down.
CTATTAGACAATAGTTGTGGCCAAAAGACTAAAGTTTTGGTTTTTCATAGTATGATTTATACTGGTAATCCTTCCGAAGATTGGTTTTAAACACATTTAGTCCATACCCATCGGATTTTATTGTTCCTCTACACATGTCCAATTGGGTGTGCTTTATGCCCTCTTAAGGACCACTTAAGAGTTGTTTCCTCTAGAACTAGTCAATTAGGATTAATCTATTTTATCTCCTTCAATCTTTTACCTTATCAAGCTTTAGAAAAACTTTTTTATCACCTTAAGTACTTCTTCAATATCCATTTATTACTTATCGTAAGGTATGAACACTACTATTTTGAAGTAAACTTTGATCTTTCATCCAGACATACTTCCGGAGTACTTTTATAATGATGACTTCTTATAACCTTATGAAAATAAGGCTTAATGTTTTCATAGTTTAGTACTTCTTCTCCAACCTTTACTTAGGGATTCAGATAATAATACTTCCATTTACTGTTTACTCTCCCCCTTGGGGTTTCCTAATGGTCTCTAAAACTAGGATGTTGGCCTCTGTCTAGCTTATATTTTACCTGTGTAAGGTCTCACAGAAGAACTTACGGTATACCCACACAATTGCGGATCTCCGAAATGAATCTTCCAACATTATTTGTCTTACTTGCTGTTTGGACATTCTCTCTTTGGTAGTTATGATTTCGCGAAGTGTCTCGAAATACCGTCACTTTAATTTCATACTCCTTTATGTCTTACTTAACTTAGGCCAAGTTTTATGCTCTTTATGGCACACAAAGATGATTTAACTAAATCCATAGGATATCGGCTGTGGTTTACTAAGTACTTGTCATATTTACACTTATATCATGGTTTGGAAGCTAATATCACCATCATCTTGTTGTGTTTTACCTATTCATCATGATTTAAGAACTAATCTTACCATGATAACTCTTCTTATTATCTTACTTTTGTTGATTCTCAACAAAATTCCATTTCATCATGTAGAATTCTCAAGTGAATCCCACATGATTTGCGCCCTATTGTGTCTATACATACTTTAATGATCTTCATTAAGTTGTCTATCATTATCAACTAATGATGAGATTCTTTTACCTTACATGAACTCTATTAATAGACTATGCCTTTTATATCACTTCAAACAATATCCTAAACTTGATCCTAATATACTATGACCAATTAACTTTCCTAAGGTATGTTGGTGGTTTATATTTCCTTCAGAAGACACTAGATAGCACTTTACCAAGAGAAGGTATATAACTACTCTTAGGAAATATGTCTTGGGCATCTTACTTAAGTGTAATAGGATTATCCTCAAGTGGACTCTCATCACAAGTCTTAAGAATATTTGGTTTAGATAAGACGGATTCCTGTAGTTACTATCCAACCTACAGATCTCCAAAAAGGGCTTTAATCCTAAGGTCAAAGAATATGCTCTGATACCAGCTGTGATGACCCAACATACTACTACATGATGTAGTACACTATAGTCGTTGACATAACACCAATGAAACACCGTTCCACTAATATTACATCCCTCAGAGTGGTACAATAGAAACATAGAAGGTCCAAGACATAACAATAGGTTACAACTCAACTCTTTACAAAAGATCCATAGAACACCCTAGGTTATAGAGACAGAAAGCAACTTCTAACAAAGAAGAAGCATAAATAACAATTCATAACTATCATACTAATAGACTAGTATCTAAACTATTTGGCTTGCAAATGCTGCTATTGCATTGCACTACAGAAGTATATGGCTAGATATTATAATCCTATCTAATCAGCAACTTTGTCTTCACTCCAGTTGATGTATATGCTATCTTCGTTGACGTCATTGAAGACTTGAGATTTTGATGATGATTCCTTGAGCATAAGTTGGTGTTGACGTCATCTTTATTGGCTCCAAAATCTAGCAAGGTTTAAGAAGATACGATTGAGTATGAGCGCACTCAACAAGTTCACTAAAAAAGAGTGTTTGATGCACTAGCTACAACCACAGGACCGTAGGTCGTAGGCTATGTAGGTTTTCGTAAACATTTCTTCAAAGGTTGCTTTTATTCTGAAAATCTATGTCCTTCAGCCTTCACAGGTTTACTAGAACTTTCATGGAGTTCCTTTCCTGCCGCGTTCGTAGCTCCTTTCCGGAACAGGGAGTAACATGTCACAGTTTTTACACTCCGCGAGGTGAGTTTCTTTACCCATGAGATATATTAAGCTTTGTTGCACGACCGGGAGTATCTCCTCGTTCAAACTTCCATGGTTTGAGACCCAACCTAAGATCCAAGCCAATTACTGCCCTTCTCCGCGATCCCACATGCCCCCTTGGTGTACGCCATGCCCACATATTGGATTATGACAATGGAAAGTACAGACCATTCAGATGCCAGAACTACCGTGGGACATTGAGAGATCCCACCCATATGTTGCATATGCTCTCTAGAATTACATACTCGCGGTCCAAGGATAATAGCCATGGTCTGCGCATCCAACGACATGCGGAAGGAAGAAGATCCAGCTGACTTCTCCGTCCCATTCCAAATCTCATGATTAACAAGTGATATAAAGCGCAAGAATCAGTGGCGACCACTACAAGAAATGTTTCCTTCCACAATGACTGGGCCCCGTCGGTCATCGTAGAAGGCGCGCTTCTGCGACAAAAATCTCGGCTCGACCGTGGCCAATGCAAAACTTTTTTTTCTGGTTCCGCTCCCCTCTACTACGACAAAATAGCTAAAAACATGGAGGAAGCTCCACAGGGATGTGGCAGAGTAAGATTTCTGCTTCCTTGCGAGATATTGACTCGCCGAAGTACTTTTTTGCGTATGGGTCCCAGACGTCAGTGACTCTAGCGGACCAAATTTTTCGGTCGCGCCTCCATGATTTGAACTTGATAACATTGTTCGATGCCTCTTCCGTTTAGTTAGGCTTCTGGGTCCCGCATGTCTGCCTCAAATTAGAGGAATCGTGTGTATAATGGAATTTTTTTCCTTCCCCGTTCCAAACATGACAGCGTCGCTCGATGCATCTGCCATTTAATTAGGCTGCTGGGTCCCACGTGTCATCCTCCAAACTAGAAGAAACGTGTAGCATCCCGGGAAATCCCCAACTAGAAAACCGCTGTTATTTTTATTATGTGCATCATCATGACATCATCATGCATTTATTCGCCTAAAACAATTTTCCAAAAACCTATTTTGTTTTCTCGAGATTCCCCTCTTTGTTCAAATCAAAACCCTAGATCCGTTCGGATCTTTTATTTGTCTAAAACCTTTTTGCAAATGTTTTGTTTTAAAAAAATATAAAAAATATTTTCTATCGGGGGAGGCAGCCGCCGGCCAGGCCCAAAAGGCCTAGCCAGCAGCCGACCTACCATCCCACCTTCCAAACCCTAAACCCTAGACCTAACCTAAACCAAACTCTAACCCTACCCAGCCTCCACTCCTCCCATCCTTCCCTGCCGCCGCCACCCTCCCCTGACACCCGCGCCCAGCAAACACACACACTCAGCACACCCGCTCGCGTACACGATTCCTACCCCGTGGTGCCCCCTGGCCCACCAATCCCGCGACCCCACCCAAGAACGCACCTGCCGCGAGACCCCTGTCCGCTTCCCCATGATCCCCTCTCTCATCCCCTCCTCGCATGGCCTCTGGATCCTGTCCCCGCCGCCGCGAGGCACCCCGCGGAGTTCCCCACCTCTGGCTAGTGCTCGCCACTTGCATAGCCGGCCCCTGCACGCCTCCCACCTCACGAACCCGACACATCTCCTTCCTCCTTGCCGTGGTTCCGCCGCCTCCGGCCGCCAGAAGTCCCCATGACGTCCAAGGTCGTCGCCCGCCACCCGTGGCCGCGTCAGCCTCCAGGGCCCCCTTCATGCGTCCCCTCACCGCCCCTTTGCCGAGATCGCCCGCAGGTGCGGCCCCTCCGCTGTTCGGCCCACGTCCTCCGCCGTTGTTCCGTCCCTTCGACGCCACCGCCGTGCCAGCGTCCTCCCCCTACGAGCTCCTCGCCGCGGGAGCCCCTCCGTCATGCCGCCTCCTTCTCCCCCATGGCCGCGCAGCCCAAGCCGCCTCTGCTGCAGCAGTGCTTCACCGCCAGCCTTCCTACGCAGCTCTGCCGGCCGCCTGGGACCGCCTGCTCGCCCGGTGCCCCGTGACTTCCTCTGCAGCGTGCGCATGCCTTCATCGAGCCCCGCGTCGCCCTCCTCTCCGCAGCATAGACGAGCACATGCCACCTCATTTTCGAACCCACCTCATGTTCCTGGCGAGCATCCTGCCTATGTGCGTTTTTAGTTGATGCGTGTTTTGATCCTGCCTTGTGGGGTGCCTCAGGTACTAGTGGTGTTTCGATGGTGGCTGTGATGTGGTGGATGCAATGATTTAGTGCCCCCGAAGGTCGATCTGGAACATCAAGTTCTTCATGGAACCCGATTCCGGAGTTTGAAGTCCGAACCCAAACTTTTCCGAACGACAAGTTCTTCCTCACGGATCCGAAGACCTCGATCCCGAAGATCCGAAGACCGAACCTCGTCGAACCCCGGGTGTGCCGACACGGATTCAAAGATCGATCCCGCCGAGCCTGAACCCCTCCGAGCCTCCAAGGTCTTCGACGGCCATGTGTGACCCTTTTCTGAGCCCCTATTTTATAAACGCTATATACATCTTGTGCATATAAATCATTCATGCTTGCATACATATTTCGTGGGTCCGGGTTTTATAGTCAATTCAACTCATAATTATATAAGGAGGCCATATGTGGGATTATCTAGTCTTATATTAGCCCCATTTAAATTTGTGTAGAGAACCGGTGCTATATTTTGCCATGTTAAGACAACATTTAAATTGTGGGGTACCTAAACAACTTGAACCTATTAAATAATTGTCGGGACCCCGGTTCCGCTTAAAATGGCCTAATTACATCGCACCTTTGGCATGTCATACATCATACATGCATCATGCCCGATCTTCTGCCGTAGTATTAAATATTGCATCCGGTGTTTCTGCTAGTGCTTTGCTTCTTCACGGATTAGGCCGATGAGTTGATGCGAGTGTCGACCCGATATTCGGATAAACCTTCGTCAATGTTTTCCAGGCGAGCATTCCCCCCCCCTTCTACATATTTTACCTTTCTAGTCTTTATTTCTTCCTTTTGATCTATTGCTATCTGTGTTGCGATGCTCTAGTTTTTGTACCCCTGATATCCTTTGCAGCCTTATATTGCCTTGGACACATCCTATTACCTGTTGCTTGGTAGATAGTTGGACTTGCGCGTCGTAGTCGCTTGCTCAAGTGCTGTTGCGTGTCGTCAAGTACCACAGTTGTTGGAGTAATGCCGCATATTTAATGTTGGAGATGATCATGGATTTAATTACTGTTTAATAACTAAAATTGAAAGTAGGTAAATGCAGAGGCACCGGTGGGTAATAGACAATATTTGGTTTGTAACCGCTCACTGGTGTCCCGTAGGACCCCGAGTTCTTGACACCCGTTCCGAGATCGAGCGCGCTAACCACAGGTGGGGTGTGTGGGCACCCCCATCGATTAGTACCTGATTTCAAAGTATTATACCGGGGGCCACAAAGTAGTTTGGGGCTTTATTACTATCCTGTATTTATGCCATGTTTTACTGCTTTATTTACGATTGCGCGTGGAGAGCATGTACTATTTCGGAACAAATGTGGAATGTTTTCGCGGTATCGACAAGCCCAGTCACATTTTCGGGTTCCTAGTCGTTTACAGCCATTGGCACAAACCGTTGGGTCCGTCTCGGAGCCGGCCGACTTCGTTGCGGGTATCTTAGTGGGGTGGCCCCCACGTGCTTGCTTTGGGTCTGGGAAACGTCGTGTCTGAAACCCCGTCGACATACCGTTGGGTGTATGTTTTGTGATCTTGTACCTACCTGATCTGACAACAAGGGTTTAGGTCCGTGTGGAAACTTTGGTGCACCCCTGCAGGGTTAAATCTTTTCGAGAAGCTGTGTCCGCGGTTATGGACGACTTGGAGCACAGTTCTCGATCATAGACAACTATAACTAAAGTTTACTATTATAATTTGACTTGTATTCGATATGACTAGTAATCAGCTTCACTACAACAGAATGACTAAATAAAAGTACCAGCAACTGCTGGGTTTGGGATATCTCATTCTAATTGTATCTGACTAGTAAGTATCGCAACTACAACGGAATGGTTAACTAAAAGTGCCCACTGCTTATTATATCAGGATGACTATCTATACCTGACTAGTAATTGCTGCAACGATAACTGAATAAATAAAACTGCCAACTGTGTGAGTTCCTCGGATGACTTCCTCGTTTGGTCTCGAGGGGGAAATACCAGGATGGGTATGTTTGGTGGTAGTATCAGGCTTGTTTCGAATATGTCTTTCTTATCTCTCTGATAGCCGACAGTTGTATCGAGTCTCTATAGGTTGTCTAGTGCATGTTGCGCTGCCGCTTCAGTCCACCATACCTATGTAGGCGAGGACCGCCGAATTCTAGTCTCGCCGTGTACTGGCCTCAGTACTGACCGCTCTCTTTTTCCTTTGCCCTTTATCGGCACCCCTTTTGTTAAGCAGGTTTTGAGATCGACGTCATTAGCAGGGTTACCCTTCTGGCTTGGCCTGGGCAGGGTTAAGGACGCCATTGGTTATTCTTCAGGGCTCTTAGCCCCATTTGCATCTTGTTCGTAGTCGGACATTGTATCGTTTTCAGGGTGATTTGGATCTTTGTACTGTATATCGGTATTCTTGACTCATGGAGTCGTGTTGTTTATGTCTGCTCTGTGGGTTCCATCGAGGACTATTGTGTAATGATATTACTTCGTTTTCCACCCGCACGAAAGTGCCTGGTGGGCACCTTTGAATCGCTTCTATGCGGGTTTGGCGGGAATCGCTGAGACTTGCATAGGGCCGATTCTGAGGGTGTTACAGAGTGGTATCAGAGCCCAGCAGTTACGATACCCCACTGGTCCAGCCTGTAGGATAACCTAGCTAACGGACGTGGTAGAGTGTCAAAACTATTTTGAAAAAAATCGGTTGGATAGATCTGATTAGGTCTGCTTTTACTTCTTACCCCTCTGCTATTCTCCTCTTATCTCGACGTGTTTTGGATCTACTCTCTTATCTTTTCTTCGAGTCCAGGATTTCTTGTGGTTGGGTTTCTGTCGTACCTTTAGGGTTTCGGTTCCATCCTCTTGTAACGGTGCTTGAACATTCGACATTCATGCTATCTGATGAATCTTTCATCTGTTGTACCTTTTAGTGGATCGAAAATTCACTAATTTTTTTCTTTTTATCCTCCGATGTTTTCCGATACGACGAAGTCATCTACATCAGATCTGATGAGAATCTCCATCCCTCATTTGTTTCTGAACCTCGCTTGTCGAGATCTTCAGTCTGAATTCCGAGAGTTGGTTGCATAATTCTCCTATTCATGTGCAGAGTAATGCTTTGGGTGCGCGATGGACTGATCACCATCCGACTACTCTTATCATTCGCTCTTGTATATTAAATGGTGGATTGATGCAATTATACTCCTTCCACACAAGTTAGAGGTGGCCTTACCTTTTAAGACCTCTACCTTGGTCCTTTGTTTTCCGGAGTGTTCTCCCAACGAACGTGAGCCACACCCTTTGTTGGTGGTGTCGCCAATTTCAAGACGGATGAAGAATCTTTGTTAGTGGTGTCGTGAAGATCTACATGTGGCGAGAAGATTCAGATCGGCGGCCTTCTTCCCCGTACCAGGAGGCGGATCTCGAGGGCGAGATACATTGTTAGTGGTGTCGAATTGTAGCATCCTGGAAAATCCCCAACTAGAAAACCGCTGTTATTTTTATTATGTGCATCATCATGCATTTATTCGCCTAAAACAATTTTCCAAAAACCTATTTTGTTTTCTAGAGATTCCCCTCTTTGTTCAAATTAAAACCCTAGATCCGTCCGTATCTTTTATTTGTCTAAAACCTTTTTGCAAATGTTTTGTTTTAGAAAAATATATAAAATATTTTGTATCGGGGGAGGCAGCCGCCGGCCAGGCCCAAAAGGCCTAGCCAGCAGCCGACCTACCACCCCACCTTCCAAACCCTAAACCCTAGACCTAACCTAAACCAAACCCTAACCCTACCCAGCCTCCACTCCTCCCATCCTTCCCTGCCACCGCCACCCTCCCCTGACACCCGCGCCCAGCAAACACACACACTCAGCACACCCGCTCGCGTACATGATTCCTACCCCGTGGTGCCCCTTGGCCCACCAATCCCGCGACCCCACCCAAGCACGCACCCGCCGCGAGACCCCTGTCCGCTTCCCCACGATCCCCTCTCTCATCCCCTCCCCGCGTGGCCTCTGGATCCTGTCCCCGCTGCCGCGAGGCACCCCGCGGAGTTCCCCACCTCCGGCCAGTGCTCGCCACCTGCATCGCCAGCCCCTGCGCGCCTCCCACCTCGCGAACCCGACACATCTCCTTCCTCCTCGTCGTGGTTCCGCCGCCTCCGGCCGCCAGAAGCCCCCATGACGTCCAAGGTCGTCGCCCACCACCCGCGGCCGCGTCCGCCGCCAGGGCCCCCTTCATGCATCCCCTAACCGCCCCTTTGCCGAGATCGCCCGCAGGTGTGGCCCCTCCGCTGTCCGGCCCACGTCCTCCGCTGTTGTTCCGTCCCTTCGACGCCACCGTCGCGCCAGCGTCCTCCCCCTGCGAGCTCCTCGCCGCGGGAGCCCCTCCGTCATGCCGCCTCCTTCTCCCCCATGGCCGCGCAGCCCAAGCCGCCTCTGCTGCAGCAGTGCTTCACCGCCGGCCTTCCTAGCGCAGCTCTGCCGGCCGCCTGGGACCGCCTTCTCGCCCGATGCCCCGTGCCTTCCTCTGCAGCGTGCGCACTCCTTCATCGAGCCCCACGTCGCCCTCCTCTCCGCAGCAGAGACGAGCACATGCCGCCTCATGTTCGAACCCACCTCATGTTCCAGGCGAGCATCCTGCCTATGTGTGTTTTTAGTTGATGCGTGTTTTGATCCTGCCTTGTGGGGTGCCTCAGGTACTAGTGGTGTTTCGATGGTGGCTGTGATGTGGTGGATGCAACGATTTAGTGCCCCCAAAGGTCGATCTGGAACATCAAGTTCTTCATGGAACCCGATTCCGGAGTTTGAAGTCCGAACCCAAACTTTTCCGAACGATAAGTTCTTCCTCACGGATCCGAAGACCTCGATCCCGAAGATCCAAAGACCGAACCTCGTCGAACCCCGGGTGCGCCGACCCGGATTCAAAGATCGATCCCGCCGAGCCCGAACCCCTCCGAGCCTCCAAGGTCTTCGACGGCCATGTGTGACCCTTTTCTGAGCCCCTATTTTATAAACGCTATATACATCTTGTGCATATAAATCATTCATGCTTGCATACATATTTCGTGGTTCCGGGTTTTATAGTCAATTCAACTCATAATTATATAAGGAGGCCATATGTGGGATTATCTAGTCTTATATTAGCCCCATTTAAATTTGTGTAGAGAACCAGTGCTATATTTTGCCATGTTAAGACAACATTTAAATTGCGGGGTACCTAAACAACTTGAACCTATTAAATAATTGTCAGGACCCCGGTTCCGCTTAAAATGGCCTAATTGCATCGCACCTTTGGCATGTCATACATCATACATGCATCATGCCCGATCTTCTGCCGTAGTATTAAATATTGCATCTGGTGTTTCTGCTAGTGCTTTGTTTCTTCAGGGATTAGGCCGATGAGTTGATGCGAGTGTCGACCCGATCTTCGGATAAACCTTCGACAATGTTTTCCAGGCGAGCATTCCCCCCCTTTCTACCTATTTTACCTTTCTAGTCTTTATTTCTTCCTTTTGATCTATTGCTATCTGTGTTGCGATGCTCTAGTTTTTGTACCCCTGATATCCTTTGCAGCCTTATATTGCCTTGGACACATCCTATTACCTGTTGCTTGGTAGATAGTTGGACTTGCGCGTCGTAGTCGCTTGCTCAAGTGTTGTTGCGTGTCGTCAAGTACCACAGTTGTTGGAGTAATGCCGCATGTTTAATGTTGGAGATGATCATGGATTTAATTACCGTTTAATAACTAAAATTGAAAGTAGGTAAATGCAGAGGCATCGGCGGGTAATAGACAATATTTGGTTTTTAACCGCTCACTGGTGTCTCGTAGGACCCCGAGTTCTTGACACCCGTTCCGAGATCGAGCGCGCTAACCACAGGTGGGGTGTGTGGGCACCCCCATCGATTAGTACATGATTTCAAAGTATTATACCGGGGGCCACAAAGTAGTTTGGGGCTTTATTACTATCCTGTATTTATGCCATGTTTTACTGCTTTATTTACGATTGCGCGTGGAGAGCATGTACTGTTTCGGAACAAATGTGGAATGTTTTCGCGGTATCGACAAGCCCAGTCACATTTTCGGGTTCCTAGTCGTTTACAGCCATTGGCACAAACCGTTGGGTCCGTCTCGGAGCCGGCCGACTTCGTTGCGGGTATCTTAGTGGGGTGGCCCCCACGTGCTTGCTTTGGGTCTGGGAAACGTCGTGTCTGAAACCCCGTCGACATACCGTTGGGTGTATGTTTTGTGATCTTGTACCTACCTGATCTGACAACAAGGGTTTAGGTCCGTGTGGAAACTTTGGTGCACCCCTGCAGGGTTAAATCTTTTCGAGAAGCTGTGTCCGCGGTTATGGACGACTTGGAGCACAGTTCTCGATCATAGACAACTATAACTAAAGTTTACTGTTATAATTTGACTTGTATTCGATATGACTAGTAATCAGCTTCACTACAACAGAATGACTAAATAAAAGTACCAGCAACTGCTGGGTTTGGGATATCTCATTCTAATTGTATCTGACTAGTAAGTATCGCAACTACAACGGAATGGTTAACTAAAAGTGCCCACTGCTTATTATATCAGGATGACTATCTATACCTGACTAGTAATTGCTGCAACGATAACTGAATAAATAAAACTGCCAACTGTGTGAGTTCCTCGGATGACTTCCTCGTTTGGTCTCGAGGGGGAAAAACCAGGATGGGTATGTTTGGTGGTAGTATCAGGCTGGTTTCGAATAGGTCTTTCTTATCTCTCTCTGATAGCCGACAGTTGTATCGAGTCTCTATAGGTTGTCTAGTGCATGTTGCGCTGCCGCTTCAGTCCACCATACCTATGTAGGCGAGGACCGCCGAATTCTAGTCTCGCCGTGTACTGGCCTCAGTACTGACCGCTCTCTTTTTCCTTTGCCCTTTGTCGGCACCCCTTTTGTTAAGCAGGTTTTGAGATCGACGTAGTTAGCAGGGTTACCCTTCCGGCTTGGCCTGGGCAGGGTTAAGGACGTCATTGGTTATTCTTCAGGGCTCTTAGCCCCATTTGCATCTTGTTCGTAGTCGGACATTGTATCGTTTTCAGGGTGATTTGGATCTTTGTACTGTATATTGGTATTCTTGACTCATGGAGTCGTGTTGTATATGTCTGCTCTGTGGGTTCCATCGAGGACTATTGTGTAATGATATTACTTCGTTTTCCACCCGCACGAAAGTGCCTGGTGGGCACCTTTGAATCGTTTCTATGCGGGTTTGGCGAGAATCGCTGAGACTTGCATAGGGCCGATTCTGAGGGTGTTACAAAACGTATGCATGATTGATTTTTTCCTTGGCTCGTGCCTCCCTGATATGAACTCAATAACATTACTCGATCTATCTGCCGTTAATCACGATGCTAGGTCCCACATGTCAGCCTCTCATTACAAGAATCGTGTGTATGATGGATTTTTCCTTCGCTCCCGCTATCCTGTTCAGAACTTGATAGCGGTGCTAGATGCATCTACAGATTAATCATGCAGCTGGGCCCACACGTCATCCTCACATTAGAAAGAACCTGTGTATGATAATTTTTTTCCTTGGCTCGTGCCTCCCTGATTTGAACTTGATAAAGTTGCTCAATCTATCTTCCGTTAATTGCGCTGCTCGATCCCACATGCCAGCCTTTCATTAGAAGAATCGTGTGTATGATGGAATTTTTTTCTTCGCTCCCGCTATCCTGCTCCGAACTTGATTGCGCTATTAGATGCATCTACAGTTTAATCATATAGCTAGGCCATATGTCATCCTCGCATTAGAAGAAATGTATGTATGATGGATTTTTTGCCCTCGGTCGCGCCTCCGTGTTAACTTGATAGCGTTGCTCGGCCAATCTGCCGTTTATTCAGGCTGGTGGGTCCCATATGTCAGCATCTCATTACAAGAATCGTGTGTATATGATTGAATTTTTCTTTTTTACCGCTATCTTGTTCCTAACTAGATAGCGTTGACGAATCTGCCATTTGGTCAAGCTGCTAGGTCCCACATGTCAGCATCTCATTAGAAGAACATGTGCATGTTGGACTTTTTTCTCGATCGCGCCTCCGTGTTTCGAACTTGGCAACATTTATCGATGCATCAGTTGTTTATAAAGGTTGTTGGGTCCCACATGTTAGCATCTCATTAGAAAGAAATGTGTGTATGCTGGAGTTTTTTCACGCTCGGGCCTCCGTGTTTCGAACTTGACAATGTTGCTCGATACATCGGCCGTTTATACAAGCTCATAGGTCCCATATGTCATCCTTTCATTATAAGAATAGTGTGTATATGATAATTTTTTCTTCTCTAGCTATCATGTTCCAAACTAAGAATGTGCCACATGTTAGCGTATGCCATTTGGTCACGCTGCAGGGCCCCACATGTCAGCATATCATTAGAAGAACGTGTGCATGTTGGACTTTTTTCTCGCTCACGTCTACCTTATTCAAACTTGGCAACATTGCTCGATGCAATACCTATATAAGGTCTCTCTAGTGGGTCGCACATGTCAGCCTATCCGTAAATGAAATGTTCTATGATGGATTTTTTTTCGGCTGCCTCTGTTGTTCTGACTTTGGTCCATTGCTGGGTCCCAGATGTCAGCCTGCTCTCTGAGGACACGTGTGTAGGCTGTTCCCAGCTGTCAGTCTCCATTTAAAAAAAATGTGTGTATGTTGGACTGCTTTTTTAGGTCGAGTTTGCCGTTTTGACCTTGACAACATTGCTAGATGCAGCACTAGTTTATTAGGAACCAGGTATCTGTCTTTAAAAAAATTAATCTATACTCCTTTGTTGGGTTCCACACGTCACCGTTAGTATATAATAACAGAAATTGTCGCGGACACTATTTTGACCTTGGTCCATTGCTGGGTTATAGATGTTAGTCTCCTCTATGCAGCAAACGTGTCTATGCTATGTCCCAGATGTCAGCCCCTATTTGAAAAAAACGTGTATGCGTTGGACTATTTTTTTAAATCGAGTCCGTCTTTGTGACATTGGCAACATTGCTAGACGTAGCGGCAGTTTACCTGGGTCCTAGATGTCAGCCTCAGAGTATAAAAAGATGACTACAAGAAAAACAAAAATTGCCTACCATTCAAACTCGAGACCTCAGAACCGATAAATGGCTTGCCTTGCCACTGTGAAAGAAACAATTAATATAATAGAAATGTTAAACGGTTCCTTCTATAAGTTTAAAAGACTTTCTTTGACCATGTTTATCTCATTTGAAATAATATGGCGACGCTCCTGGCAGCTAAACTAAAAACTGCTACATAATGCAGTAGTTTTTACAAAAAAAATAGGTAGGCTGAGCTTTTTTATCGTCATGGGAAATATTCAATGGCCTCACTCCTAAACTGAATGGACTATGAACGGCGGCCACAAGACCATGACAAAGCCGAATTAGAAAGTTTTCGGCTATGCTTGGGCCTTATAGGCTAATTTTATGGGCTCGGTAATAAAAATTCTAGACATCAACAAGGAAGAAAATTACAAGGGAAAAATGGCAGATATTTTGCGTGAAAATTGTTGACAACCAGGACACATAGCCTGCGCACGCCAAAATTTTCTTGTTCGAGAATTCACTCCAGCAGACAGCTACTGTCTTTGCGCCATTCTTCTGGAGACGCACCGGCCGTGAAAACCACATGCCACGCTCCAAAACATTCACCCTCCATCTACCAGCCGAGGCGGCTGACACCATCGCTGGCGGCGGCTTTCTTCTCGAGACGCACATAGACCGGCGGTCAGCTGGTCGATCCCAATGGTACGCTTATAATTTCCTTAGTTCGCTCGAATTGTTCCCTAGAAGTCGTTTCGTACTTGATCTATTCGTTTGACATTGTTTTGCACTTGATCATAGTGTTTGTTCGAATTAGTTGGCATTTTATTGCACTCGGTCCATCTGTTCTCTCAAATATGTAATATAGTTCCGCACTCAATTTCTGAAATAGGCTAAAATTACCGAAATAGGCTAAAATTACATGGCATTTATAGTTGTATATTCCATCAGTTTGCTCAGATATATTGGCTTAATTAGATATGTAATCAACCTGTTCGCTGAAATATCATGAAAGATTTTAATCATCTCTATCCTCAACAGATAGACAGATATTGGATATTGAAAGGACAAAAAGCAATACCTTCTTATCGGGAAAGTGTTAATGACTTCATGAAGTATGTTAAACAGCATAATGGTGACTCAGATGTGTTTTTCCCATGCCAACAATGCTTCAATTATAAAAAGCTGAGTCATAGCACAGTTGCGGACCATTGATACGTCGGAAACGTATCTGTAATTTTTGATGCTCCATGCTTGTTTAGTATCTACTTTGCTTTACTTGTATACACTTTGAGGTGTTTTTTACATGTTTTCTAGTACTAACCTATTAACAAGTTGCCACAGTGCCAGTTTCCTGTTTTCTGTTGTTTTTGGTTTCAGAAAAGTTAGTAAAGAAATATTCTCAGAATTGGATAGGACAAACGTCAAAGTCAATTACTTTCCGTGGGGAACAAGAAGTCCAGAGGTGAGACGAGGAAGCGTGCCAAGGCGACCAAACCCCCTTAGGCGTGGCCAGGGGTGGGCCCGCGCCTGGGTAGGGTTTGACCCCCTGGTCGCCTCCTCGGCCTCCCCCTTTGCCTATAAGAAGCCCTCGATGCAGAAACCCTAAGCACTCGATCAAATATTCACGAAACCATCTGTAGCGGCCACCACCATCGTCCCTAGATCGGGGGGATCTGAAGTTCTTCCCGGCACCCTGCCGGAGGGGAGATCATCCCGGAGGCTTTCTCTCCGGTATATGATGCGTGAGTAGTTCCACCTTAGACTATGGGTCCATTGTAGGGTTTTGTAGCATGGAAAACAAAAAATTTCTATCGCATACAAACAAACAAGTCAAGATCTATCAACTAGATTGTAGCAACGAGTCGATGGAATAACTTACCCTCGAAGATTCCAAAGTGTTTAATGAGAGCGGATTCTCGTGGGTGATGTAGTCGTACTCTTCCCGATCTCAAGATCGCGTAGACGATCCTTCCGGCGCTGCGTTCCGGCAGCGCTCCCGCAGTCGGTCACACGTTCGGTACTCGACGAAGACCTTCCTCTCCCTTGTTCCAGCAGGCAGCGGAGGTTGTCTCACTCTCCTCGCGATTCCGACAGCACAACGGCGTGGTACCGGAAGTAGAGGGGAGATCTCGCAGGGCTTCGCCTTAAGCCGGAGCGAGTATGGTGGACACTGAGAGAGCCCTCGACGATCTAGGGTTTAGACACGCCGAGGAGGAGGCTTGGCCGGCGGCTAGGGTTGCTAGGCGGCGGTGGCGGTTTGCCCTAGGGCGGCGGCGGCAGCAGGAGGTGGCGGCGCCGGCGGCTAGGGTTTAGAGGTGGAGGTGTTGGGTGTCTAGGAGGGGAGCCCTGCCCCTCCTTTTATAGGTGGAGGGGCCGACCAAGGGGAGGGGAGTCCCTCCCCAACTCGGCTTCAAGGTGGGCCAGCGGTGGAGGGGAGGAACTCCTCCCCCAACTCGGTTTCCACCTCCCTCTCCACTTCCCAAAAATAGCCGTTTGACTTTCAAATTGGTGTTTGACTTTTTCCAACTAGGATTTGATTAAACCCTTTATTTTGTTCAGCGATGACACCTAGTACATGATGCAATCATACCAACTTGATATAACACATTCATGTACCCTTCCCCTCCGGAGTGCCGGACATTCCGGAACCTTCTAGAACATTCCCGATGAAAACACGGGAACCATTCTCCAACTCCGAAACAGGACTTTCCTTATATGAATCTTATTCTCCAGACCATTCCGGATCTCCTCGTGATATCCCAGATCCCATCCGAGACTCCGAACAACATTCGGTCTCTTTCTCATCATTCCATAACTACTCAAACAACGTCGAATCCTTAAGTGTGTCTCCCTACGGTTCGTGAATTATGCGGACATGATCGAGACACTTCTCCGAACAATATACAATAGAGGAATCTGGAAATTCATATGGCTCCCACATATTTCTACGATTACTTTGCGATCGAATGAACCACTTACATACAATACCAATTTCCCTTTGTCTCACGATAGTTTACTTATCCGAGGTTATGATCATCGGTATCTCTACATACCTAGTTCAACCTCGTTACTGATAAGTACTCTTTTCTCGTTCCCGTGATATGTGATCCCTTGTGAGCCAGTCACATGCTTGCAAGATAATTGGATGACATTCCACCAAGAGGGCCCAGAGTATATCTATCCGTCATATGGATGGACAAATCCCATTCTTGATCCATGTGTCTCAACCAATACTTTCCGAACACTCAATGCAACCTTTATAGCCACCCAGTTACGGTGTGGTGTTTGATGTCATCAAAGAATCCTTCCGGTGAAGGTGATATGCATGATCTCATGGTCGAAGGAATTAGGTTACTATGTATCAGAAAGAATATAGCAATTGAACTATTAAAATGACTTGATCTTTATGCTACGCTTATCTATAGGAGTATGTCCATCATATCATTCTCCTAACGATATGATCTTGTTGTTAATAACATCTCAATGTTCATGATAGGGAAACCATAATCATTTATTAACCAACAAGCTAGTATTATAAAGAGGCTTTACTAGGGACTCAATTTTTTAGTTTACAAATCACACAAGTATTAATGTTTCCTTGTTAATAATATTATAGCATGAATGTAAACATTTATCATAAACACAAAGATATAATAATAACTATATTTATTATTGCCTCTAGGGCATATCTCCAACAGTCTCCCACTTGCACTAGAGTCATCTAATCTAGATTACATGGTAATATACCGAACACCCATGGCAGTTTGGTGCTGGTCATGTTTTGCCCTCGGGAGAGGTTTAGTCAACGGATCCGCCACATTCAGATATGTGTGTACTTTGCAAATCTTTATGTCCCCATCTTGGACATGTTCTCGAATAGCGTGAAAACGTAGCTTGATGTGCTTCAACTTCTTGTGCGACCTTGGTTCTTGCGCATTGGCTATGGCACCCTTGTTATCACAGTAGATAGACATTTGGTCCAGCGCACTAGGAACCACACCCATCTCTGTAATGAACTCTTTCATCCATATCGCTTCTTGTGAAGCCTCTGAAGCATCCATGTATTCCGATTCAGTTGAAGATCTCGCCACAACGCTTTGCTTTGCACTCCTCCAGCTAATTGCTGCACCATTCAAAGTAAATATGTATCCAGATTGTGATTTAGAATCATCCGGATCGGTGTTCCAACTAGCATCGGTGTAACCATTAACAACGAGATGTTCATCACCTCCATAAGAAAGAACCATATCCTTAGTTCTTCTCAAGTACTTAAGGATGTTTTTGATCGCTGTCCAATGATCCACTCCTGGATCACTTTGATATCTGCTAGTTAAACTAACAGCATATGCAATGTCGGGTCTAGTACATAGCATGGCATATATTAGAGATCCTATGGCGTAGGCATAGGGAGTCTTACTCATCCTTTGTCTATCTTCTGCTGATGTCGGACTTTGAGTTTTACTCAAGGTCGTATTGGGCAACATGGGCAAGAACCCTTTCTTGCTATCTTCCATTCCAAACCTCTTTAGAACTTTGTCAAATATGTACTTTGTGACAATGATATTTGGCGTCTTGATCTATCTCTATAAATCTTTATGCCTAATATGTAAGCTGCTTCGCCAAGATCTTTCATTGAAAAACTATTATTCAAATATTCATTGACACTATTAAGAAGGTCTACATCATTCCCAATCAACAATATGTCATCTACATATAGTATTAATAATGCTACAGAGCTCCCACTCACTTTCTTGTAAATACAAGCTTCTCCATAAGTTTGTATAAAACCAAAACTTTTGATCACCTTATCAAAACGTTGATTCCAACTTCGGGATGCTTGCTTCAATCCATAGATGGACCGTTGAAGTTTGCATACCTTGTTAGCATCTTTAGGATCGACAAAACCTTTGGGTTGCATCATATACAACTCTTCATCAATGTCTCCATTGAGGAATGCTGTTTTGACATCCATCTGCCATATCTCATAATCATAATATGCAGCGATTGCTAACATAATCCTCACAGACTTTAGCTTCGCTACTGGTGACAAAGTCTCATCATAGTCAACTCCTTGAATTTGTCGAAATCCTTTTGCGACAAGTCGAGCTTTATAGACAGTAACATTACCATCAGCATCTATTTTCTTCTTGAAAATCCATTTGTTCTCGACAGCCTTCCGGCCATCCGGTAAGTCCACCAAAGTCCATACTTGGTTTTCGTACATGGATCCAATCTCGGATTTCATGGCTTCTTGCCATTTATTGGAATCTGGGCTCATCATCGCTTCCTCATATGTCGCAGGGTCATCGGTGTTGTGCACCAACATGACACTCATAACGGTATCATACCAATCAGGAGTGGTACGAGTTCTCGTTGACCTGCGAGGCTCTGTATCAACTACAACCGAAGTTTCATGATCATCATCATTAGCTTCCTCTCTTATTGGTGCAGGCAGCACAGGAACTTCTTTCGGTGTTGCGCTACTCGCAAGTTCGAGAGAAGGTTGAACAACCTCGTCAAGTTCTACTTTCCTTCCAGTCACTTCTTTCGACGGAAACTTCTTCTCTAGAAAGGATCCATTCTTGGCAACAATGATTTTGCCCTCGGATATATGATAGAAGGTATACCCAATAGTTTCCTTCGGGTATCCTATGAAGACGCATTTTTCTGCTTTGGGTTCAAGCTTGTCCGGCTGTAACTTCTTTACATAGTCTTCGCAACCCCAAACTTTAAGGAACGACAATTTAGGTTTCTTCCCAAACCATAATTCATACAGTGTCGTTTCAACGGATTTAGATGGTGCCCTATTTAAAGTGAATGCGGCAGTTTCTAATGCATAACCCCAAAATGATAGCGGTAAATCTGTAAGTGACATCATAGAACGAACCATATCTAAGAGAGTTCGATTACGACGTTCGGACACAACATTACGCTGTGGTGTTCCCGGTGGTTTCAATTGTGAAAGTATTCCACATTTCTTCAAATGCTCGCCAAACTCGTAACTGAGATATTCACCTCCACGATCAGAACGTAGAAATTTAATCTTCTTGTTACGTTGATTCTCCACCTCACTTTGAGATTCCTTAAACTTCTCGAAAGTTTCGGACTTATGTTTCATGAAATAGATATACCCATATCTACTCAAGTCATCCGTGAAGGTAAGAACATAACGATAACCACCGCGCGATGCTACACTCATTGGACCACACACATCGGTATGTATGATTTCCAATAAGTCCGTAGCTCGCTCCATCATGCCAGAAAATGGAGTCTTAGTCATTTTACCCATCAGACATGCTTGGCATCTTTCAAGTGATTTGAAATCAAGTGATTCAAGAAGTCCATCGGAATGGAGTTTCTTCATACGCTTCACTCCAATGTGACCAAGACGACAGTGCCACATATAGGTCGAGTTATCGCTCGATTTCAAACGTTTAGCCTCAATGTTATTAATATGTGTATTTCCACTATCGAGATTCAATAAGAATAGACCATCTATCAAAGGTGCATGTGCATAAAACATATTACTCATATAAATCGAACAACCATTATTCTCGGACTTAAACAAGTAACCGTCTCGCAATAAACAAGATCCCGATATAATGTTCATGCTTAACGCACGCACCAAATAACAATTATTTAAGTATAAAACTAATCCCGATGGTAGATGAAGGGGTAGCGTGCCGACCGCGATCACATCAACCTTTGATCCGTTTCCCACGCGCATCGTCACCTCGTTCTTCGCTAGCTTCCGTTTATTCTGCAGCACCTGTTTCGAGTTACAAATATGATCAACCGAACCAGTATCAAATACCCAGGCACTACTACGATTACTAGTGAGATACACATCGATAACATGTATATCGGATATACCTTTCTTCTTGATGTTGCCGTTCTTCAAATCTGCCAAGTACTTTGGGCAATTCCGCTTCCAGTGACCTTCTCCCTTGCAGTAAAAGCACTCAGTATCAGGCTTAGGTCCAGCCCTGGTCTTCTTCGTCGGCGCGGTAACTTTCTTACCACCCTTCTTAAAGTGTCCCTTTTGCTTAGACTTGCCTTTCTTGAATTTGGTGGTCTTATTGACCATCAACACTTGGTGCTCTTTCTTGATCTCCACTTCTGCAGATTTCAACATAGCAAACAGATCTGGCAACTGCTTGTTCATGTTTTGCATATTGTAGTTCATCACAAAGTTCTTGTAACTTGGTGGCAGTGATTGGAGGACACGGTAAATCCCCAAAGCATTAGGAATCACTATACCCAAGCTTTGAAGTTTGTTTGCGTGCCCATACATCTTAAGCACATGCTCACTCACGGAGCTGCCCTCTTCCATCTTGCAGTTAAAGAACTTTTCACAAGCCTCATAGCTCTCAATTGCCGCGTGAGTCTCAAAGATCAATTTGAGATCACGGACAATATCATGTGGGTCTGAATTCTCAAACCTTTTCTGAAGCTCCGATTCTAAACCATACAAGATAGCACACTGAACTGTGGAGTACTGAGTCTTCCGAGCGAGGTAAAAATTCTTTACTTCGTCGGCAGCATCAGCTGCAGGCGGGTCACCCAGCGGTGCATCCAGCACATAGGTCAAATTACCAGCTGTGAGGACAATCCTCAAATTGCGGAACCAATCCGCGAAGTTGCTTCCATTGTTTTTCAACTTTTCTTTCTCTAGGAACGCATTAAAATTGATGGTAGGGGCCGCCATTGATATACAACATATTTGCAATAGTTTAGACTAAGTTTATGACAAATTGAGTTCTAATTAATAGTTAAATTAATCTAGGTGAACTCCCACTCAAAACAATATCCCTCACATTGTTTTAGTGATCACACGAACCAAATCCACCACATCAACACCGATCATCATGAGAGTTGATATAGTTTCAATGGCGAACAATCGACATGTTCATCATATCTACTATATGATTC
The DNA here is from genome assembly GCA_910589765.1 of Avena atlantica. Classification (NCBI taxonomy): domain Eukaryota; kingdom Viridiplantae; phylum Streptophyta; class Magnoliopsida; order Poales; family Poaceae; genus Avena; species Avena atlantica. The sequence continues at coordinate 332,028,459 of OU342738.1, read as the reverse complement.
ATGCTTTACCTTTCGGTGATCCGTGTTCCGAGACCATGTCTGTACATGCTAGGCTCGTCAAGATCAAACCTTAGCTTCCGCATGAGAAAATCTGGCTTGCTCACGTTGTATACACTTGCGGAATCTAACACACCCGATCATCACGTGGTGCTTCGAAACAACAAGCTTTAGCAACGGTGCTAACTAAGGGTGAACACTTTATGACTTGAAATTCATGTGCATGAGGGATCATCTTATAATGCTACCATCGTTAACTAAGCAATACAAGATGCATAAAGGATTAACATCACATGCAATTCATAATATGTGATATGATATGGCCTTTCTTCTTTGTGCTTCCGATCTCCATCTTCAAGCACGAACATGATCTCCATCATCACCGGCATTGCATCAAGGTCATTGACGCTTCTCCATGGTTGTCGTCCACCGGCTTAAACTATTACAACTACTTTGAATAGACACGCGGGTCTTAACATAAATTAAAGACAACCATATGGATCCTGCTGGTTGCCAACTTACAATAAGGAACATTGCATACATCAAATATAATCACAATCACGGCCATATCACATCACTGCACACCCCTGCAAAACAAAGTTAGACGCCTCTACTTTCTTTGCATGTTTTACGTTGTTTGGGGCTTTCAATAAGTGTCGTTCTAACTTACGAACATGAACCACAACATTGATACTAGTATTGTTAATCACCCGTTGTAAATTGGATCTTAACTATGCTAGGAGAAACAGACACCCGCAAAGCCACTTATGCAATACAAGTTGCATGTCAAGCGTGGAGCAAGTCTCATGAACGATGTCATGTAAGGTTAGCCCGAGCCGCTTCATCCCAACATCCCGCAAGATGCAAAGTACACAAGAAGCAATCGACAATAAAAGCATCAACGCCCACAATGACCATTGTGTTCTACTCGTGCAACAGATCTACATATAGACACAGCTCTGATACCACTGTAGGGTTTCGTAGCATGGAAAACAAAAAATTTCTATCGCATACAAACAAACAAGCCAAGATATATCTACTAGATTGTAGCAACGAGTCGATGGAATAACTCACCCTCGAAGATTCCAAAGTGTTTAACAAGAGCGGATTCTCGTGGGTGATGTAGTCGTACTCTTCCCGATCTCAAGATCGCGTAGACAATCCTTCCGGAGCTGCGTTCCGGCAGCGCTCCCGCAGTCGGTCACACGTTCGGTACTCGACGAAGACCTTCCTCTCCCTTGTTCCAGCAGGCAGCGGAGGTTGTAGCACTCTCCTCGCGATTCTGGCAGCACAACGGCGTGGTACCGGAAGTAGAGGGGAGATCTTGCAGGGCTTCGCCTTAAGCCGGAGCGAGTATGGTGGACTATGAGAGATCCCTCAACGATCTAGGGTTTAGACACGCCGAGGAGGAGGCTTGGCCGGCGGCTAGGGTTGCTAGGCGGCGGCGGTTTACCCTAGGGCGGCGGCGGCAGCAGGAGGTGGCGGCGTCGGCGGCTAGGGTTTAGAGGTGGAGGTGTTGGGTGTCTAGGAGGGGAGCCCTGCCCCTCCTTTTATAGGTGGAGGGGCCGGCCAAGGGGAGGGGATTCCCTCCCCAACTCGGCTTCAAGGTGGGCCGGCGGTGGAGGGGAGGAACTCCTCCCCCAACTCGGTTTCCACCTCCCTCTCCACTTCCCAAAAATAGCCGTTTGACTTTCAAATTGGCGTTTGACTTTTTCAAACTAGGATTTGATTAAACCCTTTATTTTGTTCAGCGATGACACCTAGTACATGATGCAATCATACCAACTTGATATAACACATTCATGTACCCTTCCCCTCCGGAGTGCCGGACATTCCGGAACCTTCTAGAACATTCCCGATGAAAACACCGGAACCATTCTCCAACTCTGAAACAGGACTTTCCTTATATGAATCTTATTCTCCGGACCATTCCGGATCTCCTCGTGATATCCCGGATCCCATCCGAGACTCCGAACAACATTCGGTCTCTTTCTCATCATTCCATAACTACTCAAACAACGTCGAATCCTTAAGTGTGTCTCCCTACGATTCGTGAATTATGCGGACATGATCGAGACACTTCTCTGAACAATAACCAATAGAGGAATCTGGAAATTCATATGGCTCCCACATATTTCTACGATTACTTTGCGATCGAATGAACCACTTACATACGATACCAATTTCCCTTTGTCTCACGATCGTTTACTTATCCGAGGTTATGATCGTCGGTATCTCTGCATACCTAATTCAACCTCGTTACTGATAAGTACTCTTTTCTCGTTCCCGTGATATGTGATCCCTTGTGAGCCAGTCACATGCTTGCAAGCTAATTGGATGACATTCCACCGAGAGGGCCCAGAGTATATCTATCCGTCATATGGATGGACAAATCCCATTCTTGATCCATGTGTCTCAACCAATACTTTCCGAAAACTCAATGCCACCTTTATAGCCACCCAGTTACGGTGTGGTGTTTGATGTCATCAAAGAATCCTTCCGGTGAAGGTGATATGCATGATCTCATGGTCGAAGGAATTAGGTTACTATGTATCAGAAATCATATAGCAATTGAACTATTAAAATGACTTGATCTTTATGCTACGCTTATCTATAGGAGTATGTCAATCATATCATTCTCCTAACGATATGATCTTGTTGTTAATAACATCTCAATGTTCATGATAGGGAAACCACAATCATTTATTAACCAACAAGCTAGTATTATAAAGAGGCTTTACTAGGGACTTTATTTTTTAGTTTACAAATGACACAAGTATTAATGTTTCCTTGTTAATACTATTATAGCATGAATGTAAACATTTATCGTAGACACAAAGATATAATAATAACTATATTTATTATTGCCTCTAGGGCATATCTCCAACATCCATGTAGTAGCTAGATGGTTGTATCTCCTCCTTTGTGCTTTCATGTATAGATCTTGTGAGCTCCGTTCATGATCAATATCTAATATATTTGTAATCATGCATGTTGTGTTTGCGGGGATCCGATGGATATTGAGATTATTATGTTGGTTTGATTAATGGTTTTGTCTTTATAATTCTATCATGTCTGTGTTGTTTGTGATCTTGCATGCTTTCCGTTGTTAGTAGATATCTTGGCCAAGTAGTTGCTAGTGACTCCAAGAGGGGGTATTTATGCTCGATAGTGGGTTCATGCCTCTAGTTTCCAAGGGAAGTGACAATAATATCTTCGGTTGTAGATGTGTTGTTGCTACTAGGGAGAAAACAACGGTCTCTTGTTCATGGAACATGTGGACTATTTACCTTACACACTTTGCTTAAAGTAGTTGTCTGTTGCTTCCAACTTAATACTGGAGGGGGTTCGGATGATAACCTGAAGGTGGACTTCTAGTCATAGATGCAGTTGGATGGCGGTCTATGTATCTTGTTGTATTGCCCAATCGAATCTCATAGGATCTTTCTGACTAGTAATTGCATTGTTATGCATTGCTCAGTTCCTGTCAATTGCTCTGCTGTAATTTGTTTACCCTTCATGACATGTTGTTTATCCAAGGAGAGCACCTCTAGTGAACTATGGACCCCGGTCCAATATTTATATTAATACATCTTCCACTTTTACTTATTTACTTGCTACAAACCATTACCTTTCACACCATACGTTTAATCCTTTGTTACAGAAAACCGGTGAGCTTGTCAACCTCACTGATTCGTTGGGGCAAAGTCTTGAGTTTGTGTTGTGCAGGTCTCCGCGTTGCTTGCAACACTTATGTGATGTTTCCTTCCTCCTTCTGGTTCGATAACCTCGGTTTATTACTGAGGGAAACTTGCTGTTGTGCTGCTTCATACCTTGCTCTTGGGGTTCCCAACGAAGCATCCCACGACAAGTGCGGGGTGCCATCAACCATATATTCATTAATGGAATGCAACGTACATATATTAGGTGGACTAAACATGGTGAACCATATGATCAGCATGTTCTTGATCCTCTAGCTAATGATGATATGTCTGAAGCTCATCAGATCGAGGATGAGGATCTTTCTAGTTTGTTAAGGGACCTGTACCCCACTGCTTTTTTAGGGATAAAAAATAGCCGGATATTTATTAGTCACTTCCGAAGAAAACCCGAAGAAGATTAACAGGCCAGTGCTGAAACCGCCACTTCCATGGGAGACATCGAGAAAACAAATCCTAAACGGAAAACGATACACATCCCCTAGGGGATCGTGCATTCGTATCCCCCCGGGTCGTTTTGACGCACATTGCGTGTTTGGTGGGTCCCGCGTGCACATGCTCTTTTCTCCTACCTTACTCCGTTTTCTCAAACTCGAGCCAGAAAACAGTTGCCCTCTGTGCGCCTCCCCTGCCGCCGCGCGCCTCCCCCACCGCCGCGTGCCTCCTCTTCCTGCTCCCTCCTCCCATGGTGGGTGCCATCCGCGCCGTCGCGCTCCTTCCTCCGCATCTGGCTCCCTCCTCCCATGGTGGTTGTTGTCGGCACGCCGCGAGCCTCTACCGTACCTCCTATGCGACGCCCTCCTCCGCGATGCCCTCCCTGCCGCGCTCGCACGGTGGTTCTGGTCGGTGCCGCCTTCGGCGAGGTCTCCGTCGCCTCATGCCGGCCTTCGCCCCTCCTTTCCTCTGCTCCCACGAAGCAGATGCTTCTGCTGAGGGGAGCGAGGTGGCATGCGGCCATGGCAGTCAAGCTTCCTCCGCCTGTTTTATGCTAGAATTTTAGTCTTTATTTTTTGCTACATATGCAGGACGACGATGCTACTAGAAATGGTCGTCATTGCTACAAATAAAGGGTCGCGATGCTATCCGGCCAATGAATGCGTCTTGTGATTTTGCTATAGGGCGATGCTACAATAATAGTAATTTTTTGCTATTTCTATTCTTTGTTTTTGCTACAATAGCACAAAGTATTTGCTACAATGTTTTCGACGAAAGTCCTCAGCAAAGTCGGTTTTGCTACGGCACCCACCGGCGATGTCTCCGGCGAGGTCGTTCTTTTTGTTACATTAGAAAAAAAATTTGCTACCACCGTTTTGTGATTTTGCTACAGCAACTAAAGTTTTTGCTACACGGTCTTTGGTGAGGTCTACTGGCGGAAGTCTCCGGCGAGGTCGGGTATACTACATTAGCACAAATTTTTGCTATAAGGCTGCCGGTAGGTCTGCGACGAGGTCTAATATGTATGTTCTATTTTTCGAGTCAAACCGTTTTCTGTTACATATAGCAAAAGCAAGATTAGTTATAACAAAAGCGGAATAAACCAATGAAAACAAGATCTGACCGTAGATCTGGGTCCGATCCCAACGCTGGCCCCGGGATGGAAAGTCTGCGCATCCTGAACAGCCTGCCTTCGAGCAAGGGCGATGCCCTGTTCGTCCCCGAGTCGGAATCGAAAATGCGCAAACGACCGCCGTGTCTCCACAATCCATATAAGCAGGAGCAGCACCGCCCAGACCGACATAATTTCGCGACCCCTACACCTTCAAGAGTCAAGCACTTGCGCGCAATCCAGAGTCATCATCCTTCTAATCCCGAGTGAACCAGGAGAATATGGCCGCCGCGGTGCTCTACCATCTTGCCGATGATGCACGCACCCAGAGCAACCCGATCCCTCCGCCGCCGTCGTGCGCCGCTCGCCTGCGCATCAACCCTACCTGTGTCGCCAGACCGGAGGACGCCGCTGCCGCCAGGGACGGGAAGCGGAGGCCCTGCCGTGGCGGGGAGCGGCCATGTTCGCCCGACGCCAAGCGCTGCCGCCGGCGTGACAACGCACGCGTCATGTCCCCGGTTACGTCGAGGAAGAGGGAGGTCGTGAAGCACCAGCACGGCGAAGAGTCGCCAGAATCCAAGCGCCAACGACGCGACGACGCGTGGCCCGTGTCCTCGTATGGGAAGGTGATGAAGAGGAAGAGGGAAGGCGTCGACGGTGGCCAGAGAGGCTCGTGTGCGTCCTCACGCAGTTCTTTCGGCACTTCAAGACTGGCGACGCGTGGCGACCTCGATCCCGCGCCCCGCCGCGAAGACGCCCGCCGCACCACCAAGATCCAGGAGCGCGAGCGCGCCAAGGATGCTACGAGGAGAAGAAGCCGCTCGGGGAGCACGCGGTCCGAGACGAGGGCGCGTCCGGATACACGCCTCGCGCAGGCGCCACAGAAGGAACCCGCCGCGGCCATTGCGAGACGCCGTGATGTTTCGATGCACGGTCGGCCGCTGCAGGAGTACACGGAGAGTTTCGAAGAGGCCCAGCTGCGCAGGAGGGAGACCCAGCAGAAGAGGGAGGAGGCCCGCCGGGAGATGGACAAGGTGGTGCAGACCGTCTTCTTCAACGACCCCTACATATCCCTCTTGGACTTGTCCAGGCGCCGATGAGTGCACTGTGGCCTCAAGGATGAAATAGAGAGAACAGAGAGATCACAGAGTGTGTACTGAGATCTTGAAAGTTCGTATAGAGGAGTATGCCTTGACGAACAAATCATTTGCAACAGCTTTCTAGTTATTTTCGTCTCTTGTTGAACTGTGGAATTGATTTCAGAGACCAATTACTAATGATGAGTTTCCAGAATTTGTAATTTTTTCTCAAAGATGCATCGGCTTTCTGAAATAGTGAATAATTTCCATCTCCATTCTGAAAATGTACTGTCATTATCAATCATCAATACTATTGTTTAACGTTTAATCACATGTACATACGTTACTTAATGTCTAGTCCTATGAAAAAATAGCGAAATCATAATTTTTATCATTATGATGTTGTTTGCAAAATAGCATATGCTATATTGCGCTAAAACATCATAGCGTCACGCTATTTCAAATATAGCATGCTATTTTTGTTGTTGGTGGGTGTAGAATAAGCGAAGGTATGATGAGGTGTAGAGTAAGCGAACATACGATGTAAATCTTGATTGTTAAACATAACTAATCGTGCTAAACATCTATCTATTTTACTACATATTTTATTCTTGCTAAAATCCTTTATTTTCAAAACACTATTTTCAAACATAGCACACTATAGTGTGTATAGCGTTTGGAGAAGGGTCACGCTAAATAGCACACTATTTTTTTCATTAGCTTAATCACATGTGTTACGATGATCACTGGACTTGATGTTTAATCACAGGTATACATATTACTTGCTTTAAACGGTTAATAAAAAGGAAGATATCATACTTAGGGGTTTGTAAAGGTACATTGCCCCTATGTGGAGGGACAGAGTCAGGATTTCCGTAGGGGCCGAATTTTTACCTTCTGTTAGTATAAAGTTGATACTTTTTATATGCTCTTCTACGCAGTTGATAAATTCTTTTGGCAAACAACAAATCATAATCTCACGCGGTAAACTTTTTTAGGCTTAAGACGATTAGATGGAATAGAGGTTCATGTACAGAGTTTTTGGTTGTTTCAAATACAACACCCATAGGATTACAAATTGGTTCAGTTGTATCGTTGGATTTGATGCTCAATACAATCTCTATACAGTCAAAATCCCAAAATACATAACATGCAATACAATTGAAGCAATCAACTAATCAAGCAATCAAAGACGGAGGGGTTGGTCCCTTTTTTCTTCTCCTCTCCCTTATCCCCTGCTACAGTTCCTGAGGAGCTCCCTCGTCGCTCCGGCCCGAACCGAAGCCACTCTCGCCGGCTTTGCCGGTGAGGGTTGGTGGAGGGGAGGTGCTGGTGATAGTTGTAGGTTATTTAGTGGTAGGAGTTGTCCCCTAGTGGAGTTTTGGAGCAGGTTTCGGGATTCTTGCGGTGGGATCCTGGGCGTTGTGCTCCTTCTTGAGTTGTTGATGCTTCTATGTTGGGAGCTCGTCGGTGAGGGGAGGGCCAAGGTCTCCGCAAATAAAGGTGCCGCTGACCTTCTGGTGGAGCAGAGGTGCTGCGTCGCGTCTCCCTTCTGGCCGGCTGTGGAAGCGGGGGGAAGTGGAGATGCATCGCATGGGGTGGCGTGGAGTTCTTCCTGGCCGGCCGTGGCGGCGAGGAGGAAGAACGACGCGCTGCGCCTTCCTCGGCTTTGATTGGATGGTGGTCGTCGTCCTGCGTGTTGATTCCTGAGGAGAGGACTTGTTTTGCCCCTCTTCCCTTTCCTTGTGGTCGTGGTGATAGACAGGAAGTGGGGAGAGGGCAGGGCATCCTTCGATCTGGAATTTGGCAGGCGGGGGACAGGCGTGTGAGATCAAGCACGCGGAAGCTGTGTTCTTCGTCGGAGATTCCAAGCAAGGGCAGTTTCTGGCCGTCGCTTTCCTCGGCCGTAGAGGCCACTCCGAGCTCAGGTGAGAGCACTTGTGCATCCTTTTCCTCCAGGCTTGAGCCAATTCGGAGGATTTTCCGCGACCTGAAGCTGGGATTCATCGTCAGCTCTACACCAAGTGGCTTGTTCCCCGGTGGAGGTGCTGATGCCCGGCGACGGAGGTCGATCAGTTGCGGCGGAGCAGACCGAGGACCTGATTGTTTTTCTCTGTTTTGTCTTAGGGTATGTCTTGCAAACTTTGAGGCCTTATCTTTTATTTTTCTTGTGCTGAGGATTCTCAATGTAAATTTGTACCCGCCGAGTTATTAATACAGCTTCCAGGCCTTTCGAGGCCTTTAATGTTCAAAAAAAAATCAAGCAATCAAAGAAAACTAAAAGCTAGATAGAGAAAGAAAGAGACTTTGATCTAGGAAAAACCTGATTTTTGCATCCACGTCTTCCAATCCGCCCGATCGGTGGCACGAACGGAAGACCTGTTGAGAACAATGAAACAACGATACAAACCATTCGCCAATCACTCTAATTAGTTCTCAATTTCTCGACCGATGTGGGACTAGGATATTCTAGATTGGAGCCCTCGGTGGCGGCCAGCAAATAGGTGTCGAATACTGGAGTAGTAGAAAGCCAGAAGCAAATGTGTGCATGTTGATCCCTTCATTCTTTGTCTTCGGAATAGGCTTCTAGTTGTTGGGCCTAGTTCTTGTATTGTGCGTTGATTCATATAACTAAATGGGCCTGTAATAGGGAATTTAGGATTGCTTCAAGTGTGTTACGCACATACAGGGGCGAAGTAACCTCCAAGAGCAAAAAATAGCAATCTAGTTGACTGTTTACAAGAAGTGAGAAAATCGTCAGGAGGGGATTCAAGTATGGATGCAATGAAGATATAGATATACCTTGATCATCAAGATCATCCATTTGAAAAGAGGAATATGATATGATCAAGATCTTGAGAGTTTGATCTCAAGAGAAGAATTCAAGATATAACTCTAAGTTGGTGTCATGATAGTCTTATGAGTCGAGCGACTAAGATTTCGAGCATGCAATCAAATGAAGAGTTATTTATTATGTACCTCAAGATATTTAAAAAGAGCATTAGAAGTTACATGATTGACCATACAAATAGTGAATATTGAATCTAAGTCGGTCGACACATGAAGCATAAAGAATGTATCACATGGGATCTTGTGGTATGGTAAGGTTTGTCAATTATTCTTCATTAACTAACCCTTTTTATATGTGTCTTTGTGTTATTTGTATGGGTTAGGTATATTTCCACATACATGCATCAGAAGTAAAGAATTCATATAGCCCGTGAGAGGATGATATCAACTGGTGATAATCATCAAGGTCAAGAAGGGGCAAGATCAAGATAAGAATCTTGAGAAGATCATATGCTTGAGTCTAGCCATACATTTTGTGATAATGGACATGTGAATAAGTGCCTTAATGAAGCTATCCGATAGTGGTGTATGGGGGAGCAAATTATGAGTCTTCATGAAGCAACAATGATCAAGTGAAGCTTTCTGGCTTGAATGGAGCTTGAAGCATTTTTCATCAAGATCAAGCAGGGTGCACAAGGAAAATGTATGGCCTTGATAGGTTTTCCTTTTTCCGGTCTCAAGGTGGTTGTTGGGAGACCGAATAATAGGATAGATAGTCGCACTATCAAGAGGGGCTTATGTTATTCATGATCTTTGTTTGTAGCCTTTCATGTTGCATGCATAGTTACTTTGTCTTACTGTTAGAACTCCATCTTTCATGCTCATGTTTAGAGTTCTTTGATCCCAGCTTTCAATGCTTGCAAATGGTTTGATCTTGGTTTTGATGGTGCATTGCTAAATGTTTGGTTGTTTTTGCATTTCTTGGAGATCACCTCTTACTCGGTTGGGTAACTTGATCACATCGTCTTAGGGAGCTCAGCCTTTGCATAATTTGCATCCCCTTATTCTTGTTGCTTCTTGGTGTTTCTCTATGTGAGGTTCTTGTGCTTGTTGCTAGCTCTTCAACAAGCCCAAGGTAATAAAAAACAGAATTCTTATGCATCTTCTATTGCATTTTCGAGTTTTGAGATTTACCGGTTATTCATTAGGGTAGTGCTTGTTCTTTAATTTTTAAAAATCCCAAGTTTGCTAAAATCGGAGTTCGGACGTAAAAGTTATCACCATTTTCATCAGCATTGTTTTCTGTCAGGAAAACCGGTGGGCAAACCGGCGCCGATGGCTCTGCTGCCGAACCATTTCATGGGCCGCCGGTTTACACTGCTCTCTATCGAAACGCTATACTGAGCGCTCGTTCGGCGTGGCGCCAGTCGTTCGGAGGGAAAGCCCACCTGCTGGGTCTGTCGCCGGTTCATCTGGTATAGAGTTCAGTGCTGATGGACTTGCCGCTTGTTTTGCATGGGCTACTCGATTTTGGCCTCAACGGTACGATTTCCTGTTCCTATAAAAGGATTTCTTCCCCACTAGTTTGGGTAAGGACTCTTGATCATGAAATTGACCTCCATTGTTGTCCCCTTTGAGCTTGCTTCTTCTTCCTTCCCTCTTATGATTCTTGCATATTTTTAGGACTTTGGAAGAGAAGATCTAGATATATAATCCCCACTAATCAATTTCTCTTATAAGTGAGGGGAACCCATCTAGATCTTAGAGTCTTTTATTGATTTCCACCATTGTTCTTACACTCTAATTCCTCCCTAGAATTTATTGCTTTGGTGGGATTTGAGTGTGAAGGATTTGAACACCTTTGGTGTTCTTGGTTTGCATTCTTGCATAAGTGTTGAACACTCCATTACGATTTGATCGAGTGCTAGACTATGAGATTTTTACTCTTGGAGGGTGAACTCCTAGTTGGCTTAGTGGTTTGTGCCGCGGTGTCCTCTTTGTGAAAGATTCTGAAGATGTCTGATCTTTTCCTTCAAGGAGTTTATGAAGTGGTGTTATCGCCATATTTTGGCCAACGAAGGAGATGGGCCGTGATCAAGATGGGCTTGGAAGATGCATATATTCAACGTGTTGTTGGATCGGCCTAGCGCGTAGATTTGGGCTAAATTGCCCGTGTATCTTGTATCATAGTAGGTTTCGTTTCAGTTTAGGTTCCGTTTCAGTTTAGGTAAAGATAGAGTTATAGAGTTATTCCAAAAGTAGAGAGTCTCCGGACTATAAATATGTACCTAAGGCTATCGAAAAAGGAGGACAATCACGTTCACAACAAACACAATCTCGGCGCATCGCCACCCCTTGTTTCTAGGGTTTTTCTCGGGTAAGTGCCATGCTGCCTAGATCGCATCTTGCGATCTAGGCAGTATCTACTTATGCGATTATCTGGTGTTACTCGTACTGAAGCCTTGTTGATGGCGAGTAACACTACTATCATAGATTTATGTAGGCTAGCAACAGTACTTTTCGCTATGATTGTTTAGTTTTGCTGCCTCTAGCTATCTCGCCGCCTTTGCACCTTTTCCCGGGTGTGAGGGTGGCATCTTGCTTGATCTTTATTTAAGTCGACTTGATCTGTTATAGTTGTGCCTTGTTCTCCAAGGTTTAGTTTGATATCTACATGATCAGGCCTTGCAAACGGGTTGAACGATCCAGTAATATGTAAGATATAGTTTACCAATCCAAGAGGAGTTGTTCCGGGAATTGACTTCATGTTGGTTTTTAGGCCTTCTCTAGGGTTAGTTTTCCATCATCTTTTATATCTACCAGGCTCAATTACGTGTAGGACGTTCCAATTATGTAGTGAAAACGTTAAACTGTCGTAGATCGATTTAACTTGTAATGATCAAGCAAAACCCCATGTCATCGTAGATCTAATGCAGAACCATGGGACAATCGGCTCTGAGAGCCGATTTACAGGGAAACCTGGGAGCCGGTCACGGCTCGAATTTTACGTATACTTGTTTGCCATGCAGGAAACCAATCGGAGCAATCCATCACCTCCCTGATCAGGTATAGGTCAGGTGGCACGCCCTCGAACCAAGCCAGGACGCACGCGTGCCGGAGTTTTGCGGGCCGTTGCCCGAGGGACCAGGGCCCACCAGCAGTTCTGGGAGCCTCCCGGCTCTTCGTGTTGCTCGTCGCTGCTCGCCGGCGAGTTTTGACAGGCAACACATTCTGGCACGCCCGGTGGGACCTTCAACAACATCTGCATCAACATCCGACGCTGCGATGGAGAACAGACCAGTCACGTACGACGAGCTTCCTGATGAGCACAAGGCGAAGTATGACGAGATCAGAAATCTCTTCGAAGCCGATCTCATCGGCTCTTTCGAGAGGACCCGTAAGCATGGCATCAAGTGGAGGGGGTTCTCCCCCGAGGGTGTTCTCGATGAAGTGGATCTGTCTGTTCCTTCGGAGGAGCGCACCAGAGCTCTACGACAGGAGGTCAACTATATGGTGGCTCATTCTCTGCACCGCCATTCTGAGAGCCTGGTGAACGCTTTTGAGCGGGTCGCGGTTCGCGTAGTTCAGGAGATCATGAAACATCAGTACTCTCCGTCGGGGCCCACTTTAGGGACCCACCAAGGAGGAAGACCGCTCCAGACCAGGCCGCGGCTGCCATTCACACTCGCAGCTCCAGAACCGCCAGGATCAGCGGCGTACGTCGTATACAAGGCTGGAGGCGATCCAGGCGATTGCCAATTCCTGTTTGAGCCGCCTAAGGAAATCCCACACGGATATATACGCGCCTACGTGCCGGACTGCAATAACCTGGCACGCACCAGCCAGATTGCAACCGCAGGAGTTTCTGCGGCAGGGGTTCCTGGGGCAGGACCTTCAGGAGCAGGCGTGCCTGGAGCAGCGATGTCTGGGATGGACGCTGACAAACAGGCGTGGCTAGCCAAGTATGCCACTGGGACAAGTCATGAGAATCTAGCCCCTGCAGCTCAAACAGTGGAGCAAATCAGTACCATCCTAAGGGACCAGTTCGGCTTCGTGCCGAAGAGACGGACAATCGGCTATTCAAAGCCATACCCCAACGAGTTTGACCTGATTCCGCTGCCACCCAAGTATCGGCTCCCTGAGTTCTCAAGGTTCAGCGGGTCAGAAGGGTCAAGCTCAATCGAGCACATAAGCCGATACCTGGCACAGCTAGGCATGATTTCGGCATCGGATCAGATGCGCGTGAGATATTTTGCGCAATCTCTAACGGGGCCAGCCTTTGGGTGGTACACCTCGCTGCCACCTGATTCAATTCGCACCTGGAAACAACTGGAAGAACAGTTCCACATCCAGTACCATTCAGAGGCTACTGAAGCTGGCATTGCAGACCTGGCGCAGGTGCGACAGAAGCGGGGAGAAACTGTAGCCGAATACATCCAGCGCTTCAGGACCGTCAAGAACCGATGTTACTCAGCTCGTTTAACTGAGAAGGAAGCGGTCGAGCTGGCGGCGTTGGGTCTCTTAGCACCCATCAAGGATCTGGCTTTCCAAGTGGAGTACAACTCATTGGCGCACATGGCCCAGAAACTGACGATGTATGAACAGCGCCACCCTGAGTTATACCAAGACAAGTTCAAGCGCCCCATAGGCCTGGTCGACACAGAAGAAGATGATCCTACACAAGACCAGGAGGTGGCCGTGGCTGAATGGGCTCGGGGGGCAGACCCTGTGTCCTGCAAGTGGGTGAAACAGCAAGGGCCTGCAAAAGGGTTCGACTTCGATGTGAGCAAAGCCGAGCAGATATTCGATTTACTGCTAAAGGAGAAACAGCTGAGGTTACCCGAAGGCCACAAAATCCCTACGGCCCAGGAAATGAACGGGAGACCATACTGCAAGTGGCATCACTCGTTCACCCACACCACCAACGATTGCAAGGAGCTACGTCGCCAAATCCAAATGGCGATAGAACAAGGCCGTCTGATCCTTGGGCAGTTCGCCATGAAAGTGGACACGAACCCGTTTCCCGGCGTCAACATGGTAGAACTCAGTCGCTCCGCGAGGCGTCAGCTGGACTTTTCGTTCGGCGTTAATATGGCAGGGTCTGGGTACCACCATGACACGGACAAGGAGGAAGGTGGTCACTCTCGGGGCAAAGAAAGAAAGGAGGCTGGTCCACGCGACCGGCCCGGCCACAATGACAGGCGGTACTTAACAGAGGAGCAGGTGAGGAGAGTGCGGTATCAGAAGCCACATTCCACGCATCTCCTTAACAAGTATGAGCGTCAGTATGATCAGCGGCGCCAGCGCGATGGAAACAATGAAGGATATGAGCACCTCGCTAGGGGACCGTCCAAAGAAAAGGAAGGCGCAGACAAACATTGGGATTGTCCCTTCTTCAAGTATTGCTGGGACGTGGGAATGAGCCGATTGCCTACAGTCGACAACTGCCCAGAATGTGGACAGCAGAAGGAGGGCACGAGGCCAGTGTCAGTGTTCAAACGTCTAGGGCCTCTCCAACCTCAGAGCCGTCACAGGGAGTCCACTCGAGCAAAGGGCCTCGAGAAGCCAAGGGATGACAAAGAAGAAGACAGGTATCACCGTCCAAGGTGGTGCCCCGATGGACTCAGACACACCCAAAAGCGTAGAGTGCAACGGCTGCGTAACTTGGAGGAAGCCGAAGCGCAGTATCTCCACGCTTTAAAGAAAGCACGACCTGATCTGGCCGTCAAAGTAAGGCAGACTTTGGAGACGGAAGGCCGCCCGACAAGGAAAGAGTGGCGCCCCAAGCCAATAAAAGCCGATGCACAGACATCGGCTGGCACGAACATGGTGTTCGTACTTCCGGCAGAATTCTGCGCGCCACGAGCCAATGTGCTACCAGTGGCACAGTTCGACTGCGGTCCACGGCCGGTTATCTTTGAGAAGCCACGTGAGAAGGGTTACAAACATCTGAAAGCTCTGTACCTGCGAGGCTACATCAATGGGCAACCTGTCAGCAAGATGTTGGTGGACACCGGAGCGGCAGTCAATATCATGACATACTCCATGCTACGACGTTTGGGACGCTCCACTGCAGACCTGATCAAAACCAACGTCACGTTAAGCGACTTCAACGGTCAGTCTTCGGAGACGCAAGGCGTACTGAACGTGGATCTGACGGTGGGCAGGAAAACCATACCCACGTCATTTTTCGTCGTGAACAGCAAAAGTACCTACGTTGTCTTGCTAGGAAGGGATTGGATCCACGCTAATTGCTGCATTCCATCCACGATGCATCAGTGCCTAATACAGTGGGACGGAGATGAAGTGGAGGTCATCCATGCAGACGACTCTATCGAGATTTCCATTGCTGGCACGAACGTCTGGGAAGCAGAAGCCCAAGAGCCGATCTCTGGAATCAGTTTAGACGGCTGTGAATGCATTGAAGCTACAAAAAACGGGGTGAGGCTGGTCTTATCCACTGGCCTGGCAGAGTAGAAAGGTCCACGATTATACGTGGTACGGCCGATCCTAGCGATCGGCCACAAAAAATAAAAAGCAGCAATCATACGACAAGCAGATCACGTAGTCGTAGTAGGGTGATACCCTGCCATTGTGAAACCATAAGGTGTAAGCCATCCTTAACTAATGCAATAAAAAAAGAGGCCGATTCAGGCAATCGGCCCAAATCATTTTTGTTGCCCTCACCTACTGCTTGCCCTGTGTTCAGCATCGATTTGGCTGGTGACGGAAAGCTAGGGTATGGGTTCACATCCGCTGATGAACTAGAGGAGATCGACATTGGTCCTGGGGATAAGCCACGACCAACATTTATCAGCAAGAAGTTAGATCCGGATCTGCGGGGCCCGATGATAGCCCTGTTGAAACAATATCCAGACTGCTTCGCCTGGGACTACACAGAGATGCCCGGGTTAGACAGGAGCATCATTGAGCATCGACTCCCGCTTAAAAAAGGATTTCGGCCATTTCAGCAGCGAACACGGCAAATGAAGGCCGAAATTCTGGAAGAAGTCAAGAAAAAGGTCGAGAAAATGTTGACAGCCAAGTTAATCAGGCCATGCAGGTATGCTGAGTGGATTTCTAGTATAGTACCTGTAGAGAAAAAGGATGGCCGGTGGCGTGTTGCCATAGATTTTCGGGATCTCAACAGAGCTACCCCAAAGGATGAGTATCCGATGCCGGTAGCAGAGACGTTAATCAACGCAGCGGCTGGTCACAAGATCTTGAGTTTCATGGATGGCAATGCTGGTTACAACCAAATTTTTATGGCTCCAGAAGACATACACAAGACTGCATTCAGAGTCCCAGGTTCGGTGGGGTTATTTGAGTATGTAGTCATGACGTTTGGACTAAAGAATGCTGGCGCCACATACCAGAGGGCCATGAATTATATTTTCCATGATCTGATCGGCAAGCTGGTGGAAATCTACATCGATGACGTGGTGGTCAAGTCTGCTTCAGCGCAAGGACACTTGGGCGATCTACAACGCGTCCTGGACCGAACAAGAAAATTCGGCCTACGGATGAATCCAAAGAAGTGTGCCTTCGGAGTGACGGCCGGTCAGTTCTTGGGTTTCTTGGTCCATGAACGCGGGATTGAGATCGGCCTGAAAAGTCAGGAGGCAGTGCGAACAATGAAGCCACCCACTACAAAGAAAGAACTGCAGTCTCTCATCGGCAAGATCAACTTCGTCAGAAGATTCATCTCTAATCTATCAGGAAAGATAGAGCCGTTCATGGGACTCGTGAAAATTAAATCTGACGAGGAATTCCGCTGGGGGGCAGAACAACAACGAGCCTTCGACGAGATCAAAGAATATCTGACAAAGCCGCCAGTGTTGGTTCCACCCCAGCCGGACAGACCGTTCTACATTTACTTGTCAGTAGCTGACACGTCCATCGCTTCGGTGGTGGTGCAAGTGTATGATGGGCTAGAGCGAGTCGTATTTTACATAAGCAGAAGGATGCTGGACGCGGAGACAAGGTATCCCGATATCGATAAGTTGTGCCTCTGCCTGTTTTTCACCTGCACCAAGCTGCGCCATATCTTGCTGTCAGCAGAGATCATCATCATATGCAAATCAGACGTCATAAAGCACATGCTGTCGGCTCCTATGTTAAAAGGCCGACTGGGCAAATGGATGTTTGCATTATCAGAGTTTGACATCCGGTATCAACCCGCGAAAGCAGTTAAGGGACAGGCGCTGGCTGATCTTATTGCTGAAAGGATCAACACTAACATAGCAGCACTGTCCATAAGAGCGTGGGCTATGTTTTTCGACGGATCAGTTTGTGACGATGGCTGTGGCATCGGCATTTTGCTCGTGTCGCCCCGGGGGGCAACATTTTCCTTCTCCATCAGATTGTCTACCCTTCGCACCAACAATGTAGCCGAGTACGAGGCGATACGCAAGGGAATGGAGTTACTCCTCGAAGCCGGAGCGGAAGCAGTGGAAATTTTTGGAGACTCCAAGTTAGTGATTTCCCAACTCACGGAGGAGTACAAGTGTGAGAGCGAGTCCCTCTTACCATTATGGTTGCACTGCCGTGAGCTGATGGCGCAGTTCCGGTACGTAAACTTCACCTGGATCCCGCGGTCGCAGAACGTAGAGGCAAATGATCTTGCACAGATGGCTTCAGGCTACAAGGATGCAGCAGAGGGAGCCGATATTCAGGTACAGCTCCTGGAAGCTGACGACTGGAGAGCCGATATCTTCAATTACTTGAAGGATTCGGCTCGGGGGGCACCTAAACGGATAAGGTACAAAGCCATGAAGTATGTGCTTATTGGGGACGACATGTTTTACAGGACTCTGGAAGGATTATTGCTCAAATGTCTGGGGACAGCCGAGGCTAATCGGCTCCTACACGAGGTACACGAAGGCGCATGTGGGACTCACCAATCGGCTCATAAGATGAAGTGGTTGATCAGGCGATCAGGGTTTTATTGGCCTACCATGCTCGAGGACTGCTTTAAGTACTACAAAGGGTGTCAAGCATGTCAGATATTTGGAAAAATCCAGATGGTACCCGCATCAGCAATGAATCCCATCATCAAGCCTTGGCCGTTCCGAGGTTGGGGCATGGATATGATCGGCAAGATCAATCCTCCGTCAAGCAAGGGCCACATGTGGATCTTGTCCATCACGGATTATTTCACCAAGTGGGTGGAAGCCGTCCCTATGAAGTCAGTAAGTTCAAAGGATGTTGTCGATTTTGTGAAAGAGCACGTCATTCATAGGTTTGGGATTCCCCAGACTATCACGACCGATGGAGGTTCGGTTTTCACTTCTCACGAGTTCAGGAAGTTCTGTGAGGACACAGGGATTAAGCTGATTCGGTCATCTCCGTACTATGCTCAAGCAAATGGGCAGGCTGAGGCGTCCAACCAGAGCCTTATCAAGCTGATCAAGAGGAAAATCGATGAGCACCCTAGGCGTTGGCATGAGGTTTTATCAGAGGCTTTATGGGCTTACCGCATGTCATGTCATGGAGCGATAAAAACCTCGCCGTACCATCTGGTCTATGGACAAGAAGCCGTATTGCCTTGGGAAATTACGGCTGGATCGAGACGCGTCACCTTTCAGAACGATCTAACGGCTGAAGAATATGCAGCTTTGATGAGTGACAGTGTTGAAGATGTGACTGAGCTTAGGCTGTGGTCGCTTGAGAAAATCAAAGAGAACAAGGCCAAAGTAGCTCGTGCATACAACAAGAAAGTGAAGCCAAAGGAGTTCCACGTTGGAGATCTGGTATGGGAAGCTGTGTTGCCTTTGGGGACTAAGGATGCAACATATGGTAAATGGTCTCCAAATTGGCACGGGCCGTATAGGGTTGACCAAGTTTTAAGAGGGAACGCGTACATGCTTGAGGAGCTGGACGGCGTGAAATTCCCAGTGGCGGTCAACGGTCAACATCTCAAGAAATATTTCCCAAGCATGTGGGATGTTGGACAGTAAAACTTGAGGGGCCGATACATGAAATCGGCTAAGTAAAAGCACGTAAGACGATGGACAGTAAAAATGTGGGGGCCGATGTTGAAAATCGGCCGAATAAAAACAAAAATATATAGCCGATGCACGGTCATCGACTCTAGAGGTTCACAAAAGATACAAACAGATGCCAGCCTGCACATACGAGCTACTGAAGAAATGCCTCGAGGGCGTGGAGGGCGTCAGCATGGATACGGTCCAACTCGGCGATTTCAGCTTTGTCATCATCATCCTTGCTTGTCACTAGTTGTTCGTTCAGGGCATGTTTTTCAATGGGCAATTGGAGATTTGGATCGCCCGTTTTGAAGAAGAAGGACACAGGTCGCCCGTTTTGAAAAGGGTCGCAGGTTACCGTTTGAAACCAAGAAGTGGCCGTTTTAATGTGCCTAAAGATGCGACCAAGTTTTGACCCTGTCAACGTTTTTTTCGGAGAAGCCGATGGGTAGTCATCGGCTCTTTGCGATTTGACTTGTTTGACTGTATGCGTGCAGTATGTTGAGAGCCGATACAGTGTCATCGACTCTTGGAGCATCGTCCTATTTTGGCTATCGGCAAAATTAGGGGCGAACAAGAAAATCTTTGGGGAACAGATTTTCATTCATTTGAAAGCTGGTTGCTTACAACGGGCTGATTGATTACAAAAGGGAGCTTATTGCTACTACTATTACTGCTACTGGTTCCTAATCTAGACCGAGGTCGTCGTCGCTGTCGTCGCCGCTGTCCTGTGCGTTATCTTCGGCACTGCTACCGGCGTCGTCTTCGCTGCTGCTGCTGAAGAAGCCAGCGGGAGCCTTCTCGTCCTCGTCGTCCTCGGTGTCCTCACTGGACCCGGTGCGGAAGTACTTCACCGGCTGGTACTCCTCGAAGGAGGTGTCCTCCTCTTCCTCCTCTTCTTCGGAGGAGTCGACGCCGTCCCAAGACATGGCGTCGTCGGTGCTGTCTGCCTCCAGTTCCCCATCAGCGAGGAAATGCAGGTCTTCTTCGCCGTCGGTCAAGGACGCATCGTCCTCCGACCAAACAGCGAAGTCCCAACCCCTCTCGTCCCACCATTGTGGGGCGAGAGTGTTGTACGCTGCCATCGGCGGGTGCTCCGGCGTCGGCTCTCGGTCGCTCATTGAGTTGGAGGCATGGGAGGACAGACCAGAGGAAGCAGAGGAGGTCATGGCGGAGAAAGAGGGTTTTTTCAGCGAAGAAAGAGGGTTTTCTGGCTACTGGAGGAAGATGGGGACTGCGAACTGCTCAGGCGAATTTAAATAAAGGGGAATAGTGGAGAGACGGTTCGATGCCATAGCGGTTTCCCAGATTGCGCTGCCAAAATCGTCAAGTCCTGTACTGCGGAGGAGTTGAGAAGACATGGCATCATGATGAAGGGGTAGCGTGACGATCCTGTTCTGCCACGCATTCTGTCGAACGCGCAACCCGATACAAAAAAAACACAGGAGAAGAAAAAACACAGAGTGGTTTTGGAATTATCATTGCCAAAACCAGGGGGGCATGTGTTATCGCCATATTTTGGCCAACGAAGGAGATGGGCCGTGATCAAGATGGGCTTGGAAGATGCATATATTCAACGTGTTGTTGGATCGGCCTAGCGCGTAGATTTGGGCTAAATTGCCCGTGTATCTTGTATCATAGTAGGTTTCGTTTCAGTTTAGGTTCCGTTTCAGTTTAGGTAAAGATAGAGTTATAGAGTTATTCCAAAAGTAGAGAGTCTCCGGACTATAAATATGTACCTAAGGCTATCGAAAAAGGAGGACAATCACGTTCACAACAAACACAATCTCGGCGCATCGCCACCCCTTGTTTCTAGGGTTTTTCTCGGGTAAGTGCCATGCTGCCTAGATCGCATCTTGCGATCTAGGCAGTATCTACTTATGCGATTATCTGGTGTTACTCGTACTGAAGCCTTGTTGATGGCGAGTAACACTACTATCATAGATTTATGTAGGCTAGCAACAGTACTTTTCGCTATGATTGTTTAGTTTTGCTGCCTCTAGCTATCTCGCCGCCTTTGCACCTTTTCCCGGGTGTGAGGGTGGCATCTTGCTTGATCTTTATTTAAGTCGACTTGATCTGTTATAGTTGTGCCTTGTTCTCCAAGGTTTAGTTTGATATCTACATGATCAGGCCTTGCAAACGGGTTGAACGATCCAGTAATATGTAAGATATGGTTTACCAATCCAAGAGGAGTTGTTCCGGGAATTGACTTCATGTTGGTTTTTAGGCCTTCTCTAGGGTTAGTTTTCCATCATCTTTTATATCTACCAGGCTCAATTACGTGTAGGACGTTCCAATTATGTAGTGAAAACGTTAAACTGTCGTAGATCGATTTAACTTGTAATGATCAAGCAAAACCCCATGTCATCGTAGATCTAATGCAGAACCATGGGACAATCGGCTCTGAGAGCCGATTTACAGGGAAACCTGGGAGCCGGTCACGGCTCGAATTTTACGTATACTTGTTTGCCATGCAGGAAACCAATCGGAGCAATCCATCACCTCCCTGATCAGGTATAGGTCAGGTGGCACGCCCTCGAACCAAGCCAGGACGCGCGCGTGCCGGAGTTTTGCGGGCCGTTTCCCGAGGGACCAGGGCCCACCAGCAGTTCTGGGAGCCTCCCGGCTCTTCGTGTTGCTCGTCGCTGCTCGCCGGCGAGTTTTGACAGGCAACAAGTGGTTATGGAGTTTGTCATCTTCGAAGTGGAGAAAAATCTAGCCATAAGGAAAGTGGCTATTCCTTCAACAGGATACCCTCGGAGAATAACATGCCCTTCTTGGTGTGGATAAATCCTTCCTGGGATCTCACACCTCTCAAAAGTGACGTACCTTTCTGTAGGGGTTCGTAGCATGGAAAACAAAAAAATTCTACCGCATACACACAAACAAGCCAAGATCTATCTACTAGATTGTAGCAACGAGTCGATAGAAGCACTCACCCTCGAAGATTCCAAAGCGGTTAACGAGAGAAGATTCTCGTGGGTGATGTAGTCGTACACTTGCCGATCTCAAAAGCGTAGACGATCCTTCCGGCGCTACGTTTCGGCAGCGCTTCCGCAGTCGGTCACTTGTTCGGTACTCGATGAAGACCTTCCTCTCCCTTGTTCCAGCAGGCAGCGGAGGTTGTAGTTCTCCCCTCGCGGTTCTGGCAGCATGACGACGTGGTGTCAGAAGTAGAGGGAAGATCCCGCAGGGCTTCGCCTAAGCCGGTGCGAGTTATGGTGGATCTAGGGTTTCCCGGTGATCTAGGGTTTAGAAGACCGGGAGGAGGAGGAGGAGGAGGTGTCGGCGGCGACTAGAGCGGCGGCTGGCGGCGGCGCGGCGACGACGTGCGGCGGCGGCGCACGGGTGTGGGGCGGGCTAGGGCTTGTGTGTTTGGGGCAGCCCTCCCCCTCTATTTATGAGAGGGGGCAGCCTTGGGAGGGGTGGGTTTGAATCCAAACCCAAACCCAAGTTGGATTGAGAGAAGGACTCCTTCCTTCTTCCACTAGGAAACCATTATTCCAGTTTGACTTTTCAAACCTCCCGTTTGACTTTCAATTTAGAGCTTTAATTCTCTCCTGTAAATGCCCAAACTAAGCGACCCAGGATATGATCCAATCATTCCACTTACCAATGACACATTCATGGTCCATTTCCCTTCTGGTCCGGTGAACCTTCTAGAACCTTCTATGTAACTACCTCGGTGAATTACGCTCCTAGATACAAGCCTGGATGAGCGGAAATGGTTGAAATAGTACGGTGGGGCCCAAATGCCACTCACAGGTAGACCTCTCGACCGTCCCAACCATTTCCAATCATCGGGACAAGTACGGGCGGCGTAATCGGTAGGCGAAGGGATCAACTACATACACAAATGAGTATGTATGCAAGCCACCATACAATAGTACATCAGAGCCATTCCATCTAAAAAGAAAGGAAATATAGCAACGCCATACGGCAAGATTCAAATGTCCTAAATAGATATAATAGTTTAGGATATCTCCTCATACATCACACATCAGAGTATCAGGCGGAAGCGGCAAACAAGATCCGAGTACGGATAAGAAGCAAATCGGCATAAGATGCCCCATAAATAAGCACATCCCGCCCACAGATCTCACGGATCCCCGTTCCCGAAATCTCTACACCGAACGATCGTTGCCCACATCATCCGCCTCCTCCACCCAGTATCCATCTTGTGAGTGTACCTGCTCATCTGACTCAAACAATTTATCGTGTGAGACCCTAGGGGTACTCAGCAAGTCTTTATGCCTCTAAAGGGGACACAACCTGGGGTGACGCAATTGCAGCGAAAGATAAACCCTAACAGTTCTATAGATAATCGCTAACCATCCGCCTAACCAAAGATAGCGGATGTCCGTGAATTATTGACAATAGTTATAACAGTAATATCACCAGATCCATCCTCCTCCTCGCTTACCGACGAGGAAGCGGACGAACAACCCCCCCATCCGTTGGCAATTTTATTAACCATTCCATGAGTGTTGCACTATTTACTAGTCAGTTACTTAGTCAAATTAAAAGCGGTACTTTAGTTATGCTTGTCTATGATCGAGAAACTGTGCTCCAAGTCGTCCATAACCGCGGACATGGCTTTCAGAAAGTTTTACCCTGCAGGGGTGCACAAATAGCAACACACACTCGATCAACCTCGGAAAAACCAAATCAAAACCCAACGAGGCCTTCACGACAAAGAAATCACAGGATTCAGAAATATTTCAGGGGGCCACCCCATTAAGTATACCCGCAACGAAGTTAGCTGACTTCGAGACGGACTCAAGGTTTGTGGGGCCGGCTTTAAACGACTGGGAACCCAAAACTGGGCTTGTCGATACCGCGTAAACGGGTCACAATCCTAAACAGTACAGGTGCTCCTCGCACAATCGTAAATAAGCAGTATAGCATGGCATAAGTACAGGATAGTAAATAAAACCTCAAACTAGTTTGTGGCCCCAAGAAATAAGAATGAATCAAGCTCTGGCTCAGGGGGGTCCCATAAGCCTCCTGGATGTGGATAGCGTGAATAATCAAGGAACAGGAATCAAGTACTCGGGGTCCTACGAGACACAAGTGAGCAGGAAAAACCAAATAGCAGATATTGCTCACCGGTTTTTTCAGCGAAGAAAGAGGGTTTTCTGGCTACTGGAGGAAGATGGGGACTGCGAACTGCTCAGGCGAATTTAAATAAAGGGGAATAGTGGAGAGACGGTTCGATGCCATAGCGGTTTCCCAGATTGCGCTGCCAAAATCGTCAAGTCCTGTACTGCGGAGGAGTTGAGAAGACAGGGCATCATGATGAAGGGGTAGCGTGACGATCCTGTTCTGCCACGCATTCTGTCGAACGCGCAACCCGATACAAAAAAAAAACACAGGAGAAGAAAAAACACAGAGTGGTTTTGGAATTATCATTGCCAAAACCAGGGGGGCATGTGTTATCGCCATATTTTGGCCAACGAAGGAGATGGGCCGTGATCAAGATGGGCTTGGAAGATGCATATATTCAACGTGTTGTTGGATCGGCCTAGCGCGTAGATTTGGGCTAAATTGCCCGTGTATCTTGTATCATAGTAGGTTTCGTTTCAGTTTAGGTTCCGTTTCAGTTTAGGTAAAGATAGAGTTATAGAGTTATTCCAAAAGTAGAGAGTCTCCGGACTATAAATATGTACCTAAGGCTATCGAAAAAGGAGGACAATCACGTTCACAACAAACACAATCTCGGCGCATCGCCACCCCTTGTTTCTAGGGTTTTTCTCGGGTAAGTGCCATGCTGCCTAGATCGCATCTTGCGATCTAGGCAGTATCTACTTATGCGATTATCTGGTGTTACTCGTACTGAAGCCTTGTTGATGGCGAGTAACACTACTATCATAGATTTATGTAGGCTAGCAACAGTACTTTTCGCTATGATTGTTTAGTTTTGCTGCCTCTAGCTATCTCGCCGCCTTTGCACCTTTTCCCGGGTGTGAGGGTGGCATCTTGCTTGATCTTTATTTAAGTCGACTTGATCTGTTATAGTTGTGCCTTGTTCTCCAAGGTTTAGTTTGATATCTACATGATCAGGCCTTGCAAACGGGTTGAACGATCCAGTAATATGTAAGATATGGTTTACCAATCCAGAGGAGTTGTTCCGGGAATTGACTTCATGTTGGTTTTTAGGCCTTCTCTAGGGTTAGTTTTCCATCATCTTTTATATCTACCAGGCTCAATTACGTGTAGGACGTTCCAATTATGTAGTGAAAACGTTAAACTGTCGTAGATCGATTTAACTTGTAATGATCAAGCAAAACCCCATGTCATCGTAGATCTAATGCAGAACCATGGGACAATTGGCTCTGAGAGCCGATTTACAGGGAAACCTGGGAGCCGGTCACGGCTCGAATTTTACGTATACTTGTTTGCCATGCAGGAAACCAATCGGAGCAATCCATCACCTCCCTGATCAGGTATAGGTCAGGTGGCACGCCCTCGAACCAAGCCAGGACGCGCGCGTGCCGGAGTTTTGCGGGCCGTTGCCCGAGGGACCAGGGCCCACCAGCAGTTCTGGGAGCCTCCCGGCTCTTCGTGTTGCTCGTCGCTGCTCGCCGGCGAGTTTTGACAGGCAACAAGTGGTTATGGAGTTTGTCATCTTCGAAGTGGAGAAAAATCTAGCCATAAGGAAAGTGGCTATTCCTTCAACAGGATACCCTCGGAGAATAACATGCCCTTCTTGGTGTGGATAAATCCTTCCTGGGATCTCACACCTCTCAAAAGTGACGTACCTTTCTGTAGGGGTTCGTAGCATGGAAAACAAAAAAATTCTACCGCATACACACAAACAAGCCAAGATCTATCTACTAGATTGTAGCAACGAGTCGATAGAAGCACTCACCCTCGAAGATTCCAAAGCGGTTAACGAGAGAAGATTCTCGTGGGTGATGTAGTCGTACACTTGCCGATCTCAAAAGCGTAGACGATCCTTCCGGCGCTACGTTTCGGCAGCGCTTCCGCAGTCGGTCACTTGTTCGGTACTCGATGAAGACCTTCCTCTCCCTTGTTCCAGCAGGCAGCGGAGGTTGTAGTTCTCCCCTCGTGGTTCCGGCAGCATGACGACGTGGTGTCAGAAGTAGAGGGAAGATCCCGCAGGGCTTCGCCTAAGCCGGTGCGAGTTATGGTGGATCTAGGGTTTCCCGGTGATCTAGGGTTTAGAAGACCGGGAGGAGGAGGAGGAGGTGTCGGCGGCGACTAGAGCGGCGGCTGGCGGCGGCGCGGCGACGACGTGCGGCGGCGGCGCACGGGTGTGGGGCGGGCTAGGGCTTGTGTGTTTGGGCAGCCCTCCCCCTCTATTTATGAGAGGGGGCAGCCTTGGGAGGGGTGGGTTTGAATCCAAACCCAAACCCAAGTTGGATTGAGAGAAGGACTCCTTCCTTCTTCCACTAGGAAACCATTATTCCAGTTTGACTTTTCAAACCTCCCGTTTGACTTTCAATTTAGAGCTTTAATTCTCTCCTGTAAATGCCCAAACTAAGCGACCCAGGATATGATCCAATCATTCCACTTACCAATGACACATTCATGGTCCATTTCCCTTCTGGTCCGGTGAACCTTCTAGAACCTTCTATGTAACTACCTCGGTGAATTACGCTCCTAGATACAAGCCTGGATGAGCGGAAATGGTTGAAATAGTACGGTGGGGCCCAAATGCCACTCACAGGTAGACCTCTCGACCGTCCCAACCATTTCCAATCATCGGGATAAGTACGGGCGGCGTAATCGGTAGGCGAAGGGATCAACTACATACACAAATGAGTATGTATGCAAGCCACCATACAATAGTACATCAGAGCCATTCCATCTAAAAAGAAAGGAAATATAGCAACGCCATACGGCAAGATTCAAATGTCCTAAATAGATATAATAGTTTAGGATATCTCCTCATACATCACACATCAGAGTATCAGGCGGAAGCGGCAAACAAGATCCGAGTACGGATAAGAAGCAAATCGGCATAAGATGCCCCATAAATAAGCACATCCCGCCCACAGATCTCACGGATCCCCGTTCCCGGAATCTCTACACCGAACGATCGTTGCCCACATCATCCGCCTCCTCCACCCAGTATCCATCTTGTGAGTGTACCTGCTCATCTGACTCAAACAATTTATCGTGTGAGACCCTAGGGGTACTCAGCAAGTCTTTATGCCTCTAAAGGGGACACAACCTGGGGTGACGCAATTGCAGCGAAAGATAAACCCTAACAGTTCTATAGATAATCGCTAACCATCCGCCTAACCAAAGATAGCGGATGTCCGTGAATTATTGACAATAGTTATAACAGTAATATCACCAGATCCATCCTCCTCCTCGCTTACCGACGAGGAAGCGGACGAACAACCCCCCCATCCGTTGGCAATTTTATTAACCATTCCATGAGTGTTGCACTATTTACTAGTCAGTTACTTAGTCAAATTAAAAGCGGTACTTTAGTTATGCTTGTCTATGATCGAGAAACTGTGCTCCAAGTCGTCCATAACCGCGGACACGGCTTTCAAAAAGTTTTACCCTGCAGGGGTGCACAAATAGCAACACACACTCGATCAACCTCGGAAAAACCAAATCAAAACCCAACGAGGCCTTCACGACAAAGCAATCACAGGATTCAGAAATATTTCAGGGGGCCACCCCATTAAGTATACCCGCAACGAAGTTAGCTGACTTCGAGACGGACTCAAGGTTTGTGGGGCCGGCTTTAAACGACTGGGAACCCAAAACTGGGCTTGTCGATACCGCGTAAACGGGTCACAATCCTAAACAGTACAGGTGCTCCTCGCACAATCGTAAATAAGCAGTATAGCATGGCATAAGTACAGGATAGTAAATAAAACCTCAAACTAGTTTGTGGCCCCAAGAAATAAGAATGAATCAAGCTCTGGCTCAGGGGGGTCCCATAAGCCTCCTGGATGTGGATAGCGTGAATAATCAAGGAACAGGAATCAAGTACTCGGGGTCCTACGAGACACAAGTGAGCAGGAAAAACCAAATAGCAGATATTGCTCACCGGTGCCACTTTCATTAGTTATCCCATTACTACTCAGGTTAAGTTGTTTAGGTACCTCGTTATCCATCAGACTCTCACATACCCTACACATGCTGTTCTACGACTCGCATGGCTCAAACAACTCCTGTAGTAATGGCTGATGGGATGGAGGAACAAGCTTGGTGGGGTTTAAAAGTAAAGGCTATGCAATACTTGGGATTTAATTTAATGCAATCGCGACTCAATGATGCAAGAATAAGATAGAGGCAATAGGTACTGTATGTATGCAAGCATGTGGTAGTGCTTGCCTGGCAGCTCAGTTGAAGCACGGGATGGATCTGGGTAGTGCTCCTGGTTCTCTTGATATATCCCCTGCTCAGTGTCTATTCGAAGAAGAACCAAACAAACAAGGGCCAACATAAATAAAGTGCACAAGCATATGAATAAAATGCGACAAGCAAACAATCATGCCATGATGAATGATGCACAATTTGCATGGCAATAAACTAGCATGGCATGGGTGAGGTGTGGAATACAAGAATAAGTCATTTTATTGAGTTTTGGCCACAATTTATACTCCAATTAGTTGCTGTATACTTTAGTATTTATATGATGCTTGCTTCAATTCCAAACATGGAATGCATAAACAGAAAGGTCTCGTCGAGCTAATCATTTTAGACATATCATTTGTTTAATTTGGAGTTATAGAACTAAAGTTATTAATTATTTAAGGTAAATGGCATTTATTGTAATTTTATTCAACTTAGAAAATAATGTGCTCAATTGATATTGTGGATAGCATATTTGAATTCCTCACATTTTTCTGATTCAAATTCATATATTATTTGTTAAATTTGGATTTATAATTTAAAAGTTATTAAAATACAGATTTGAATTGAATTTAAATTAATTTGAAAACAGTTTAAATCAAAGAGGAAAGATCAGGGATTTTGCTACTCAGCCACTGCTAGCCAGAGCCACCGATAGGTGGGCCAGCTGTGGGCTGGGGCCACGCGCGCGAGCGGCCGACGCGGGCGCTGACACGTGGCCAATCTGGACCGCGGGTTGATTCCACAAAAGCCCGGGAGTCTTTTTACAAAAATGCAACCGAAGCTGACTGTGGCCCTGGGCTGGCCCGCGGTGGAGGAGTAAAAAAAACCACAGGGGGTTAAGCGCAAAAAGGGCCCGCGTGCACTGTACTTCTTCCGCGCGTGCAGAGACAGACTCCAGTGCACGGCGCGGCGAGGCGGGGTTCGAACCCGCGACGCGGGCGCGCGCGCGGTGGGGCGGAACCACTGCGGTTAGGTGGGGTAGGTGACAGGAGGGAGTAGCGGGGCTAGGTAGGGTTTGCGCGTCGCGGGAGCGAGTAGACAGACGCGAGCGGCGGTGCACTGAGGATGCTCGAGGAAATGATCGGCGACGCTAGGGCGGTACGGCGAGGCAGACCATGTCCAGGAGGGAGAAGAGCTCACCACGAGGGCGTTGGTGTGGTCGACGGGGCTCGGGGTGGTCGCGATCGTCGGCGAGGCTGGCGCACCGGCGGTTAGGGTTTGCGTCGGTGTCGCGCTGGTACCGGCGCTCCTGGGCCTTCTCCTCCGCGTCGTCGGGTACAGGTACGTCGCTGGAGCCCAGCTCATTCTTCCTCGACGCCCAACAACCACGCCGCCGGCTTGTATCAGGTAGGTGAGCGGGAGCCGACGGTGGCCGGCGAGGTGGATGGGTGGCCGGTGGAGAAGAGAGGGGAGAGGCGGCAGGCGTCTCGGGGGAGATCTGAGCGTTGCAGAGAGGTGGGAGGGAGTAGATAAGAACGGAGGGAGGGAGGTAGATAGCGTGGGGAAGGGGAAGGTGGCGTCGGCCACCTTTATGCTCCTTCCTCACGTGCTTGGGCAGGGCAGGGAGAGGGCAGGTAGGCCTGGGGGAGGGGCTGACAGGTGGACCAGAGGGCGAGGCCAAGGAGGCAGGGGCAGGCTCGGCTAGGGGGGCACAAGGCAGGGAGAGAAAAAGAGAGAGGGAGGAGGCTCGGTTAGAGCTAGGTTAGGCTCGGCTAGGGTTAGCCTTAGGGTTGGGTGGAGAGAGAGAGAGGGCTAGGTGGGACCTGCATGGCAGGGAGAGGGACACCTCGGCATGGTAGAGAGGAAAAGTAGATGGGGTAGGTCATGGGGTGGTGGCTCGGGTTAGAGAGAAGGGAGATGTGGGCTAGGTTTTAGAGATGAAACAAGAGAGAGGGGGAGGTTTTTGGGTTTAGATGAGGTGGTAGGGGGAAGGTTTGGAGAGAGAGGGTGATGGCTTAGAGTTTAGGCATGATCCACATGACCATGCATGGATGGAGGTGAAAAGAAGAGGAAGGTGAGGAAAAGAGAAAGAGAGAGAGAGAGATGTGGTGTGGTGATGATCTTACAAGATCATGCAAGGGATGGAGGAGATGGTGGTGAGGGTATGGATATGGCAAGATGGTATGGTCACACATTATTAAGAAGAGAGAACACATACAAATAAAACTCAAAACCCAACAAGGAGAAAAGGGGTGATCATGAAAGGGGTATGGTTGCATGGGACATGCATTACATTTAATGCACTCCCTAAGAGGATGGTGCAAGCTTGCATGGGCCATGCATAAGCATTAAATGCCCTCTTGATAATTGTGAAAACAATTATAACTACACATGGGCATATGTATCATGCATGCACTCAAATTTGAATACTACCATGCAATATGG
This sequence comes from Avena atlantica, assembly GCA_910589765.1. Classification (NCBI taxonomy): domain Eukaryota; kingdom Viridiplantae; phylum Streptophyta; class Magnoliopsida; order Poales; family Poaceae; genus Avena; species Avena atlantica. Next base: position 331,997,606 of record OU342738.1, on the reverse strand, counting down.
AAAGATATAGAACCTATGCACATATATGGAGCTATATGACCATACTAGTGTGTGTTTCTCCACTAGATCATCATATGGCTAAATTATAGCTTCATGCATGTACACATATAGAATAATTCCCACATAGAAGCTAGTAGAGGCAAATTTACAACATAGCATGCAAAGGTGGACATGTGGCTCTCCACATATCAATAATGTGAAAACCACATGATGCTAAGATGAGAGCATGTGGAAATAGATTTGGATCCATCCCAACCCACATGAGCTAGAGGTAAAACCAAATAAGTGCAAAGCTCATATTTAGTTGGATGGTGGAATTATAAGGTGGTGACAAGGAAAGGTGGTGGAGTTGAATAAAAGATATTCCCCCAACTCAACTTGGGAATTTAACAATATATCAAGAACCAAATACAATATCAAGAGGCAAATACAATTTACCATGCCTATGAGAGAAGAACCAAATCACAAAGGTTTTATATGATGCTCAAATGCAAGGTGGCATGATGACATGAGCATGATATGATGATGATGCAACAATTATATGTAGGAAGTAGCCATTATATTACTAAACCAAGTAGCATTACAGTTGTTAGACAAATGGGATGCTACATTCTAGAACCTCTCCGATGAACACATCGGAATCTTTCCCGAACTCTAGAATCGTACTTTCCTTATATGAATCTTATTCTCCGGACCATTCCATATCTCCTCATGATATCCCGGATCCCATCCGAGGCTCCGAACAACATTCGGTATCCCTATGAACATTCCATATCTACTAAACAACATTGAATCCTTAAGTGTGTATCCCTACGGTTCGTGAATTATTCGGACATGACCGAGACACTTCTCCGATTAATAACCAATAGAGGAATCTGGAAATTCATATGGCTCCCACATATTTCTACGATTACTTTACGATCGAATGAACCACTTACATACGATACCAATTTCCCTTTGTCTTGCGATAGTTTACTTATCCGAGGTTTTAATCGTCGGTATCTCTGCATACCTAGTTCAACCTTGTTACCGATAAGTACTCTTTTCTCGTTCCCGTGATATGTGATCTCTTGTGAGCCAGTCACATGCTTGCAAGCCAATTGGATGACATTCCACCGAGAGGGCCCAGAGTATATCTATCTGTCATATGGATGGACAAAGCCCACTCTTGATCCATGTGCCTCAACACATACTTTCCGAACACTCAATGACACCTTTATAGCCACCCAGTTACACTGTGGTGTTTGATGTCATCAAAGCATCCTTCCGGTGATAGTGATTAGCATGACCTCATGGTAGAAGGAATTAGGTTACTATGTATCAGAAAGCTTATAGCAAATGAACTATTGAAATGACTTGATCTTAATGCTACGCTTATCTATAGGAGTATGTCCATCATACCATTCTCCTAATGATATGACCTTGTTGTTAACAACATCTCAATGTTCATGATTGGGAAACCACGTTCATCTTTTAACCAACAAGCTAGTATTACAAAGAGGCTTTACTAGGGACTCTAATTTAGTTTACAAATCACACAAGTATCAATGTTTTCGGTTAATACTATTATAGCATGAATGTAAAAATTTATCATAAACACAAAGATATAATAATAACCACTTTTATTATTGCCTCTAGGGCATTCTCCAATAGTCTCCCACTTGCACTAGAGTCAACTAATCTAGATTACATGGTAATATACCGAACACCCATGGAGGTTTGGTGCTGGTCATGTTTTGCCCTCGGGAGAGGTTGTTGGAATTATGCGCTAGAGGCAATAATAAAGATGTCATTGTTGTAATTCTTGTTCATGATAAAGTTTATATTCCATGCTAAATTGCATTAAGCGGAACTTTGATACTTGTGTGGTTTATGAACAACACCGTGTCCCTAGTACGCCTCTATGGACTGGCTCATTGATTAATGATGGTTAAGGTTTCCTAACCATAGACATGAGTTGTCTATTAATAATGAGATCATGTCATTAGGAGAATGATATGAAGGACAGACCCAAATCAAGCAGAGCAATTAGATCGTGTCATCGTGTTCATCTTTGCGAAGCTTTTTCCTATGTCAAATATTGTATTCCTTAGACCATGAGATAATGCAACTCCCTGGTATCGTAAGAAAGCTTTGAGGTCATCAAACGTCATCCTATGTGAGGGTGATCATAAAGGTGTCTCTCAGGTGATCGGAAAGTACTTGTTGGGTTGTATGTATCGAGATGGGATTTGTCCCTCCCGAGTCAGAGAGATATACTTCGGGCCGACTCGGTAATCGATATCAACACCGCTTGCAAGCACGTGGTTAAGGAGTTAATCACAAAGTGATATCGGATTACGGAACGAGTAAAGTACTTGCTGTGAACGAGATTGAACTAGGTATGCCGATACCAACAATCGAACCTCGGGCAAGTAAAATATCGCGTGACGAAGGGAATATATATGGGATTAATTGAATCCTGGCATCGTGGTTCATCCGATATGATCATCGATGAATATGTGGGAGTCAATATGGGTTTCTAGATCCCGCTGTTGATTATTGATAGAAGATCATGTCTGCATATTCTCGAACCCGTAGGGTCACACACTTAACGTGCCTCGACGCTAGGATAGAATGGATAATTGGTTTATGAGTTTTTGTTCGGAGTCTCGGATGAGATCCAGGACATCATGAGAGGTTCCGGAATGGTCCGAAGAATAAGATTCATATAAAGGAAAGCAGTTTTTGGATTTCGGAATCGTTTCGGAGTATTTGGTATTGTACCGGAAGGTTCTAGCAGTTTCCAGAGTGGGACCAACGTGGCCCCACTTGTCGGAGGGGTGCGTGGGCCTACGAGGGAGTGCCCTGGCCGCTTTGGGACAGGGGCTCAAGGCCCCATAGGCCCAGCCGGCCAAAACCCTAGGGTAAACCCTAGGAAACCTTCTAGAAGGGGGGGAAGACTTGCCCCCCACTCCACCCTTGGGGCCGCCGCCCTAGGGCTTGGAGGAGGGGGAAAGGGGGCCGGCCAGCCCCCTATATAAGCTGGGTAGGGGGCGCACCCTCCCCTCACCCCAAACCATAGCCACCAGCCGCTGCCCTTCCTCTCTCTCTCTCTCCCGACTGCGTGTAGGCGAAGCCCTGCTGCAGAAACTCTTCACCATAGCACCACGCCGTCGTGTTGCAGATCCAATCTATCTCTCCACCCCACTTGCTGGACCGAGGAAGGAGTAGACGTTGCGGCATCGTACGTGTGTGTCTCTCGGAGGCGCCGCCACTTGCGGCGTAGGATCGGATCGGATCACGAGGAGGAGACGGCTAGTACGACTACATCAACCACGTTCTGTTGAACGTTTCCGCTGTGCGATTTCTTCAAGGGTATGAAGATCTCATCTATCCCTATTATTGATTGCATCTCATAGATTAGATCTTGGCTTTCCCGTTCGCATCCATAGAAATTTTTTGATTTACTATGCTGCGAAACCCTTCAGTGGTATCAGAGCTAGATCTATGCGTAGATGTGTTTCACGAGTAGAACGCAACATGCTTGTTGCGGGCGTTGATGTTTTTTGTTGCAATCCACTTGTTGTGTACTTCTTATGACGCGGGATAGTGAGATCGAAGCGGTCCATGCCAACTTTACGCGACCTCATTCGCGAGACCGGCTCCGCACTTGACGTGCGGCTTGTTCCACACATGCGGCTGGTGGATGCCAGTTTCTCTCACTATAGTAGTCATGGGATTTACACCGTATGTTGGCAACCATAATATCACCGTTGTGGCTTTCCGTAGGTAAGAATCGTTCTTAGCTTGTTACTCCCGTAAGCCACGTAAAACATGCAACAACAAGGTAGAGGCGTCTAACTTGTTTTTGCAGGGAGTGTTTTGTGATATGGTATGGCCCAAGATATGATATGTATGTTGTATGCAATGATCATGATTTGTAATATTTCACGACTTGCATGTCGATGAGTACACAACCGGCAGGAGCCATATGGTTGTCTTTATAATTGTGTATGACATGTGTGTCAACTTCTTATACGCCATGTGATAGCTTTACTTTATCGCTAAGTAGTTAGCAATAGTTGTAGTTGTTGTTCGTGGTGGAGGCAATGATGGAGATCATGCTGGCGCGCCCAAGATGGAGATCATTGCGCAGAGATTGGCTATACCATGTCACATAAGATTATATGCATGTGATGTTTATCCTTTTATGTATCTTATTATGCTTAGATCGCGACGGTAGCATTATAAGATGATTCCTCACTTAAAGATCAAGATAAAATTGTGTTCTCCTCATGTATGCACCGTTGCGAAAGTCCGTCGTGTTCAAGCACCTCGTGATGATCGGGTGCTATAAACTCTACGTTCACATACAACGGGTGCAAGCCAGTTTTGCACACGCGGAAATACTTGGGTTTGACTTGACGAGCCTAGCATGTACAGACATGGCCTCGGAACACACGAACCGAAAGGTTAAGCATGAGTCATATGAATGATATGATTGACACTTTGTAGTCCACCATTGAAACCACATCTCTTCTCGTGAAGATCGGATTAGGTGTGGTGAATTTGGATCGTGTTCACTAAACAACTTGAGGGATGTTGAATTTAGTGGGAGTTCATCTAGTAATTTGATTAAGTTGAACTAGTTATCATGAACATAGTCTAAATTGTACTTGCAAATTTTGTAGATCAAATGGCTAAGTCCAACTTTAACTTCAACGTTTTTGCTGAGAAAGAAAAGCTTAAGAACAATGGGTCTAACTTCACCAACTGGTTCCGCAATCTGAGAATCATTCTCGCTAGCGGACAAAAGGACTATGTCCTTGAGAAAGCGCTAGGTGACGCCCCTGCTATAGATGCACCGGCTGATGAAAAATTTGTTTATCAGTCGCGCAAAGATGATTATGGAGTGATTAAGAGTACCATGTTGTTTGCTATGGAATCGGACCTTCAAAATCGTTTTGAGGAGTTCGCCGGGCCCTTTGAGATAATTGAGGAACTGAAAACCATTTTTCAGACTCAGGCCCGTTCTGAGAGATATGAGATCTCTGAGAAGTTCTTTAATTGCAAGATGGAGGAAGGGAGTTCCGTTAGTGAGCACGCCATTAAGATGTCGGGCTACACTCAACGTCTTGAGCAACTGGACTGCAAGATTCCAGAAGAGCTCAAGATTGACAGAGTTCTGCAATCACTCCCTCCTAGCTATAAAGGTTTTGTAGTTACTCACAATCAGATTGGTTCCACTGATACGATCACTAAGCTCTTCGCTAAGCTGAAAGATGCGGAGGTGGATATCAAGAAAGATAATCATGTATTGATGGTAAACAAGCACCCTAGCTTTAAGAAAGTTAAGGGTGCAAAGAAATCCTTCAAGAAAGGCAGCGGCAACCGCGTTGCCCCTGCTGAGAAGAAGCTCAAGTCTGGACCTAAGCCGGACACTGAGTGCTTCTATTGTTAGGACAAGGGTCACTAGAAGCGCAACTGTCCGAAGTACTTAGCGGGCAAGAAGGCTGGCACCATTGAAGGTATATTTGATATACATGTTATTGATGTTTACCTTACTAGCGCTCGTTGTAGTGCCTGGGTATTTGATACTGGTTCAGTTGCTAATATTTGTAACTCAAAACAGGAGCTACGGAATAGACGGCGGATAGCAAGGGATGAGGTGACGATGCGCGTTGGCAATGGATCAAGATTTGATGTGATGGTCGTCGGCACGCTCTCCTTAGTTTTACCTTCGGGATTAGTTTTAAACCTTAATAAATGTTATTATGTGCATGCGTTGAGCATGAACATTATATCTGGATCATGTTTATTGCAAGACGATTATTCATTTAAATCGGAGAATAATGGTTGTTCTATTTATATGAGTAACATCTTTTATGGTCATGCGCCTACTGTGAATGGTTTATTTCTTCTGAATCTTGAAAGCAATGAAACACACATCCATAACATTGAGGCTAAGAGATGCAAAGTAGATAGTGATAATTCGACTTATTTGTGGCACTGCCGTCTAGGTCATATTGGTGTAAAACGCATGAAGAAACTCCATTCTGATGGACTTTTGGAGTCTCTTGATTTTGAATCATTTGACACGTGCGAGTCGTGCCTCATGGGCAAGATGATCAAAACCCCGTTCTCCGGAATAATGGAGCGAGCAACGGACTTGTTGGAAATCATACATACTGATGTATGCGAATCAATGAGTGTTTCGACGCGCGGTGGATATCGCTATTTTCTCACTTTTACTGATGACTTAAGTAGATATGGGTATATCTATTTAATGAAACATAAATCTAAAACGTTTGAAAAGTTCAAAGAATTTCAGAACGAAGTAGAAAACCATCATAACAGGACAATTAAATTTCTACGATCCGATCGTGGAGGTTAATATTTGAGTTATGATTTTCTCACGCATCTTAAAGAAAGCAGAATCGTTTTGCAACTCACGCCACCCGGAACACCATAGCGCAATGGTGTGTCTGAACGCCAGAATCAAACTCTATTAGATATGGTGCGATCAATGATGTCTCTTACAGATTTGCCGTTATCATTTTAGGGTTATGCATTAGAAACCGCTGCATTCACTTTCAATAGGGCACCATCTAAATCCGTTGAGACGACACCGTATGAACTATGGTTTGGTGCTAAACCTAAGTTATCGTATCTTAAAGTTTGGGGATGCAAAGCTTACGTCAAGAAGTTGATGCCGGATAAGCTCGAACCCAAAGCGGAGAAATGCGTCTTCATAGGATACCCTAAGGAAACGATTGTGTATACCTTCTACCACAGATCCGAAGGCAAAGTGTTTGTTGCAAAGAACGGATCCTTTCTTGAGAAGGAGTTTCTCTCGAAAGAAGCGAGTGGGAGGAAGGTAGAGCTAGACGAGGTTATTGAACCTTCTCTCGAGTTGGAGAGTAGCGCAGCACCTGAAATTGTTCCAGTGCCGTCTGCACCAACAAGAGAGGAAGCTAATGATGAGGATCATGAAACTTCGAACGATACTGCTGCTGAACGTCGCAGGTCGACAAGGTCACGTGCCCCTCCTGAATGGTACGGCAACCCTATCTTAACCGTCTTGTTGGTTGACAACAATGAACCTGCGAACTATGAGGAAGCAATGATGAGCCCAGACTCAGAGAAATGGCTAGAGGCCATGAAATCCGAATTGGGATCCATGAGCGAAAACCAAGTATGGACTTTGGTGGACCCTTGAAAGAACATTTTATAATCCCTAGTGTTTTGTGTGTTAGATAACAATATCAAGGATTATTTAATGTGTGTTGAAGTGTTGCAGCTCTCTTTGAGAAAAGGGAAAAGGATTCTGCCTTTGGGGGCAGATTATCCGCCCCCCCACCCCACCAGGGGCGGATAATCCGCCCCTTCCTCTTCCCAAGCAGGCGCAAGCCCCAGAAGGGGGGCGGAGTTTTGGCTGGATTTTCCGGCCCCGTCCGATAAACCGCCCCTCAGGGGGGCGGATAGTCTGCCCCCCTTGCTCATCACCAAGGCACAAGCCCTAGAGAAGGGGCGGAGTGTTGGTCGGATAATCCGCCCCTGGAGGGGGACGGATTATCCGCCCCCCAAGATCTTCACCAAGTTTTGTAGGCGCCAGCCCCAGAGAGGGGGCGGAGTTTCCCCCGTAGAATCCGCCCTTGGGGCGGAGTTTTCCCAAGGGGAGGATAATCCGCCCCAAGTGGGGGGCGGATAATCCGCCCCCAAAGTTGTGCAACGGCCAGATCTGGGGAGGGGGTATTTAAGCCAGCCTTCCCCCTCCTGCCAGACCTCTTGATTCATTCGAAAAAGACGAGATCTGATCTGCAACCTTCATCCAAAAGACCTCCACCTAGATCCACCCAAAGGCCCCGTCCCTTGGGGAATTGAAGGAGGAGAACTCGATCTTCATCATCAGCAATCAAGCGCTTCATCTCCTCTCCATTCATTTGGAGAACCACCGATCTAGTATTTCTTGCAAATACCTAGATCCTTCTTTTTGTTTATATTGATAAACCTTGTTCTTGTGGCAGCTTGTTGTCATCTCGGGAGCCCCCAATTCGGTTGTGGGTGTGTGCCCTGATGGTGTTGTAAAAGGCACCGGTTCCCGCCTCGAAGGGATCCAATAGTGGAGAAGGTGGATCAGGCCTCTTGTGGCGAGATCCATCAGAGAATAGGGTGATGCCTATTGTGGCGTGGTGGTCTTAGAACCGCCCACCCCTCCACCACAGATGTACTTCCCTTAACAAGGAAGGAACTGCGGTAAAACAAATACCTGTGTCTCCGCGTGCTCCACTACGGTTCCTTTGCTCCTCTCTTTACGTGCTTAGTAGTTAGGGTTGCATATAGGGAAATTCTCGTAGTTGCATATCTAGAGAATTTACTTTGTGTCAAGCCTAAAATTGAAAACATATTAAAAATTGGTTGGCACCTATTCACCCCCCCCCCTCTAGGTGCCCATACGATCCATTTCAATTGGTATCAGAGCCTCGGCTCTTATTTCGGGCTTAACCGCCTAAGAGAAGTATGGGCTCCAAGGTAGATGGGAGTGATGCTCCGGAGGTAGTCTCCATGAACGATCTCAAGACGTTGGAAACAACCTTGGTGAGTTCAATGGAGGCTAAGATGGAAGATATTCGTCAATTGATAATGCGCCTCTCCACATCCGTAGCATCACCTCCATCTAACTCTGAGGATACCACTCCGCAATCCAAGGAAAAGGGTAAAACTGTTTCTAAAGATAACGAAGTGGTTGGTGATGACACTAGCAAGATCTCCTCCTCGAAAAAGGAGAGCGGTAAGGATGGATACAATGAGGTTTCTCATGTGTATTCCCCTGATCCACCCATTCCTCACCCACATATACATAATAGGGGTGATCCACCCAAACTTTCTGCATCTACTTTTACTCAATGGCAATTTTTGATGAAATCTCATGTGTGCAGTTCCTCCATAGAGTTGTGGAAGATCATCGAAAATGGTCTTCATGTTGGAAACCCCAACAATCTCACAAGAAGAGAAGTGGTCGATAGCCAACTCAACGCTACAGCTCTACACATGATACAGCTTGGTGTGGGTGACAAAGATATGCCACACATTCAGCATCTTAGTACATCGAAGGAAGCTTGGGATGCTCTCACCGAGCTCTTCATCGGAAATGAAAGTATGAAGAGGAATAGATATGATGCATTGAGCAACAAAGCTGAAGGATTCTATATGTTGGATGGAGACGACCATGAAGACATGTATAGGAGGCTTAAGGCTATAGCCACAAATTTCAGAAATCATGGTGCCGCTCATGTTGATGATGCATGGATCAAGCGCAAGTATGTCAGTGCTCTTATGCCGTTTGATCCCACAGATTTGAAAAGTCTCCAAGGTAGGCATAACTATCACCTCATGACATCCAATGAGGTAATGCAAGAAATGGCCGCCTTCAAAGTGGCTGCCAAGAATGCCGAAGATGCTCGTGCTCGAGCTATGGGGATGCAAAAAGGGGTCAATGTGGCCTTTAAGACGAGTGTGATTGATCATGATGAATATGAACTAGAAGGTCTGGACTGTCCTGAGGATAGAAAAAGGATTCATGGACAATACTTGGCTCTTTATGCTAGAAACTTCTGGAAAGATCCAGCCAAGGCTAAAGCTGAACTGGAACGCAAGAGTGGAGCATATGGAAGAAAAGAAAATGGTCCCAAGCTGAGAACATGTTTCAACTGTGGTGACCGGCTGCACTTCGTAGCTGAGTGTCCATATCAAAGTAGGGAAGATAATGGAGGAAGACTCATTTTCAAGGACAAGTCAAAGGCTCGACGCAAGAAACAGTTTGTAAAGAAGAATGCTCCTTTCAAGAAGCAACCAAAGATTGTTCTAGTGGCTCAAGAAGAATATTCATCGGGAACTGAAGATGAGGACGAGGACGATAGCTCTCAAGAGGTGGCTGATATAGCCACCACATCTACATCAACTTCTCTCTTCGACTCTCCGAACGAAAACATCATCAACAAGAATGCTACTTGTCTCATGGCAAGAAGCTCCGAGGTAACTTCTTCTAACTCTTCTTTTCCTAAGGCTATGATTGACATGGATGATCCTACTAGTATTAAGGTTAAAGAAGAGATTATTGCTTTGGATTATTTCTATACTAACTTGCAAGGTGAGCAAAAAGTTAGTTTTGAAGCTCTTATGGATCAGCTGGCCCAAAACGAAGCTCTCCTTGAAGAAAAGGGCAGAATTGAAAGGGAGGATGCAATGGAAATTGCATCCTTAAAAAATGCTCTTGAAGAAGAGGAAGAGGCTCGGGTCTCTCTTGAAGAGAGGCTTGAGTCTATTGAAGAGTCACATGATGAAATTGTGACTAAACTTGTTAAGGAACGTGACAATGCTGTCACCAAAGCAAAGAAGTTAAAGAAGGAAAAGATTGGCTTTGGGGCTGCTCATGATAGACTCTCCGAGGAATTGGAGAAACTTGACAATGCTCACAAGGCGTTGAAAAACGAGTTCTCTATTCTCAATGAGTCACATGATGAGCTTCAAAGTCGATTGGGAAAACATGATACTCCTAGCTCATCCAACTCAACACATAGTAACAAGGAAAATGCTAGTGTGGAAAAAGAAGTGATCAAGGACCTCACTCCCAAGGATAAAGGCGTGCTTGATGAAGTACTTAGCAAACAAAGGTCAAATCATGGTAAAGAGGGACTTGGGTATGTAACCAAGTCCAAGAAAAATAAAACCAAGAAGAACAATACCAAGAATGTGCAATCAAAGATAAGCACCGCTGAGAAGAATGTCACAGAAGACAAGACTAACAATATTGGTTTTGCAGGGTCTCACAATCCGAATTATGAACTCTTTTGTGATGACTATGGTGATGTTTATGCTTATTATGTCGGTCCCTTTGATGAATATATTGCTTGGTCTATTTGGGTCCCAAAGACCCTTGTTACTAACATGAAAGGACCCATTGAAAAATGGGTACCTAAAACCAAGAAGTAATTTTCATGCAGGGCTATGCTTCCGGTGGGTCGAAATGGGTGCTGGATAGTGGCTGCACTAGTCATATGACCGAAAGCAAGGAGTAATCATGGAGATGCGTCCAAATCATGATAATATCACAGTCTCCTATGGTGATAAGTCTAAATCTCAGGTATTGGGTCTTGGCAAGGTTGTGGTTGCCCACGATATCTCTCTCATGGACGTCATGCTTGTTGAGACCCTCGGTTACAACCTTCTTTCTGTTCGTGCCCTTGGCAAGATGGGTTTTGCTGTTTTTATCGATGATGATTTGGTGGTACTCTTGTGGATCAAGTCTCTAAAGGTCGCTTTCGTTGGATACATAGAAAATGACCTGTATGTGGTGGACTTCTCGGGGAAAACCACTTCGGGTCTGATGTGTCTATTCGGAAAGGCCGACGTGGGCTGGCTATGGCATCGCCGTTTAGCCCATGTCAATATGAGAACTTTGCAAAGTCTCCAGAAGGGTGGCCACATCCTTGGACTAAAAGACAATGTCTCTTTTGCCAAAGATCGTGTTTGCAGGGCTTGTGTAGAAGGAAAAATGCATGACTCTCCCCACAAGAGGAAGACTATTGTGTCATCAAAGAGGATCTTGGAATTACTTCATGTGGATTTATTTGGTCCTCCTTCTCATGCAAGTCTTGGTGGGAAGAAATATTGCTTGGTCATTGTCGATGATTACTCAAGATATACATGGGTCTATTTCTTCAAGCTGAAAAGTGAGACTCAACAAATTGTCATTGACGTTGCCAATGAAGTTCAACGTCAACACAATGTTCCTGTCTTGGCAATTAGAAGTGAAAACGGCTCCGAGTTCAAGAACTACACTTTGAATGAGTTTCTTAGCGAAGAGGGGATTAGACATCAATATTCCGCTGCGTACACCCCTCAACAAAATGGTGTAGCCAAGAGGAAGAACCGGCTTTGATGGATATGGCAAGATCTATGTTGGCTGAATTCAAGTCTCCTTATAATTTTTGGGCTGAAGCCATATCCACTGCTTGTCACTCATCAAACCGGCTCTACCTCCGAAAGATTTTGGACAAGACTCCATATGAAATACTTACCTGTAACAAGCCCAACATCTCATACTTCAGGGTATTCGGGTGTAAGTGTTTCTTTCTTATTAAAGGTGTCCGTTTGTCAAAATTTGAGTCCAAGGCTTTAGAAGGTATTTTTGTTGGTTACGGTGCTGAATCCCACACTTATAGAGTCTACAAGCTCACTGGGACTGTTGTAGAATCTTGTAGTGTGGAGTTCGATGAAAATAACGGCTCCTTTGTAGGGCAAGTTGATGTTTGTGATGCAGATGTTGAAATACCCCAAGATGCCATAAGAAGAATGGGCGTGGGATTTTTCCGCCCCATTGAGGAACCCCTTGTGGCGGATCGGGAAGGACAATGCTCCACTCAAGTGGAGCCCTCATCTACACAAGATCAACAAGCTCCTACTGTTGGAGAAAACTCTGCACGAACACCACAACCTGCTGAAGATCATCTGTCTCCTGGACAAGTTGGTAGTCCCAGGCCAGACTATCTGTCCCCTCCAAGGGGCGGACAATCCGCCCCTGGCACTCCAACTCGTTCCAGGGATCCGGAGGCGAAGACAACAGCCAAGAAACTCCCAGGCCGGATTCTCCGGCCCCCGAAGGCGAATTATCCGGCCCTGAAGAACAAGCTCTGTAGTGACCTCCTGGTGTTAACTCAGATCAAGATCAAGGGCAAGGCAGTGTTCAAGACAAGGATACAAATACTGAATCAACTCCTTCTAGAAACAATAAGGACATTGAGGCTCGTCGCAAGGCTCGTGCTGATCGGAACCTTGAGCTAAGGGGTCACACTCTTGACAAGGTTGTTGGTGATCTACGACGAAGGGTATCCACTAGAAGAGAACTTGCAATCTTCTGTGATCATCAAGCTCACATTTCATGGTTGAACCGAAGAAGGTTTTTGATGCTCTTGAAGACCCCGATTGGGTTGTTGCAATGCATGAAGAATTAAATAACTTTGAACGCAACAAAGTTTGGAAGCTCGTAGAGAAACCAAAGGATTGCCGCAATGTTATCGGCACCAAGTGGATCTTCAAGAACAAACAAGATGAAAATGGCATTATTGTGAGGAATAAAGCACGACTCGTGGCTCAAGGATTCTCTCAAGTGGAAGGAATTGATTTTGGCGAGACTTATGCTCCTGTGGCTCGTCTTGAGTCCATTCGTATCCTTCTTGCATATGCAGCCCATCATAATTTTAAATTGCAGCAAATGGATGTTAAGAGTGCATTCCTTAATGGTCCTCTACATGAGTTAGTATACGTCAAGCAGCCCCCAGGTTTTGAGGACCCCAAATTTACGAACCATGTCTACAAACTCGATAAGGCGTATGGCCTTAAACAAGCCCCACGTGCATGGTATGAGCACCTTAAAGAGCTTTTGTTAGACCGTGGATTCGAAGTTGGGCAAATCGATCCCACTCTTTTTACTAAGAAGATTAATGGGGAGATTTTTGTATGCCAACTTTATGTAGATAACATTACTTTTGGTTCTACTAACCAAGCTTTTAACGATGAATTTTCAAAGCTTATGACTGACAGGTTTGAGATGTCCATGATGGGTGAGATGAAGTTCTTTCTTGGATTTGAGATCAAACAACTTAGAGAGGGAACCTTTATTAATCAAGCTAAGTACATCCAAGACATGCTCAAAAGGTTCAAGATGACTGATCTCAACGGTGTGGCTACTCCAATCCAAACAAAGTGTCATCTTGAGCTCAATCCCAAGGGTAAAGACGTGGACCAAAAGGTATACCGATCCATGATCGGCTCTCTCCTTTACCTTTGCGCATCTAGGCCCGATATCGTGTTAAGTGTAGGAGTGTGTGCAAGGTACCAAGCCGCTCCTAAAGAAAGCCACTTAGTGGCGGTCAAATGAATCTTCAGATATTTGGTTCATTCCCCAAATTTTGGGCTATGGTATCCCAAGGGTTCAAGTTTCTCTCTATGTGGTTACACTGATTCAGATTGGGCTGGTGACAAAGATGATAGGAAATCAACCTCTGGTGCGTGTCAATTCTTGGGCAGGTCTCTAGTGTGTTGGTCTTCAAAGAAATAGAATTGTATTTCACTCTCAACAGCCGAAGCTGAATATGTTGCTGCTGCAAGTGCTTGTACACAATTGTTATGGATGAGGCAAACTTTAAAGGAATATGGTGTCAATTGTGACAAAGTGCCTCTATTATATGACAATGAAAGTGCTATCAAGATTGCCTACAACCCCATGCAGCATACAAGAACAAAACATATAGAGATTCGCAACCACTTCATTTGGGATCATGTTGCTCGTGGTGATATTGCCCTCTCCTTTGTGAGCACGAAGAACCAACTCGCTGATATTTTCACGAAGCCCCTTGACGAAGCAAAATTTTGTTATTTGAGGAATGAGCTAAATATCATAGATTCAAGGAGCTTGGATTGACTACTCTTGCACACTCACTTACTCTTATTCATGTATTTGGTTTAGATGCGGGCATAGACATAGGGGGAGTGTGGTACTAATTGATTGGGCCAACCCTCCCCCCCTTAATGCCGACAGCAAGTAAAATCATTTCCCTTAATATCATTTTGTGATATGTGGGTCATCGATGAGCATTGGTTTTGAACTCAAGATACATCTTCGCGGTGTCATGCCATGCGCTCCAACATGGTGGCTTCGGCCACCGCCCTCTTCCTCAGAAGAGTTGGTTTCTCATGGGTCTCTTTGGTTTTTCCTACATATCTCTTGTTCTTATGTAAAACACACTCAAATTTGGCTTTTGGTTGATTTGATTCTTGCAAATTTGGGTGTGTAGTACCATCTCAGTTTGTTGCTCTCAACCCAAGCCTTTCTCTCCCTCCTTGAACCATCTATTCTTGCACACAAGTCCTCTAAAACACATAGAGGGGCGTTAGCATCGCTCTTCTTCCTTTTTGGCGATTCAATGCCAAAGGGGGAGAAGTAGTTCTATTAGGTCTCATGGATTTGCAAGGGTCGGGCACAAGCATCTATCTTTCAGTCATCTTATTTGCTTGCTTGTGCCTTTATCGCGTGAACTTATTTGCTATTTGTGTTGATTTTGTAAGACTATGCCGTGCTCCACTATGTTTGGTACTATGTATGGTGTTCATGGAATTCTGGATTTATCTATTGTGGATCTCATGGAATTCTGGATTCATCTATGGAGCATCTTTGATGGCATACGCTAATGTATGCATCTATTTTGTTGGTATTGTTGGGATGTGCTTGGAGGCTATAAAGCTAATTATATTCTTTGGCTATAATCACATCCCGGTGGTATGACCTTGTTTCCCAACCCACCTTGTTTCAATTATCTTTGCTATGTAAGTTATGTTCCCTCTAGTGTATGCATTTGTATTCAAATGCAAATTCTAAAATATGCACACATCTAGGGGAGTGTATTTCTTTTTTAAGGTGGCATTTGTCGGCTTCATTGCAAATCCTAATATTGTCATCTAACACCAAAAAGGGGGAGATTGAAAGAACATTTTATAATCCCTAGTGTTTTGTGTGTTAGATAACAATATCAAGGATTATTTAATGTGTGTTGAAGTGTTGCAGCTCTCTTTGAGAAAAAGGGAAAAGGATTATGCCTTTGGGGGGCGGATAATCCGCCCTTCCTCTTCCCAAGCAGGCGCAAGCCCCAGAAGGGGGGCGGAGTTTTGGCCAGATTTTCCGGCCCCGCCGGATAATCCGCCCCTTAGGGGGGCGGATAGTCTGCCCCCCTTGCTCATCGCCAAGGCGCAAGCCCCAAAGAGGGGGCGGAGTGTTGGCCGGACTTTCCGGCTTGGCCGGATAATCCGCCCCTGGAGGGGGCCGGATTATCCGTCCCCCAAGATCTTCACCAAGTTTTGCAGGCGCCAGCCCCAGAGAGGGGGCGGAGTTTCCCCCAGAGAATCCGCCCTTGGGGCGGAGTTTTCCTAGGGGGCGGATAATCCGCCCCAAGTGGGGGGCGGATAATCCGCCCCCAAAGTTGTGCAACGGCCAGATCTGGGGAGGGGGTATTTAAGCCAGCCTTCCCCCTCCTGCCAGACCTCTTGATTCATTCAAAAAAGATGAGATCTGATCTGCAACCTTCATCCAAGAGAGCTCCACCTAGATCCACCCAAAGGCCCCGTCCCTTGGGGAATTGAAGGAGGAGAACTCGATCTTCATCATCAGCAATCAAGCGCTTCATCTCATCTCCATTCATTTGGAGAACCACCGATCTAGTATTTCTTGCAAATACCTAGATCCTTCTTTTTTTTATATTGATAAACCTTGTTCTTGTGGCAGCTTGTTGTCATCTCGGGAGCCCCCAATTCGGTTGTGGGTGTGTGCCCCGATGGTGTTGTAAAAGGCACCGGTTCCCGCCTCGAAGGGATCCAATAGTGGAGAAGGTGGATCAGGCCTCTTTTGGCGAGATCCATCGGAGAATAGGGTGAGGCCTATTGTGGCGTGGTGGTCTTAGAACCGCCCACCCCTCCAACGCAGATGTACTTCCCTTAACAAGGAAGGAACTACGGTAAAATAAATCCCTGTGTCTCCGCGTGCTCCACTACGGTTCCTTCACTCCTCTCTTTACGTGCTTAGTAGTTAGGGTTGCATATAGGGAAATTCTCGTAGTTGCATATCTAGAGAATTTACTTTATGTCAAGCCTAAAATTGAAAAAGTATTAAAAATTGGTTAGCACCTATTCAAACCCCCCCCCCCCTCTAGGTGCCCATACGATCCATTTCAACCCTCGTAGCGGCCGTAAGGCCGTTGAGTGCAAATGGATCTTCAAAGGGAAAACGGACGCGGATGGTAATGTTACTGTCTATAAACCTTGACTTGTCGCAAAAGGTTTTCGACAAGTTCAAGGTGTTGACTACGATGAGACTTTCTCTCCCATAGCGATGTTTAAGTCCATTCGGATTTTATTAGCAATTGCTGCATTTCATGATTATGAAATATGGCAAATGGATGTCAAGACTACGTTCCTCAATGGCAACATTGATGAAGAGTTGTATATGATGCAGCCCGAAGGTTTTGTCGATCCTAAGGATGCTAATAAGGTGTGCAAACTTCAGCGTTCCATTTATGGACTGAAGCAAGCATCTCGGAGTTGGAACCTTCGTTTTGATCAAGTAATCAAGAGCTTTGGATTTGTTCCAAATTGCTACGAAGCTTGTATCTACAAGAAAGTGAGTGAGAGCTCAGTGACATTTTTAGTACTATATGTGGATGACATATTGATTATTGGAAATGACTTTGGTATGCTTAACGATGTGAAGAGTTATTTGAATAAATGTTTTTCAATGAAAGACCTAGGAGAAGTTGCTTATATATTAGGCATCAAAATCTATAGAGATAGACAAAGACGCCTAATAGCTTTAAGCCAAAGTACATACCTAGACAAAGTTCTAAAAAGGTTCAGAATGGATAAGGCAAAGAAAGGTTCAGTGCCCATGTTGTCAGGTAAGATATTGAGGAAGGCTTAGTGTCCGGCTACGGTAAACGATAGAGAAACTATGAGCAAAGTTCCATATGCCTCGGCCATAGGTTCTATCATGTATGCCATGCTGTGTACTAGACCGGATGTGTCCAATGCTCTTAGTTTGACGAGCAGATACCAAAGTGATCCAGGAGTGGAACACTGGACAGCCGTAAAGAACATCCTAAAGTATTTAAATAGGACTAAAGAAATGTTCTTGGTCTACAGAGGTGATGAGCAGCTCGTCGTAAAAGGTTACGTCGACACTAGTTTTGACACCGACCCGGATGATTCTAAATCTCAGACAGGATACGTTTATATTTTAAATGGAGGAGCTGTGAGCTGGAGAAGCTGCAAGCAAAGCATGATCGCGGGATCTACAGTAGAATCGGAATACATGGCTGCTGCAGAAGTGTCAAGTGAAGGAGTTTGGATCAGGAACTTCATCACTGAGCTTGGTGTGGTTACAAGTGCCTTGGACCCACTGGAGATATTGTGCGACAATACTGGCGCCATAGCATTGGCTAAGGAACCAAGATATCATCCAAAGACCAAGCACATCAACCGTCAATTTCATATAATTCGAGATTATATAACAGATGGAGATCTGAAGATTAGCAAAATACATACGGATCTGAATGTCGCAGATCCGTTGACTAAACCTCTTCCACGAGCAAAACATGATCAGCACCTTAATGCCATGGGTGTTAGATTGTTGCCAGATGTAAACTAGATTATTGACTGTAGTGCAAGTGGGAGACTGTTGGAATTATGCCCTAGAGGCAATAATAAAGATTTTATTGTTATAATTCTTGTTCATGATAAAGTTTATATTCCATGCTAGAATTGTATTAAGCGGAAACTTTGATACTTGTGTGGTTTATGAACAACACCGTGTCCCTAGTACGCCTCTATGGACTAGCTCATTGATTAATGATGGTTAAGGTTTCCTAACCATAGACATGAGTTGTCGATTAATAATGAGATCATGTCATTAGGAGAATGATATGATGGACAGGCCCAAATCAAGAAGAGCAATTAGATCGTGTCATCGTGTTCATCTTTGTGAAGCTTTTTCCTATGTCAGATATTGTATTCCTTAGACCATGAGATAATGCAACTCCCTGGTATCGAAAGAAAGCTTTGAGGTCATCAAACGCCATCCTATGTGAGGGTGATCATAAAGGTGTCTCTGAGGTGATCGGAAAGTACTTGTTGGGTTGTATGTATCGAGATGGGATTTGTCCCTCTCGAGTCGGAGAGATATACTTCGGGCCGACTCGGTAATCGATATCAACACCGCTTGCAAGCACGTGGTTAAGGAGTTATCACAAAGTGATATCGGATTACGGAACGAGTAAAGTACTTGCTGTGAACGAGATTGAACTAGGTATGCCGATACCAACGATCGAATCTCGGGCAAGTAAAATATCGCGTGACGAAGGGAATATATATATGAGATTAATTGAATCCTGGCATCATGTTTCATCTGATATGATGATCGATGAATATGTGGGAGTCAATATGGGTTTCTAGATCCTGTTGTTGATTATTGATAGAAGATCATGTCTGCATATTCTCGAACCCGTAGGGTCACACACTTAACGTGCCTCGACGCTAGGATAGAATGGATAATTGGTTTATGAGTTTTTGTTCAGAGTCTCGAATGAGATCCAGGACATCACGAGAGGTTCCGGAATGGTCCGTAGAATAAGATTCATATAAAGGAAAGCAGTTTTTGGATTTCGGAATCGTTTCGGAGTATTCGGTATTGTACCGGAAGGTTCTAGAAGCTTCCGGAGTGGGACCAACGTGGCCCCACTTGTCGGAGGGGTGCATGGGCCTAAGAGGGAGTGCCCTGGCCGCTTTGGGGCAGGGGAATAAGGCCCCATAGGCCCAGCCGGCCAAAACCCTAGAGGAAACCCTAGGAAACCTTCTAGAAGGGGGGAAGACTTGCCCCCCCACTCCACCCTTGGGGCCGCCGCCCTAGGTCTTGGAGGAGGGGGCAAGGGGTCCGGCCAGCCCCCTATATAAGGTGGGCAGGGGACGCACCCTCCCCTCACCCCAAACCCTAGCCGCCAGCTGCTGCCCTTCCTCTCTCTCTCTCTCTCTCTCTCTCTCTCTCTCTCTCTCTCCTGACTGCGTGTAGGCGAAGCCCTACTGCAAAAACTCTCCACCATAGCACCACGCCATCGTGTTGCAGATCCAATCTATCTCTCCACCCCACTTGTTGTACCGAGGAAGGAGGAGACGTCGCGGCACCGTACGTGTGCATCTCTCGAAGGCGCCGCCACTTGCGGCGTAGGATCGGATCGGATCGCGAGGAGGAGACGGCTAGTATGACTACATCAACCATGTTCTGTTGAATGTTTCCGCTGTGCGATTTCTTCAAGGGTATGAAGATCTCATCTATCCCTCTCGTTGATTGCATCTCCTAGATTAGATCTTGGCTTTCCCGTTCGCATCCGTAGAATTTTTTTGATTTACTATGCTGTGAAACCCTTCAGAGGTTTAGTCAACGGATCCGCTGCATTCAGATATGTGTGTACTTTGCAAATCGTTATGTCACCATCTTGGACATGCTCTCGAATAGCATGAAAATGTAGTTTGATGTGCTTCAGCTTCTTGTGTGACCTTGGTTCTTGCGCATTGGCTATGGCGCCCATGTTATCACATTAGATAGACATTGGGTCCAGCGCACTTGGAACCACACCGAGCTCTGTAATGAACTCCTTCATCCATATCTCCTCTTGTGAAGCCTCCGAAGCAGCTATGTATTTCGATTCAGTTGAAGATCTCGCCACAACGCTTTGCTTTGCACTCCTCCAGCTAACTGCTGCACCTTTCAAAGTAAATGCGTATCCAGATTGAGATTTAGAATCATCCGGATCGGTGTTCCAACTTGCATCGGTGTAACCATTAACAACGAGTTGTTCATCACCTCCATAATAAAGAACCATATCCTTACTTCTTCTCAAGTACTTAAGGATGTTTTTGACCGCTGTCCAATGATCCATTCCTGGATCACTTTGATTTCTGCTAGTCAAACTAACAGCATATGCCATGTCGGGTCTAGTACATAGCATGGCATACATAAGAGATCCTATGGCCGAGGCATAGGGAGTCTTACTCATCCTTTCTCTATCTTCTGCCGTTGCAGGACTTTGAGTTTTACTCAAGGTCGTATTGGGCAACATGGGCAAGAACCCTTTCTTGCTATCTTCCATTCCAAACCTCTTTAGAACTTTGTCCAAATATGTACTCTGTTACAATGATATTAGGCGTCTTGATCTATCTCTATAAATCTTTATGCCTAATATGTAAGCTGCTTCGCCAAGATCTTTCAATGAAAAACTATTATTCAAATAATCCTTGACACTATTAAGAAGGTCTACATTATTCCCAATCAACAATATGTCATCTACATATAGTATTAAGAATGCTACAGAGCTCCCACTCATTTTCTTGTAAATACAATATTCTCCATAAGTTTGTGTAAAACCAAAGCTTTTGATTACCTTATCAAAACGTTGATTCCAACTTCGGGATGCTTGCTTCAATCCATAAATGGACCGTTGAAGTTTGCATACCTTGTTAGCATCTTTAGGATCGACAAAACCTTTGGGTTGCATCATATACAACTCTTCATCAATGTCTCCATTGAGGAATGTTGTTTTGACATCCATCTGCCATATCTCATAATCATAATATGCAGCGATTGCTAACAAAATCCTCACAGACTTTAGCACCGCTACTGGTGAGAAAGTCTCATCGTAGTCAACTCCTTGAATTTGTCGAAACCCTTTTGCGACAAGTCGATCCTTATAGACAGTAACATTACCATCATCATCTGTTTTCTTCTTGAAAATCCATTTGTTCTCGGCAGCCTTCCGGCCATCCGGTAAGTCTACCAAAGTCCATACTTGGTTTTTCGTACATGGATCCAATCTCGGATTTCATGGCTTCTTGCCATTTATTGGAATCTGGGATCATCATTGCTTCCTCATATGTCGCAGGGTCATCGGTGTTGTCCACCAACATGACACTCATAACGGGATCATACCAATCATGAGTGGTACGAGTTATCATTGACCTGCGAGGTTCGGTAGTAACTTCAACCGAAGTTTCATGATCAACATCATTAGCTTCCTCTCTTATTGGTGTAGGCGCCACAGGAACTACTTCCGGTGCTGCGCTACTCGCAAGTTCGAGAGAAGGTTGAACAACCTCGTCAAGTTCTACTTTCCTTCCAGTCACTTCTTTCGACGGAAACTTCTTCTCTAGAAAGGATCCATTCTTGGCAACAAAGATTTTGCCCTCGGATCTATGATAGAAGGTATACCCAATAGTTTCCTTCGGGTATCCTATGAAGACACATTTTTCCGCTTTGAGTTCAAGCTTGTCGGGCTCTAACTTCTTTACATAAGCTTCGCAACCCCAAACTTTAAGGAACGACAATTTAGGTTTCTTCCCAAACCATAATTCATACGGTGTTGTTTCAACGGATTTAGATGGTGCCCTATTTAAAGTGAATGCGGTTGTTTCTAATGCATAACCCCAAAACGATAGCGGTAAATCTATAAGTGACATCATAGAACGAACCATATCTAATAGAGTTCGATTATGACGTTCGGACACACCATTACGTTGTGGTATTCCCGGTGGTGCCAATTGTGAAAGTATTCCGCATTTCTTCAAATGCTCGCCAAACGCTTAACTTAGATATTCACCTCCACGATCAGATCGTAGAAATTTAATCTTCTTGTTATGTTGATTCTCTACCTCACTTTGAAATTCCTTAAACTTCTCAAAAGTTTTGGACTTATGTTTCATGAAATAGATATACCCATATCTACTCAAATCATCCGTGAAGGTAAGAACATAATGATAACCACCGTGCGATGCTACACTCATTGGGCCACACACACATCGGTATGTATGATTTCCATTAAGTCCGTAGCTCGCTCCATCATACCAGAAAATGGAGTCTTAGTCATTTTACCCATCAGACATGCTTCGCATCTTTCAAGTGATTCGAAATCCAGTGATTCAAGAAGTCCATCGGAATGGAGTTTCTTCATACGCTTCACTCCAATATGACCAAGACGACAGTGCCACATATAGGTCGAGTTATCGCTCAATTTCAAACGTTTAGTTTCAATGTTATTAATGTGTGTATTTCCACAATCGAGATTCAATAAGAATAGACCATCTATCAAAGGTGCATGTGTATAAACCATATTACTCATATAAATCGAACAACCATTATTCTCGGACTTAAACAAGTAACCGTCTCACAATAAACATGATCCGGATATAATGTTCATGCTCAACGCAGGCACCAAATAACAATTATTTAAGTATAAAACTAATCCCGATGGTAGATGAAGAGGTAGCGTGCCAACCGCGATCACATCAACCTTTGATCCATTTCCAATGTGCATCGTTACCTCATTCTTCGCTAGCTTTCGTCTATTCTGCAGTACCTGTTTCGAGTTACAAATATGAGCAACCGAACCAGTATCAAATACCCAGGCACTACTACGAGTACTAGTGAGATACACATCAATAACATGTATATCGGATATACCTTTCTTCTTGATGTTGCCGTTCTTCAAATCCTCCAAGCACTTAGGGAAATTCCTCTTCCAGTGACCTTCTCCCTTGTAGTAAAAGCACACAGTATCAGCCTTAGGCCCAGCCTTGGTCTTCTTCGCCGGTGCGGTGAATTTCTTACCGCCCTTCTTGAATTTTCCCTTTTTCTTAGACTTGCCTTGCTTCTTGAATTTGGTTGTCTTATTGACCATCAACACTTGGTGCTCTTTCTTGATCTCCACTTTTGCAAACTTCAACATGGAGAAGAGTTCTGGCAACGACTTGTCCATGTTTTGCATATTGTAGTTCATCACAAAGTTCTTGTAACTTGGTGGTAGTGACTGGAGGACACGATGAATCCCCAAAGCATTAGGAATAACTATACCTAAGCTTTGAAGCTTGCTTGCGTGCCCAGACATCTTAAGCACGTGCTCACTGACGGAGCTGCCCTCTTCCATCTTGCAGTTAAAGAACTTTTCAGAAGCCTCATAACTCTCAACTGCCGTGTGAGCCTCAAATATCATTTTGAGTTCACGGACAATATCATGTGGGTCATGGTTCTCAACCCTTTTCTGAAGCTCCGATTCCAAACCATACAAGATAGCACATTGAACTGTGGAGTACTGATTCTTCCGAGCGAGGAAAACATTCTTTACCTCATTGGTAGCATTAGCTGCAGGTGGGTCACCTAGCGGTGCATCCAGCACATAGGTCAAATTACCAGCATTGAGGACAATCCTCAAATTGCGGAACCAATCCGCGAAGTTGCTTCCATCGTTTTTCAACTTTTCTTTCTCTAGGAATGCATTAAAATTCATGGTAGGGGTCGCCATTGATCTACAACATATTTGCAATAGTTTAGACTAAGTTTATGACAAATTGAGTTCTAATTAATAGTTAAATTAATCTAGGTGAACTCCCACTCAAAACAATATCCCTCACATTGTTTTAGTGATCACACGAACCAAATCCACCACATCAAAACCGATCATCACGAGAGTTGATTTAGCTTCAATGACGAACAATCAACATGTTCATCATATCTACCATATGACTCATGCTTTACCTTTCGGTGATCCGTGTTCCGAGACCATGTCCGTACATGCTAGGCTCATCAAGATCAAACCTTAGCTTTCGCATGAGCAAATCTGGCTTGCTCACGTTGTATACACTCGCAGAATCTAACACACCCGATCATCACGTGGTGCTTCGAAACAACGAGCTTTAGCAATGGTGCTTACTAAGGATGAACACTTTATAACTTGAAATTTTTGTGCTTGAGGGATCATCTTATAATGCTACCGTCGCGAACTAAGCAATACAAGATGCATAAAAGGATTAACATCACGTGCAATTCAAAATATATGATATGATATGGCCTTTCTTCTTGTGCTTCCGATCTCCATCTTCAAGCACGAACATGATCTCCATCATCACCGGCATGGCGTCAAGGTCAATGGCGCCGCTTCATGGTTGTCGTCCACTAGCATCAACTATTACAACTACTTTGAATAATAGACACGCAGGCCTTAACGGAATTAAAAAAAACAACCATATGGCTCCTATCGGTTGCCGACTTACAATAAGGAACATTGCATACATCATATATAATCACAATCATGGCCATATCACATCACAGCACACCCCTGCAAAACAAAGTTAGACGCCTCTAATTTTCTTTGCATGTCTTGCGTGGTTTGGGGCTTTCAATAAGTGTCGTTCTAACTTACGAACAAGAACCACAACGTTGATGCTTGAACTATCAAGTGCCCATTGTAAATTGAATCTATACTATGATGGGAGAGATAGACACCCGCAAAGCCACTATGCAATACAAGTTGCATGTTAAGCGTGGAGCAAGTCTCATGAATGATGTCATGTAAGGTTAGCCCGGGCCGCTTCATCCCATCATACCGCAAGATGCAAAGTACACAAAAGGCAATTGATAATAAAAGCACCACCGCCCACAATGACCATTGTGTTCTACTCGTGCAACATATCTACATATAGACACGGCTCTGATACCACTGTAGGGGTTCATAGCATGGAAAACAAAAAAATTCTACTGCATGCAGACAAACAAGCTAAGATCTATCTACTAGATTGTAGCAAAGAGTCGATAGAAGCACTCACCCTCGAAGATTCCAAAGCGGTTAACGAGAGAAGATTCTCGTGGGTGATGTAGTCGTACACTTGCCGAACTCAAGATCGCGTAGACGATCCTTCCGGCGCTATGTTCCGGCAGCGCTTCCATAGTCGGTCACACGTTCGGTACTCGATGAAGACCTCCTCTCCCTTGTTCCAGCAGGCAGCGGAGGTTGTAGTTCTCCCCTCGCTATTCCGGCATCACGACGGCGTGGTGTCGGAAGAAGAGGGAAGATACCGCAGGGCCTTTCCTAAGCTGGTGCGAGTTATGGTGGATCTAGGGTTTCCCGATGATCTAGGGTTTAGAAGACCGAGAGGAGCAGAAGGTGTCAGCGGCGGCAGCGATGGCGCGAGGCGGTGGCGGCGCGGCGGCGCTAGGCGGCGACGTGGCGGCGGCGGCGACGCGGCGGCGCACGGGTGTGGGGAGGGCTAGGGCTTGTGTGTTTGGGGCAGCCCTCCCCCTCTATTTATGAGAGGGGGCAGCCTTGGGAGGGGTGGGTTTGAATCCAAACTCAAACCCAAGTTGGATTGAGAGAAGGACTCCTTCCTTCTTCCACTAGGAAACCATTATTCCACTTTGACTTTTCAAACCTCCCGTTTGACTTTCAATTTAGAGCTTTAATTCTCTCTTGTAAATGCCCAAACCAAGCGACCAAGGATATGATCCAATCATTCCACTTACCAATGACACATTCATGGTCCATTCCCCTTCCGGTCCGGTGAACCTTTTAGAACCTTCTAGAACCTCTCCGATGAAAACATCACAATCTTTCTCGAACTCCGGAATCGGACTTTCCTTATATGAATCTTATTCTCCGGACCATTCCGGATCTCCTCGTGATATCCCAGATCCCATATGAGGCTCTGAACAACATTCGGTATCCCTATTAACATTCCATATCTACTAAACAACATCGAATCCTTAAGTGTGTCGCCCTACGGTTCGTGAATTATGCGGACATGATCGAGAGACTTCTCCGATCAATAACCAATAGAGGAATCTGGAAATTCATATGGCTCCCACATATTTCTACGATTACTTTACGATCGAATGAACCACTTACATAGGATACCAATTTCCCTTTGTCTTGCGATAGTTTACTTATCCGAGATTTTGATCGTCGGTATCTCTGCATACCTAGTTCAACCTCGTTACCGATAAGTACTCTTTTCTTGTTCCTGTGATATGTGATCCCTTGTGAGCCAGTCACATGCTTGCAAGCCAATTGGATGACATTCCACCGAGAGGGCCCAGAGTATATCTATCCGTCATATGGATGGACAAATCCCACTCTTAATCCATGTGCCTCAACACATACTTTCCGAACACTCAATGCCACCTTTATAGCCACCCAGTTACGGTGTGGTGTTTGATGTCATCAAAGCATCCTTTTGGTGACGGTGATTAGCATTATCTCATGGTAGAAGGAATTAGGTTACTATGTATCATAAAGCTTATAGCAAATGAACTATTGAAATGACTTGATCTTAATGCTACGCTTATCTATAGGAGTTGGTCCATCATACCATTCTCCTAATGATAAGATTTTGTTGTTAACAACATCTCAATGTTCATGATTGGGAAACCACGTTCATCTATTAACCAACACGCTAGTATTACAAAGAGGCTTTACTAGGGACTCTAATTTAGTTTACAAATCACACAAGTATCAATGTTTCCGGTTAATACTATTATAGCATAAATATAAACATTTATCATAAACACAAAGATATAATAATAACCACTTTTATTATTGCCTCTAGGGCATATCTCCAACACTTTCTCCCAAGGAAGAAAACACGGGAATACTTATTCGTCTTCGCGTTCCTCAGTTATCTCTATACTCGAGTTTACTTTTATGTGATAGCTATCAAGTTTGAAGTACTGATCTTTGTTATCTCTTGTGTTATATATAGTGTTATCTTGCTTAGCTCTACTCGTTGTTGGTTCACTTAGTTGAGCCTAGCTTATTTAGATTTTGTGCTTCTAAAATAAATATTAATTTAATTTTGTATTCTTTCAAGACAAAATCGTAATTTTTAAATTCTATATTCACCCTCTCTAAGCGACATCTCTATTCTTTTAGGGTTTTGGCTATCGGTCGCATTTCCCGGGCACCCCCACTAAATGGTCATGCCGAGGAGACAATCCTAAATTTATAAAATTCTAAAATTTAACGTGAACCCTCGATAAATTGTCATTTTGAGGAATATAAATTCAAATTTTGGTTTTAAATTTTCGTTGTAACTTGTTAGGATTTACCGGTAACCGTGGTGACCAAAAATTCTGAACCCATTTGGGAACTTTTTTCTATTGAAATCATACTTCATTTTTGCATCAGCGGTGGCGTTCTGCTCGGTGTGCATGACCTAGTTTCGACACTAACGAGTTGACTATCGTTGAAGTTGGTTCGTTTTGTGGCGTTGGGCGGTGCTTGGTGCACTACGTGTGAAAGCCTCTCAATGACGAGGGTTCGTCTGGTGCCGGTGGCGATATTGTCGCGAAACACTATTTTCCTCATTTGAGGTGTCGTCGTGGAGCTTGAGTTCACCCTATATATTATGTTCTATTCAGACCCTCTAGGTGAAAACCTATACTTTGGCCTTTGGCCAGTGTGAGGTCTTTGTCGCTACCTCCTTGGGGGCATCTCATTGGAGGCCAAGCCCTTCATCAGGTAGTTGAGGTTTGGGTCCCAGTAGTAGGATTGTCCTATCGATGGGGACATTGAAGGTAGGGACGTGGCCCATGCCAGTATATAATGAGCATATGTTATAGTGATGGATCTAAAAATTATTGTGAAATAGTTTATTGGAGTGAACTCTGTCCGCTTGGATGAAAAGAGATATGGTCTCCGCTAGTGTATAGCCACAGGGTCAATGTGCAGAATCCGGAGCGACGACTCCGGGAACCGCTTTGTTTGTATTATGTCCTCTTTGGCCTATTCGGTGGCATAAGGTCATCAACTAAGCTTTTGTGCTGCCTCGGCTTTGGTCGCTTGGGTGGCGACATGTTTTTTGGGTTAATGGGTAAGATCTCAAACAACTTAGAATTAGTAAAACTGATCTTTGCTTAAAGATTTGATTAACTGTTACACCATTTATTTTGATGCCACTCTGCTTCTAAGTTGTATTCTGTCATTTCCCGTGTTTACAATTTATATATTTTATTTAGATGATTTACCGCTACTTCCAAATTTCTGAATTTCACCAAATTGCTGTCTCAGGGAGTGGCCAAGGGATCAAAAAGGAAAAAAAAAGATGTTTCGTATTTTAGACGAGTTTATTTTCACTTTTTTTTGTTTGTTTCCAGATTAGTCAGCGATCGTACAACCGATTATCCATAATCCGTCGTGCATTACCTCGGACGCCCTCTCACAGTCTCACGCGGTGCTCTCACCTGGCCGAAAAGGAAACAAACCCAGCGGCCAGCGGGCAACCGGACTCGAACAGCCTGCGCGCATAGATCACTTACCAAATTTCAGCGATTTATGCGCAACTGTGAAACTGCAAACGGTGGCGCGCAAAGGTTTTTTCTTTCCCGCGCACACGCGGCAACCCAGCGTTCCATCTGAGCCCAATTGCTATCCGGAGTACACACTACACAGCCGCTGCCGCCTGCAAGCGCAGCGCTTCATATTTGCTAGGAAATTCACATCGATCCACCAGTATCCCATATCATGAATAGGTCACCGCCCGCGCCGTCCTGCTTCGCAACGCGCACGCCGTGATCAAGGCGCAGAACACCAAGGAGAGCATTTCTTGCAAGAAGATCGAGTCGGCGGTGGCGGCGTCGCACCCCAAGAGAGAGATGCCATCGTCGACCCATGTCAGCGCACGCACCGTCCCGCACGGCGTGATCACGAAGCAAAAGGCCGGCGACAACATCTCGTGCACCAGGATCAGGCCGGCGGTAGCGGCGCAGGCGTCGGGCCTCAAGGAGAAGATGAAGGTCAGCAGCGCCGGCGTCCTCGGCAAAGAAGCGCACGGCATGATCAAGACGAAGAAGGAGGACATCGAGCTCGTCCAAGCGACTACGAGCATCCCGCAGATCCGGCCACCGGCCCGCGGCCAACCATCAGGATCCTTACGCTGCGCAGGATGCGGTGCGCGCGGCCCTTGCATTCGCTCGCCAAGCTCGGGAAAGGCGGGAGCAGAACGTCTACCGGAAAGAGAGGGAGGAGGCTCGCCGGCAGCTGAATCAGGTGGTGCGGACCATGGTTTTGGTTACCCGTCGGGAAATCCGGTTACCGGTCGGTAACCGGATATCCCGACCATCCTCGGGAAATCGGTTTACCGGACAAAAAATCCCGAATTTATTTGAATTGTATGAAAATCGATGTAAATAGTCATACTGAGGACTGTAAATTCGAATTTTGAAATTTAAATTCGTCCGGTAACCGGTCGGGATTTCTCAGTAACCGCGGTAACCGGAAATCCCGACCACCCTCGGGATTTTTTTCGTACCGGGAACCAAAACCTTGGTGCGGACGGTCTTTTTCGAGGACCCCTACATCACTCCACGGGACGTGCTCAAACCCTGATCGTTTCATCCAGAGATTTCTTTAGCTTTTGCTTGGGGTTTGAGGTGCTGCTCAACCCATGAATCTGCCCCTGATCATCCTGGGAATTTTGCAGCTAGATCTTGGTGATTAAACCATTGGAATTTTGGCTGCGAGCCAATAGTTTTTGTTACTTATTCTGGTCTTACTGCCAATCTTGTGTGAAGATGTCAGTTGTAAACATTATATTCAATTAAGTTGTGAGTTCTGCCTTTGTCTTAAAACCAGTGGCATTCTATCTTTGTGAGTTCTACTTTTTTCTTAAACCCCTACATCACTCCTGAGGACGGTCGTTTCATCTAGAGATTTCTGTAGTTTTTGCTTGGGTTTGAGGTGCTGCTCGACCCATGAATCTGCCTCTCTACCCCTGATTATATATGCGATCCCGGGAATTTTGCAGTTAGATCTTAGTGATTAACTCATTGGAATTTTGGTTGCCAGCCAATGGCTTCATCAATTATTCTGGTTCTTACAGACAATCTTTGTGTGACGACTGGCGATGTAAGTTGTAAACATTATATGAATCAATGAAGCTGTGATTTCTGCATTTGTCTTGAAGACAGTGACATTCTCGTCTTTGATGATCTCTGTATAGGAAATGTGTTTAAAAAATTGGATGTATATTTGCTTACTCTGAACTGAAATGCATTAACGACAATTCCGAAAGAGATATGACTGTATTGCTTTCACCAAGATTGAGATAGATTGTCGACAGGCCTTTTGAGAAATGTACCCGGGACCAATATCTTGCCATGATAAGTATTTAGGTGCACCTAAAACTATACCGTAGTCAGCAGAACAATCATAGACCAGAGCAAACTGGCAGCACAAAATAAGACCATGAATATTAATATGCCAGGAACTCTTGGAAACAGCACGAGAACAAATTCCATAGTAGATTGTGTTCAGCAAAAGATATCTGGAAATATGAAACATATGTTAAAGACTTAAATTTTAACATATATGAACAATCCCGCAATTTCAATGTTAAATTAAGCTGATTAACTGTTTGATCAACGCCGTCGTTGCAATGGCCGCCAAAATGTACTGATACATTGCCTGTTCTATAGTACTCAACTATAGAAAATTTACTGTATCATTTGCCAATCATCATCGTCTCATTGTTACATTGATCGCTTCAGTTTACTGTACATACTGATTGTTTTAAGAAGTTAATCAAACCTAGATGGCATCCTGCCTTTTTTGCTTTCATGTGTTCTTGCTAGTATATCACAAGTTAGCTATATGAGTTAGTACTCACCGCCGCCTTAAGAAATTCTTATTTACTGTGCATATGGTAGGTAATGTGCATGCTCAACCCGTCTATCATGTTTGAGATTCGGATGTTGTGCGCCCTTGTATTCTCAAGTATTCTTATTCTACATCCATCATTCAAAGTTGTATTCCCCAATTAGATTACATCACCATGGCTTTTCATATAATCTCGAAGTTTATTCATATCTTATCTTTTTAACCAAAAGGCGATTTGTGTTCTATTTGCATATTTGTGCTCTCAGTGACATGGTGAAACCTTATGAAACTGTACAACACTATGGTACAGTATAGTTTGAAGCACGGTGACATATGATTAACGAATAGGATGCACTATGGATCACAATGGACCAATAAATTAACATGTTGTATCTTGAACACTTCAAACCAATGAAGAAGAATTTCTCCTGACCGATTTTAAACAGAAGTAACACCTAAAAGGGAACTATTGTGTATGAGATACACAATACCCAATATCAAGTTTATTTTGTGTTTGGTTGTTTTTATGTTTAAAATTTGATAAGTTCCACGTAACATGTATGAAGAATGCTCAGACTCAATGAATCACATATTTCAAAGACTAGAACAAAATGAACATCTCTAAAACTATTGCCGTTAATGGATGACATTGAACATAAACCTAGTGAAACTCTATATATGAATCCAAAGAAAGGTTGCGGCAGAAGACAATGAATATCTAGAATATATACGTGTATATATTTGACACACCAAACCATGATGAAAAATTTGAGGAAATTATGTCACACAAAATCTAGAAATAGACATCAAACAAGTCTGACACTGTATAGTAGGTTTCATGGTT
Organism: Avena atlantica; assembly: GCA_910589765.1. Taxonomy (NCBI): domain Eukaryota; kingdom Viridiplantae; phylum Streptophyta; class Magnoliopsida; order Poales; family Poaceae; genus Avena; species Avena atlantica. The sequence goes on along the minus strand of OU342738.1, from coordinate 331,965,713 downwards.
TTAGAAAGATCTAACAATCTATGCTTAGTTCCAAACCTCAGAATTTGAATTTTATCAAAATATATTCAATATCAGTCTTATTTTTAAGCTATGCTCACGAGGAACCCAAAGATTCAAAAGGGTCACAGATTACACTTCAGGTTTCAAAAGCTATGGAGTTTTATTTTGACTTAAATGCATTTGAAGGTGGGTGGATTTGCACACACTTAGCTCTTTAAATAACCAATTAGATGGGATGGAGAACATTGTGGTGTCTAACGGCTGACATACAGAAAAGCTACGTATATGACGACACCCACTCAAAAGGATGCACCTATATATGTGAAAGAAATGCATTCTCCGGGTTAATTAACTCCATCTTTTGTTGCACGTATTATGAGTCAAGGATCAAAGGTGCATATATGCACTCTATCTAATACGGTATCTACCGTGCATGGTAGAAAACCCGCTATGAGGTCAACTTTCTCAGTAACTTCCCTATACGTGAAGTAGTATGAGCCTGAACGACAGATGCTCATAAATTTGTCACCTTATTTCTCCTTATATAAGACACTTTATATGGTGTCTCGTAGAGCTGTCTGTACATTCAAAAAAGGTGTTTCTACATGACAACATGACACTTTGATAAAGGCAAATTGTAAAGTGTCACTATAAGCAATTTCTCAGTAACAATCAATGGAAATACTCCCTCCGTTTCAAAATATAAGATGTTTTAGATTTGTGAAGAGAATGTATCTAGACTTGTTTTAGTATGTAGATTCACCTCAAACATGAGTAAACCTATATACTAAAAGTAGTCTAGATACATTTGGTTCACAAAGTTAAAACATCTTATATTTTAAAACGGAGGGAGTACCAACAAAAGAGACGAGGACCGAAATTGATCGGAATTAAAGTATGCCTGCAACAGAGAAGAGAAGAAAAGAAAAGAGGACTAGAGGAGTGATACACGCACTTGCAGACTTGTTGATTGACATTTCATGGATCGACATTTCATGTATAGGACTATAGGACTGTACAAAAATTTTGGGCCCCCTAAATATTTAGTCCCTGTGCAGCCGCACTGAGCGCACTACCGGCTGCTCGGGCCTAGCATCAACTGCTTCTTGGTTTGACTCGGAAGAGAGGCAGTGGGCTCACTGGAGCGGTTCAACCAAACTATGGCCCTGGGACTCAGGGCTATAAGAGTCGCAAAGAGACACCACATAGTGTTGGTTGACTAGGACTCGGCAGTGCCGACTAGCATGTGGTAGATGGGTCTAGGACAGTATTATGCATGCATGCGCATTTGGTAGGCTCGGAGTTTTAGATCTAGCGGTGTGGATCCAACATCAGGGGCATGTGGGAAATTCCATGCTTGTGAGAAGTAGCGTTGTGTCTCTACTTGTGGTGGTTGGCATGATGGAGTATGTCGATGGCGTTTTACTCGGCGTGCTCGACGTCAGTGGCCGAACCGGGATTTGATCATGAAGGAACTATAATGGTCAGAAACAACTAGGGATCATAACCACCACTCTATCATGTCCATAGTACATCATAAATGTATCGATTGACATTAAACTAAAACTCAATGTTCAACATAATAAGAAAAGATTAACAAAAGTATAAATAGGACTTCATAAATGCATCATTATATACATAGGAATACCTAAATAATGAAGATGTGATTGCTCTAAATGAGAATGCCGTCGATCTATTTGCATGTAATCTAATTGAATAAAAAATCAAATACCCAATTGGTGAACCCCTAGTTTCGGTGACCGAAAGAACATCTAAATACCTGGCTTCAACCCCGCATGGGGGACTCATATTCTCCCCTTCATGACATGTCTTGAACAACATCGAGTTGGCTTTATGTGGAGGTTGACCGTTGTGGCGTTGAGGGGTATTTTATGCACTATATGTGAAAGTTTCACTATCTCAATTGGTGATGGTGATAATGGCATCAGTGTATATTGTTTTCCAACTTGCGGTCGTCGTCATGGTGTTTGAGTGTCACCCTCAACATTATAATTTGGGCCCTCCTAGTGAAAATATATGCTTTGTCTTTGGCCGGAGCGGCCTAAGGTGACATGTTTGTCGGTACCTCTGATGCCTCATTGGGGGCGTTGATAAAGGATGGTTTTTATATCCCTTGGCAATCACACTTTTGAAGGTCCAAAAGGTGTTTACTTATTTGGTAGAGGATCGATCCAAAAGGTAAATGGATCAATGGATAGTTCCCTCTAGAATTTATTGATGGTCGAGATCACAAGTACAAGGCTTTACATAATAGATATCATTGAGTTTATACAAAGGACCCAAAAAGATTGTATGTATGTAGGGTTTATGTCTACGTAGACTAGGGCTTGAAGATCTTGAGGAAGACTTCGAGAGGCATGGCGTCATGTGCTTTGGGTATTCATATGTGTTGGTGGTAGGAGTTCCCATCGCATATGTGGGGTATTTCTTTATGACACGTCAAGTTGTACTTATGATCTTCCTTGTATGATTATCGGGTATAGGATGTTGTGGTAGAAATCCAGGTGTAGAACCATAGATCTGGTCGGTGGAGCCGTAGACATGGAATTCATCTTCTAGCATGGTATGGGTTGGATGGGGTAAAGGCATGTAGATCGTGGGAATAAGGTATGGCCTCATGTATCATCAACAAGCATCGCTTTGGAGGACTAGTCCTTCGTCGGGTAGGTGAGGCTTGCGTTACCGAGCGAGAATGTCCTTTTGGCAGGCTAGTGGATGTTGGTGTGGTGGCCCTTGTCCATATGATGTAAGTGAGAGAAGTGGCTCCAGAAACCACCATCGAACAATTTAGTGGGGCACTGGTTACTAAGGTGATAGATATGTCGACTCAGCTCGGTTACGGCCAAGGTGCCGATGTGGAAGTCGGAACGACGACTCCGGAAACTGCCATTGTTTGAAGCGTGCCCGCTTTGACCACTTTGGGTGGTATAACTTCACTAAGACCGGTCATAGTGGGAGTATCATAGGAGGTATCATGCATATCATGCATGCAAAAAAGATGATGTGGCACATCATTTAATGAAGAGAGAGGTATAGATGCATCTTGTATACAAGTTTACATTGAGATTCTACAAATAATTGAATACAATAAGGTTATAATATTACTAAATGATACTATGCATTATAGAGATAGTATCATACACTAGGGGGGTGTTTGGTAGCCTGCATGGAATTTGGGGCTCACCGATGCATGTCCACGGCCAGTAGTGCCACGCAAATACAGGCGACAAGCCACCTTTGGTATTCTATTTGGTAGCCTGGAGATTTTTTGCATGAGGACAACAAAAAATACATGTTGTTTGGTTGCCTACACATTGTTCTTTTGATCCTTTTCATGCATTTTCTCCTTGTTTGGTTCACATGCAAGACTTGTTGTGGTCACCTTGCACTTCCTTATGGTGTGGTTACCATCACCGGATGGAGAGGAATACCATACGCATGAGAAGAAGAACACACAATCTGGAATCTGGAAGCATGATTCTCACATGAGCATGATCCCCACAACTATGATACCCACAAAGCATGATCCCCGTAAGCATGATCCACACAAGCCTGAACAACGCAGAACATGAACATCACAAGCATGAACAACACAGGCAAAAGGGGATCATAACTGACCATGAACAAATGGATACCATTTGCAGAAAAAGCACAAGTATGAATTAGTCTTAACAAGCATGATCGTTGCCAAAAGAGGATCACAGTTTAACATACCAACATGGTGTTAACCTACCACGGCATCAAAGTGGGTGTCACCACACCACTACCACCAGTTCACCGTCAGCAAAACAACCAGGTGCAACTGAACAATCAACCATCACAGATTTTTTTGATCTTCTTAAGCTTATCCTTGTTAGCGTCATTGGCTTTGAACAGTTCATACAGAGCATACTCTAGTTTCTTATTTTCCTCCTTGAAGATCTTCCGGTCCTCATCCCTTGCTTCTACTTCTCTTTGATTACATCAGCCTGGGATTTCTGTACGGTATTCAACATCTCAACCTCATTCCTCAACGCTTCATCATTGTCAAGTTCTCCTCGAACGTCTTCTTCTTAGTTTCTTCGATAAACTTCTTCACATCAACCAGCTGACTTGAGTACTTTTTGTCAAGATTGTTCTTCTCATTAGACAGTTGCTTCACCAGCTGCGCATTCTCAACCTTCTCGTTGATTCTTGCACTGATTGTATCATCATACACCCCATAGCTTCGCAAGTGAATTTTTCGTAGCATCTAGCCATTCATTGTCTATCCAAGCCACAAAACCACAGTTTCAACCACCTGCAGGTCAGAAATTTGTTGGTACAGATCTATTGCTTGCCAGAAAAGTGAATGACGATACAAGGAGCTAAGAACTGACGTTATAAACTTGGCAAAGGTAGAATTTGCTGCATGTGTTGGTTCCTTTAAATGCAATATGCCTGACAGACTCAAGTTTATGGACGCGGCAGAGCTCAAGACAATCTTTTGCTATGCCGCAGAAGTTAGGATCTTCGTAGAAGTCAGGAGCATAGTCCATGTCTGTGATGTCCTAGCACACCAAATCGAGTTCATATGATTGTAAATCGAGGATTCCTAACTCTCTACCGAACCCTAACCCTATGAAATAATTGGGGGAAAGTGGACTAACCCATAGATACGATTGGGAGGATTTGTCGCCGTCATTCCAGCTCGGCATGGCCACCACCCCGCTGGTTTTGTCTTGCCAGGGGCTGATACATTGGAAACGTATCTATAATTTTTTGATGCTCCATGCTTGTTTAGTATCTACTTTTCTTTACTTGTCTACACTTTCAGGTGCTTTTTACATGTTTTCTGGTACTAACCTATTAATAAGTTGCAACAGTGCTAGATGCCTGTTTTCTGTTGTTTTTGGTTTCAGAAAAGTTAGTAAAGAAATATTCTCAGAATTGTACGGGACAAAGGACAAAGTCAATAACTTTCCATGGGGAACAAGAAGTCCAGAGGAGAGCCCGAGGTGTCGGCCAGAGGGGCCAGACCCCACCCCCCCCCCCACCCCCAGGCGCGGGTGGGACATAGCCCGCGCCTCGGTCTCCCCCTTCGCCTATAAGAAGCCCCCGATGCAGAAACTCGCAGCACCCGATCAATATTCCACGAAACCGTCTGTAGCCGCCGCTACCATCATCCCTAGATCGAGGGATCTGAAGCTCTTCCCAGCACCCTGCCGGAAGGGAGATCATCCCGTAGGCCTTCTCTTCGGTATGATTTGTGAGTAGTTCCACCTTGGACTATGGGTCCATGTAGTAGCTAGATGGTTGTATCTCCTCCTTTGTGCTTTCATGTATAGATCTTGTGAACTCCGTTCATGATCAAGATCTAATCTATTTGTATACATGCATGTTGTGTTTGCGGGGATCCAATGAATATTGAGATTATTATGTTAGTTTGATTAATGGTTCTATCTTTATGATTCGATCATGTCTGTGTCGTTTGTGATCTTGCATGCTCTCCGTTGCTAGTGGTTATCTTGGCCAAGTAGTTGCTAGTGACTCCAAGAGGGAGTATTTATGCTCGATAGTGGGTTCATGCCTCTAGTTTCCAAGGGAAGTGACAATAATCTCTTCGGTTGTAGATGTGTTGTTGCTACTAGGGAGAAAACAACGGTCTCTTGTTCATGGAACATGTGGACTGTTTACCTTACACACTTTGCTTAAAGCAGTTGTCTTTTGCTTTCAACTTAATACTGGAGGGGGTTCGGATGATAACCTGAAGGTGAACTTCTAGTCATAGATGCAGTTGGATTACGGTCTATGTATATTATTGTATTGCCCAATCAACCTCAAAGGATCTTTCTGGCTAGTAATTGCATTATTATGTCTTGCTCAGTTCCTGTAAATTGTCCCGCTGTAATTTGTTTACCCTTCATGCCATGTTGTTTATCTAAGGAGAGCACCTCTAGTAAACTATGGACCCCGATCCAATCTTTACCATTGATACATCTTCCACTATTACTTGTTTACTTGCTGCAAACCATTACCTTCCACACCATATGTTTAATCCTTTGTTACAGCAAACCGGTGAGCTTGACAACCTCACTGATTCGTTGGTACAGAGTCTTGAGTTTGTGTTGTGTAGGTCTCCACGTTGCTTCCAACACCTGTGTGACGTTTCCTTTCTCCTTCTGGTTCGATAACCTCGTTTTCTACTAAGGGAAATCTTGCCGCTGTACTATTCATACCTTGCTCTTGGGGTTTCCAACGAAGCACTCTTCCTCCCTGTTGAGTGTAGCATCAAGTAATTTCTGGCGCCGTTGCCGGGGAGGCTAAGGACGTCTTCACTAGGGGATTCCTTCACTTCCTTTCTCTTTACTTTTTTTTTAGTTTGCTTTGTTTCTTTTGCTTGGTTTTGTTTGCCTCTTTCCAAAAAACCCAAAAAAATAGTCTAGTTTGGTTTGCTTGCTTTATTCAAAAACACACAAAAAAAATAGTTCCTACCTTAGTTACCATGTCTGGTTTGATCCAATCTCTGTGACACCTATGGAAAAGATCTTTACTTTTAAGCAAAAAAGTGAAGAGAGTTTCAAAGAAGCTTGGTCTAGAATATCTGCTTTACAAAGGGAAATTGAGCCTAAGATGAGTCTTAGCTTGGTTATTGATAGTTTGTACCGCGGTATTGCTCTTCGTTATAGATATGCTTTGGATGTTGTGGCTGAAGAAGATTTTTTGCTTTGTACTGAAGATGAAGCTTATGATGCTATAAGAAAATTAATCATGATCTATGATACACCTGGCAAGTCTGATTCCTCTTTCACAAGTATTTTTGCTAGGTTGAACCATCTTGAGACCAGTATTGCTGCCATGAATAGTGGCTATCACACTCTTAGGTCTTACCATGATTATGTTCCCATAAATTCTGAGCCTTCAAATTGGTTTCCCACAATTAAAGTCTCAATAAACACTACACTCTTTAATGCTCGCTGTGATATCATGTCTTAATTTTGTATCATGCCCAAAGATATTTTTGATTCCTTGAGTCTTTGGGGGCTTATTGAAGGAGGAGAAGAAATCTCTCTTACCAACAATGCCACTATATTACCCATTGAAATAGTTGAAGGTGTGTTTACAAAAATCTCAAGGAAAATGGTTTCTACTGATTATCTTATTATTGAATGTGTAGGCAAAGGACAGATCACACTTGGAAGATCTCTACTGAAACATCTTGGGGCAGTAATAGACGTGGGAGAAGGCATCGTGCACTTTACTCCCCCGATAAGCAATCATATCTTCCCTAAAAAGAAAAAGAAAGGTAAGAAAAGAAGGAACAAGAGGGGCAATTCTTCATTTGAAAATACTTAATTCTTCTTTCTTCTTGTGCCTAACTTAAAGGCGTTAAATAAAAGTACTTGTTGGGGGATAACCCAAGAGTTTCCTTGAGTCTTAGAAGTTATTACTTCAGTAATAACCTCTCCTTATCCTTTTTGTTTGCTTTTTGTGCCAAGAATGACCTCTAATGAGAGGGAAGTAAGATTTGCGGAGTTGCTGTCCTGAAACAGATTTCTGTCCTCCACCAAAAACATTCGTAAGGAGTCTCTGTAACTCGGATTGAGCTAAAAAATTACGAATAAATCTCCCAGTATGTTAGCTAACTTTTGTTAGTTTAACATTTTTTGATTTGAGCAACAGAAGATGTTCAGAAAAAACGTTTCTACCTGCTGGTCTGTTTTGATAGATTTCTGTCATTATTTGCATTTGCTTCTTATTGATTCCTTTTTGAGCTCTCTTCAGGTAAATTGAGTTTCTTTGAAGGAGTTACTTCAGTAGCTTGTGTTTTTAGTGAAAAGCCTTGTTGTTCCAAAGCTTTGCCAGCGGCCTAATATCTTTTGAATAAGCTAATGTTGCTAATGAAGATTGTGTGAAGTTTTGTATGAAAGAAAAAATTTAGGTGTAGAGAGAGAATGATGCAATGAGATGAAGAATGGACAAAATCTCAAGCTTGCGGATGCCACCATGGTGTCATCCAAGAAATATCCAAGAAGTACAAGCGTCAAAGCTTGGGGATGCCCAAGGCATCCCCTTCTTCATCAATAAAAAGCCCAGGTCTGTCTAGACACTTCACTTTTATTGTTTCATGCACAATTGTGTTGTTCTTGGAGCGTCTTAGTTTTTGTTTGCTTTGCTTAGTTTTTTTAGGTTGCTTTAGTAGTTTGGACCCCCGTTCTCGCTGTGTTGTTTTGCAAATAAGTTTGCTTGGTGTTTGAAAAGGAGTAGTAAGTTCTTGCTTGAAGTGCAAGAGGAGCTTGCATTATACTGTGACTTAGACTTTAGCATGACATGACTAGGTGTTGTTTTAGCATTATTCTTAGTGATTATTCCTGTAGCATGTCTTGTTCCAAACAATTGGGATTGCTTAGTGTGCCTTAAAGAAATTATGCATTGTTTTAGCATGCAAAAGCATAGTGTTGTGGTATTCTCCTTTGATGTTTTGCTTAGGTTGACTTGGCACATGCTTACACCATGTTATGACTATGACAAGTCACCATTAGCCTCTATGATCATTTAGTCCTTGACTTGTAGTACCACTCTTTGCTTTGATTAGTTTGCTTTGTTGCATTGTATAATTATGGCCATTATTGCTCTCTTAGTTGGTTGCTCCTAGTATTTTGCTAGCCTCCACTTGTATGAGTAAGTTCAACTCATGCTTCCAACTCCCAAGAAACCAAGTTATTCCAAAGTGTCCACTATAAACTCCTATGCATGGTGTGTTACACCATTCCAAGTATATTCTTGTTTTCAACTATCTTCCAATTAAAAACTATTTTGTTATGTGAAAACTTAGTGATTAAAGCCCTCATGAACTTGATGGCACATTTTATTCTTTGACCCTAATAAACTTGAACCATTGAGGCAACTTTGTTATATATGCTTTGCACTTATAAGTTGGGATTAGCAGAACCGTGTTGTCACGGGGAATGTTTTCAACATTGCACTTGTACTTTTTGTACTCTGTTGATATCATGCTCTTTTGTCTATGGATGTTACCAGTGTGAAATGAAGTGGGAACTTGTAAGTCCATGGAGTTTGTATTCTGTGTTAGAGAAACGCCTGGGCCGCTAGCCTAAGCCATGCCTAATCATGGTGGAAACTTGCAGCATCACCATAGTGACATCTATGAAGCATTATTCTTATAAAAAAAGAGAGACACATTGAGAAAAGAGGAAAGAGAGAGAGAAAAGCACCATATTCCCATGGTACATAAGAAGAATTGCTGAGATGCTCATTGTCTGCTTGCCTTGTCATTTTGGTTATGGGAAAGCTCCTGTACCATGTGCAAGGGGTACCCCGTTGGCGGTTCTCAATGATATGCAAATACTTACAGTGACAAAAACTTGCCTAGGACCTAAGTTGAGTATCCATGAGGTGTAGCCCTCATAGTCAAGGGACTTGAGATTGCCAACTTATACTTTGTCAAGCATATACTCCAGCTTTGCCACTTTAACCTTAACCACTTTAAGATGCTTATGATAGGGGCAATGAGGGCTGAAAGCTAATAAGTACCATAATTTTTGGAAGCTCGTTTTGAAACATGTAATCCCTGCTTTCTTTACAAAAAGGCCTTTCTTCCATCATTATTGAGTCTCCACCTTCTACCTTTAGGAACCATTAAGAGAGCATAGTTGTCATTCTATGTGCAGTGTTCCAAAGCTTATTAATTGATGCATATTGTGTTATTACTTGTTCTTGTTCTACTTGTTTCTAGTCACCCTTGTGAACTTTGAAGGTGTCCTATGCATCTATATTGCTACTCTATGAGGGACAAGCTGATTGCCAATATGCTATGTTTTTGTATGTGAGACAAACAAATGTTTTTCAATGCATGTTATTCATGATCTTTGTCTGTAGCTTGCCATGTTGCATGCATAGTTATTATGTCCTATTGTTAGAACTTCATCTTTCATGCACATGTTTAGAATTCTTTGATCCCAGCTTTCAATGTTTGCAAATGGTTGGATCTTTATTGTGAGGGTGCATGTTCACCTCAAAAATTATTCTTTTTATCACTTACCTACTCGAGGACGAGCAGGAGTTAAGCTTGGGGATGCTGATACATTGGAAACGTATATATAATTTTTGATGCTCCATGCTTGTTTACTATCTACTTTGCTTTACTTGTCTACACTTTGAGGTGCTTTTTACATGTTTTCTGGTACTAACCTATTAACAAGTTGCAACAGTGCTAGAGGCCTGTTTTCTGCTGTTTTTGGTTTTATAAAAGTTAGTAAAGAAATATTTTCGGAATTGGACGGGACGAAGGACCAAGTCAATAACTTTCTGTGGGGAACAAGAAGTCCAGAGGAGAGCCCGAGGGGCCGGCCAGAGGGTCCATACCCCCCCAGGCGCGGGTGGGCCCTAGCCCGCGCCTGGCTAGGGTTTGGCTGCCCTAGCGGCTGCCTCGGTCTCCCCCTTTGCCTATAAGAAGCCCCCGATGCAGAAACTCTCAGCACCCGATCAATATTCCATGAAACCGTCTGTAGCCGCCGCCACCATCATCCCTAGATCGGGGGGATCTGAAGCTCTTCCCGGCACCCTGCCGGAGGGGAGATCATCCCGGAGGCCTTCTCTCCGATATGATTTGTGAGTAGTTCCACCTTGGACTATGGGTCCATGTAGTAGCTAGATGGCTGTATCTCCTCCTTTGTGCTTTCATGTATAGATCTTGTGAGCTCCATTCATGATCAAGATCTAATCTATTTGTAATCATGCATGTTGTGTTTGCGTGGATCCGATGGATATTGAGATTATTATGTTAGTTTGATTAATGGTTCTATCTTTATGATTCTATCATGTCTGTGTCGTTTGTGATCTTGCATGCTCTTTGTTGCTAGTGGTTATCTTGGCCAAGTAGTTGCTAGTGACTCCAAGAGGGAGTATTTATGCTCGATAGTGGGTTCATGCCTCTAGTTTCCAAGGGAAGTGACAATAATCTCTTCGGTTGTAGATGTGTTGTTGCTACTAGGGAGAAAACAACGGTCTCTTATTCATGGAACATGTGGACTGTTTACCTTACACACTTTGCTTAAAGCAGTTGTCTGTTGCTTGCAACTTAATACTGGAGGGGGTTCCGATGATAACCTGAAGGTGGACTTCTAGTCATAGATGCAGTTGGATTACGGTCTATGTATATTGTTGTATTGCCCAATCAACGTCATAGGATCTTTCTGGCTAGTAATTGCATTGTTATGCCTTTCTCAGTTCCTGTTAATTGCCCTGTTGTAATTTGTTTACCCTTCATGCCATGTTGTTTATCTAAGGAGAGCACCTCTAGTGAACTATGGACCCCGGTCCAATCTTTACCATTGATAGATCTTCCATTGTTACTTGTTTACTTGCTGTAAACCATTACCTTCCACACTATACGTTTAATCCTTTGTTACAGCAAACCGGTGAGCTTGACAACCTCACCGATTTGTTGGGACAGAGTCTTGAGTTTGTGTTGTGCAGGTCTCCACGTTGCTTCCAACACCTGTGTGACGTTTCCTTCCTCCTTCTGGTTTGATAACCTCGGTTTCTACTGAGGGAAATCTTGATGTTGTACTCTTCATACCTTGCTCTTGGGGTTTCCAACGAATCACTCTTCCTCCCTGTTGAGTGTGTAGCATCAAGTAATTTCTGGCGCCGTTGCCGGGGAGGCTAAGGACGTCTTCACTAGGGGAGTCCTTCACTTCCTTATTGAAGAGTAAAATTCCAGATGACTTGCAATTAGTAAAAACCGATGTTTATGTCAAACATACTTACATCTATTCTTCCAGTGATTTTCTCTTAAGAGCATCTCTAATGGCATACCCTACCCAATAAAATGTCATTTAGGGCTTTGGAGCTAAAAAATGACTCCAATGGCAGCCCCAAAATGCCAAAGCCCTAAATTTTTTTGAGGGAAGCCTAAAAAGAGGCCTCTCCTGCCGCATATATGCGGTAGCCGCACGTTGCCGCAAACGCCACGCCACAGACCAACTGTCACGCGCACGTATGATTTTCCCCTTTCCACTACGCCGCAGCCACTCCACCACCCGCTGCCACTAGATTGAGCCGATTCGGCCGCCGCTGCCCCCTCCCTCGCAGAAATCGGCCTCTTCGTCGCTCGCCGCGCCCGCCTCACTACTGCCGCCTGCACCCAAAGTGTCACTGGCTACCGCGGCGTGCGGGAGCGTTCCTCCGGCCACTACGCCACGGAGGTGATCGTCGGCGGCGTGCGGCTCTGGCTCGAAATGTATGAGACCAAGGAGCAGGTTGTCCGTGCCTTCGACGTCGCCGTGTGGGAGCACGGCCTCCCCAAGTCCTTCCTCAACTTCACCAACATCGAGAACGTCGAGCAGGCCGTCTTCGTCGCCAATGTCACGGATACCCGCATCCGCACCGGCCACGGTGAGCAGGAGCATCGCCGTGCGCAGCTCTGCCGTATGTCCACTAGCGAGGCCGATGACGAGCTCATGCGACAGTTCGCGGAGGCTCACGACAAGCATGTGGCGGCAAAGGAGTTCTATGCCAAGCTCGATAATAATAATAATAATAATAATAATAATAATAATAATAATAATAATAATAATAATAATAATAATAATAATAATAATAAGAAGAAGAAGAAGAAGAAGGCCGATGGCACCGAGCCAAATCTACGGTGGTGGAGCCGATCGAGTACTCCTCTGGGTACTCCGATTTTGATGATTAGTGTGATGTTGTCTATTTAAGAGTAGTTGCAATGTTGTTTGCGTGCAATGTCGTTTTAAATTTGTGTAATAATTGTGTGAACTTGTCTGAACTTATCTAAACTTGTTTCAAATTCGATGCTTGTTTAAAATTTTAGGGCAGCCGAACTTTTAGGGCAGAACTTTTGCACTTTTAGGGCACCAGTAGTTTGAGGCAGCCATTAGAGATGCTCTAAGAATAACAATTTCCATGGGTATGGCATGGGCACACATTTATACCCCCTAGGTAGTACTCATACATTACCCGTAGTCAAGCAGATTTTTTTCCCCAAAAAAACACAATAAAATTTTGCGTTCCGTTTCCTTGCAAAGGAGTTCAGTGGTACAGTTACATCCTCTATATAGCAGGGACCGACATATTACAACAAAAGGAGACGTGGATGTCCTAGGTCGTCAGCAGTGCAATCATTAGGCCTTTTTTTGAAACTGTGCAATCCTTAGGCCTTGGTGCGCCAGGTCTAGGCCAGAGCGCCGCTTCTTCTTTGATTCTTGAAACCAGCGTGGTGTTAAGAGGGCAACCAAGGTATTAAGCAGAACAATCATAGACCAGAGCAACGCCAAATTTTGTACTAGATTGTTTTAGACAAAAAAAATACTCCCTCCATTCAGAAATACTCCCTCCATCCCAAGGCTTGAGGCCTATTTTTTTTTTTAAGTCAAACCAACTGAACTTTGACCAAACTTTTAGAAAAAACTATCAATAAACATGATATTTTGTAGACATTGATTATGTATTTTGCATATTAACAATTTTTGGTAATGACATAGTTTGACTTTTCAAAAAAATATAGGCCTTAAGCCCTTGAAATGGAGGTAGTATAAGACATTTTAGATTTGTAAAACAAACATATCTAGATGTCATTTAGTGTATATGTTCACTTGAATCTATACACAAAAGATATCTAGATACATTTGTTTCACGAAGCTAAAACGTCTTACATTTCTAGACGGAGGGAGTATATGAAAATGAAACATATCTCAAGACATAAAACATAATACTGTATATCTGAACAACCATGCAATTTTAGAATGTTAAATTGAGCTGATCAATTGTTTGATCAAAGGCATCATTACAATGACAGCTAAAATTAGCTCATGTTTCCACAGATACTACTGTCTAACAGAATTCACTCAATCAAAATTCCGAAATACAACAGAAAACCACAAGCAAAATACACAATTCCCAGCTCTGTGAGCATAGTTCAGGAATGAGTGTCTGCTCTCAGGAACTCACGGCATGGTGGAAACCAATCAGCTTCTTTGTACCCTCTCCAATGCTGCAGGACTGATTGGAATAATGCCAGAGGACGTGACCAGAGCATCAATGGGAACATCAGTTGAGTTGACTGGGATGATGCCTTCGTCAAGAATTTGCGCCGAGTATGAAAGTGCAACTTCAAAATAAGCAAAACATTAGTGTGAATCATTTACTAAAGGAATGGTAGATAGACCTCGCCACTAAATATAACAATGCAATGCAGAGAGACAGATATATTATCGCTGTGATTGACATATATTACGAAAATATGTAATGAAAAGTATTTGTTCAGTTAGATCAGTATGGAACTTCCTGTCGGCTCGTTGACTCAATATTTGCTACGTGAGCTAAATTGTGGTTTAAAACGAGGGAGATAGAAGAACTGCCACTCATTTGAATATGTATCAGAATGTGTGTCATTCGTATTAGAAGAAGAAAGCCAAAATGGCAAAAAACTTCACAATGATCGTAGGTGGCTCCAACCAAGAACAGAGCAAAATCACTGAACGAGAAAAACCATGAGCAGAATCAATGCAATGATTGGCCTTACTATTGAGTCCTGTGATGGTAAGATGACAACGCTCTAAAAGGCTTGTTTAAGAAAGCAAATCATATCCCGCCCCCAAGTTTGGTATGGACCCCAAAGAATCATATATAAGTAGGAAAATGGGAACAACTGAGGCACCTACGGAATTGATGGGTCATCTTATAATTTTAGTTAGTGGATGGATATAAACAGAAGCCACAAATTTCAATCCAAACTGGGATCCAGTTGCATTATTAGCTTGACAGCAATGACATGTATAGCCGTATAAGTGCACACACTCCTGAACAGAGTGCATTGTTGGCAGAGTTGCACATGCCACTGCAAGAAAACCAATCTAACAAAATTTGTGGTGAGTGAGTAGATTATCCTTGAGAACTTATGTAAGCAAAGAGTGTAGACATGGGCCTCATAGACTACATCAAGTTAAGGAATCCAGAAAGCTGGTATCCAGCATTGTTTAAGCTTGCGTTTGGTTAATGGACTAATATGGATAGGATGGGATGGGATGATTTTCCAGGATGGGATGGTTCACATTAGGCTGATTCTATATTTTGTTTGGTTGGTAGAATTTGAGGGGTGGGATGGAATGTGTTTAGCCTCTAATATTTAATAGAAATTGTTAAGAGGTGATTTACTCCAATTAGTAACAAAAACGGGGAATTGTGTCAGTGTCCAGGCTCAACACGGACTACTGTTGGGCTCTGCACGGAGCGGCGAGGTGCCGGCCGCGAGGGAAGGGCGCATAACGGCAGGATAGCGACAAGCAGGCTGTCCACGCTGCCATGTACATGTCAAAGAAGGCTCTCATTTTATTTTATTTTTCTTGAGGAAACAAGGCTCTCATTTACATACGTAAGTTTGAAATCATAAGTGGGAGATGTATTTGATGATTGGATTTGGTTACTGGCTGGATTAAGGATTTCAGATACTCTTAGAAATAGAAAACAAAATGCGTCAAAAAGAGACTGTGGTTGCATCATGATAAATTAATTCTTAATAAGAATACAAGATATAAAGCTAATACCATATGGATGTATACTCTAGTTTCCAGCATGCCATTGGATGCCACAACATCGGTTAACTCCCATAGAGATACTACCGTTGCAGATACAGTTGTATCTCAGTGATATGTGCTCCCTAAATGTCTCAAGATCTTCATTCCCAAACCTATTCCTCTGGGCATTTTAAAGTTCACAGGAGAGGCCCAAGCCCTTCCAGACCAGAAACATGAATACTTAATTCTACATTTCTACAGTCTTGATCCAAGAAGCATCATAATTCAATATGAGATAATTGTTTGTAAGATCTACACAAACGAGCAATGGTTTGGAACTTCATCATACCCATTGGACCATGAAACCAAAATGAAAGGTCCCTTGTAGAACATAAGGGAAAAAGATTTTAGAGATAGTAAGAGGTCACCAATGGAATCTCAAGTAGCTTACTGTAGATGGTATTGGGATCTAATCCTTAAATCTGTTACAGTATGGTAATGTATTAAATACAAAATACATGTTACTTTGAGAAACTAACACAGCACAGTAAGCAAATAAGTTCCGGTTCCTCTATCTATGGTTTCATTTTTCAAATCTATCCACTTTGGTCCTGCTACTCCAACCCGGTCTATTCTAAACAGTTTACTTTAATTTTGCTTTTGAGGCGGAGGGAATAAAATGACACTAGGACAAAACTAGTGCAACTAAAAGTATATTTTACACAAATATAAATAGACTAAAATGCCATAATTTCCTGCAAAGCGAGGTACAAAGAAGTAAATAAAACAAAAGAAGGCTAAGTGAAGTATATAGAGCACTAAACTTCTGAAAATAGGCCTGACATACCTAGAAGAGGCTGACTCCATCCTTTCTCTTTAGCAAGTTCTTGGTATCTCATCAAGAATGTGTCATAATACCTTTTAAATTGGGGAAACATGAAGAAGTATAATTTAGATAAGGGAAAAAAATTCAATAAAAAAAGTGAAACTTGGTATAAATAATAAGTGAAGCACTCAATGGGTAAACAAAAGTACGCATTGTGGAGTTATAGAGATATAGAATATACAAAGACAATAAAGATTGATGCTAAGTGATGCTTGCACATAGAGTTCTACTCTTAGCTAAAAGGAAGAAAGTAAGGTCAAATATCCCATCCCATTTAACTCCAGATTCAACAAGATTCATGTTGATTGCCCTTTGGTTCTTAATCCGTATACCACAGGAACTACAACCAGATGCTTTTAGATTTAGACGGTCTACAGATATTATGACAAGCAATTGATTTGTTTGCTAGACGAAGAGATTTATATGTGTGGATCACCCTAAGCCAGGAGTTTCTGCATCTAATAGATACATATAGTTTTCTAGTGGTAACTGCTGTTCCAACAAACAGGTTCCTATGAAACCAGAAATCAAAAGGCATTAAAATTTCAACATCATTGAACTGCAATTTCGAACATATGCATGTGAAACAAACTATAATAATTGACATTCTAGTAAATCATGATATTATTTGGTCCATAGCAGACTACATGAATCAGTTTATAGCTGGCACTGAAAGTTAGACGTGGAACACTTTCATAGTTGGCCATTTAGATAAATATGCCACTGCACCTTGGCAACCTTTTCTTCTGCGATAGATGTACATTAGCAATTTTGATACAAGGCATTGCTGTAAATATCATGATAGAATAATGTACAGTCCTACCCTCCACCACGTCCTAGTCTTCGGCCAGTTCTGTCAAAAGCTAGTCCTACATGAATAACAAATATTATCCAACTGAATGTGCAATGTCAGAGAGTGAGCAACCTCACAAAAGAAAATAAAGACAGAAATGAAAATGAATGTAGAAATGGATGAAGAGCTTACCAGGCAACAGAAGAAGATCAACAGGGGATGAGGCTGACAGCACTGTAAGGATTAAAAGTGGTAAGATAAATCAATTGATATTACTGATGAAAGCGCTTAAAATATAGTATAAAATAGGGAATAGTTTTATGGTAACATGGAAATAAACTGCATACCATCTTCACGAGCATTCCCACTATCATCCAGTGGTGACGGTTCCAGAATGTTCATTGAATTTTTAATTAAATCATCCATGGTCGTGATTTTGAACATCCGCATATTGCGATTTTTATCTTCCACTCGAGGAACATAGATGTCCTTTGCTTGTCCGCCGTGTTCTTAAAAAGAACCAAACTTTTAGAGACGGGAAATAACACAGAACAGATATGCATGTAGGACTCTAACTCACCAGAATCTGGGGATAGAACTTCCGTTAGTATTTTTGTTGTATCAACTTCTCGTAATTGCGCACAGCTTATATAGGCGCACAAGCTTTTGCTTTCCTTGAACCAAGAAGAGTTCAAAATATTGCTTTGAATTGCCAGGTCTGGAAACATAATAATTTTTCAGCTATAAATACTTCAAAAATTAACGTGCAGAAAACCAGCTTTGTTCCAACAACATAAGCATACTACACTCTTCCTCATTTCATTTATAAGGTCTCTAAAGACCGAAGACAAAATGTTCTGTAGCACTATGTATATCTCCTCCCTTTGTTACGGTAAGAGAAGCCCAAAGGTAAGTACAATACTCTCTGTTTCTCGAGTCATGCTAAGCACTACAATGCCACTAGAGCATTTCACCCTTAAGCACTTCGCATCAGTTATCAGTATCAGATTCATATATCCTAGCCTAGGCACACGCTCTAATGCTAAGCAGACTCAATGAATTCGAAATGCTAATGCTGATCTATCGCAAAGTTACCTGTCGCTTGTTTATTCTCGCAACGATTCACCACTGTTTTCTATCTGGCACTAACACTACACGCTTGCTCCATCAGCAAAGTTGTACTAACAGGCAAATCGACGAGCAGCTGGTGGGCCAGCGCTGTTCGAGTCAGGCGGGGAGGGATCACCTTCGCTGGCCCGCTGGTCGGGGGAGAGGGCCTTGAGCGCCCTGCGCACGTCGGACCGCACCGCGCGCTTCTGGTCCGCGACCGCCTGCTGCGGCGCCGTCGACATGGCGGCGAGGGGGAAGGAGGCCGACGCGGCCACTCGAAACCGCGGGGGGCGAGGGAGCGGGAGGAGGAGGGGGCGGTAGGTGGGAGCGCGGGGCAGGTGGAGGAGGCGCACCATCAGCGAGGACACTGCATTTTTTATCATCCCCGCCAGCCTCGTGCCGCCGTGTCCCACACTCGTCGTGCTGCTGCCATCTCTCCCTGCCGCCGCGCTGTAGCCTGTAGGTTCCACGGGCACGGCCGCGCGGGCGGAGCGGGCCGTACATTGCAGCTCTTTTCACGAGATTCTCCGTGCAGTGCAGGCCCGGCCCGACCCATGCTGCTGTTTGTCTGCTGGACTGTCGGGCGATTCTATTATCCGAGGGCAGGCCCACCCGTTCGAGTGTGGCCCCGTGGGTAGGATGGGACATGAGAATAGTCAAAGTCAAGGGTCAACAGTCCACAGTCCATACTCATAAGAGCGAGGACAATAGTATAGCCAACTGCTGACTATAAGCTAGTGTCATGTTATTTATAGTCAACTAAATAGCCAATATATATAATAACAAGCTATAGAAATATACTATGTCGTGGTATTGCACGGCAGATACTACTGGAGGTAACTTACGTAGAGGGAGCAAGGCGATGTAGGAGAATCCGGGAGCGAGATTGGCACACGATGTACCCAGGTTCACGTCTCCTCGATGGAGGATCGCTACGTCCTGCTATCAGTCCAGTATATGATCATAGATTGGTTTACAATGGAGTCGTCGTAGGCGTAGGGAGATAATAGATCTAATCTAATATGGGAGATGATGTCCCGTGGGGGTGCCTCTGGTGGTTTTATATATGCAGCCACTTAGGGTTTACAAGTATTTGGTAGGCTTTGTATTGGAGTCGCCGTCTTGGGCCTCCAGTCGGCGTCACTCGTCTGGATCCAGTATGCGCCAGTCGCCGTATTGGGCGAGTCGACCCGCTCAGGGCTAGGTTCCAGTCGGCTCGATCCAGCTGGCGAATTCGCTTCGTGGGTATACCCCGATTGGTATTCCCCCATCATACTACTTTATCAATACTTGACCCACCATTCACTCTCACGGAGTGCCTAAGAGCACGTGCTAGAGCTGGCTCTTGCATGAGAGTCCACTCTCTTTCTCTTTCCTCTTCTCTCTCTTCCAACTCAGCACAAATATACTATTTAATGTCTTATAGCCAGCTGATGTCATCTTATTGTACTTGCTCTAAGACATGTTGGTCTTCTAAAAAAAATCATAAGACATGGGGTCGTACAGCCAAGTTCTGAAGTTCGGGAATCGGGATGCACAATGGCGGAGGTGGTTCGGAGGGTTGGCCAGGAGCGATAGGGAATTGATATGATCATGAATAGTTAGTCCTAACGCTAAAAAATGAGTAATTAGTCATCGTCTCCTTCACTTTGCTAGTCACTTGCAAAATTTGAACGAACGTGATGCAAAGGATGTTCCACAATAACCATACGCCGCAACTTACAATTTTAGATAAGATTAAGAGCAAAGTCCGGCTGTGGGTAACCGCGGGGGCAAAGCACCTTTTCTAAGACCTTCTATGTACTTTTTTGTAAAACTTATCACTAATTAATCAATTGGGGCAAAGCTTTTGCACTTCATAGGCCGATCTGGCCATAAATTGCCCATTTTTCGTAAGCTTCCAAGTGATCTCATCTTCCGTGTTGTCGTCAAGGTGAACGTGTTTGGGAAGGATCAAAAGCTCTACAAACTGTGAGAGATGATGCAGGCGGAAATTTTCGTCCAACTTCACTTTAGTAATCATGGTATTGTCATCCATAGCTTGCGAGGCCTTCCAATTTCTTCTATGAGGAAGCAAAAATTAGTGGCGCTATGTCTCTATGCTTCCTCCCCTCGAGCCATGGAGCATCCAAAAGCGTGGTCTTGCAGCCATTCCAAACCGTTTGGATGGTAGCGGATCAGAGTGAAGTTTGGAGCAAAGCTGAAGTTTGATCAAGAAGACTAAAATTTACATTTGATTTGATCAGAGTGAGAAAGTAATCCAACTGAACCATAATAAGTCGATAACCAAAATTCAGGACTCTCTATTAGTCCATAATGACCTTCACTACTAGGAAAATGGCTATAGGTAATTAGCACATCCGTGGCTCACATGGTTGAAGTGCCTCACGGCTAAAACAAGCGTGGCTCACCTATGGGCAGTGTCCTACTAATAACTAGAACAACCGTGGCGCACATGGTCATAGTGCGCCACAGATATGTGTGGGCCAGGACCCTGCTGGCCGCACGCCAGATACCCGTAGCGCACATAGGGTATGTGCGCTATGCTTGTTAGTGTTAACCGTGGCGCACGTGAGAGGGTGCGCTACGCCTAAGCGCATGCCCCTCTGCTCTGTAAAAGGGGCAGACACATCCGTGGCGTACTATGGCATGTGCGCCACGGATGTTATTATTCCCTGTGGCGCACTGATGTGGCGACTCTTTTTTTTGGCAGCTCCACTTTGTGCACATGTGTGATCATCCACCACCCCACACTTCACTTTCCCCTTCTTCTTCCTCCTTAGATCTAGTCGGGATCATTCTCCTTCCCACCTCAATTTCTCCACTCATTCACCATTTTTAGCATGTAGAACTTGTCTTGGATGTTACATACGTAATAGAGGAAGCTCTCCAGTCTCTCATCTCCTTCTCCGGTCTCGCGCGCATCTCTCATTTCCATCTTCTCGCGATCGGTCTCTCATCTCGGTAAGTTGTCCATGTAAGGATGTGTTCATGTGTATATGGATGATATGCTCATATGTATGTAGATGATCGATGCTCATGATGTGTGTATGGAGAGGATCGATGGTCATGTGCGTGTATATGGAGAGTATCGATGATGCTCATGCATGTGTGTATGGAGAGGATAATGATATGTTCATGTGTGTATGGATCGGTCTCTCTCTCTCTTGTGTTTGTATGTGAACAAGTTGCCATTTGTTTTGCCAAAATGTTGATTCATTTCCATTTTGGCAAGACTTTGGCATTTCGCGAAGGTCCTAATTTTAGGATAGGTCATGCCGAAATTTTCTATCGACCATTGCATGCATGCATTGAGTACGTGGTTCTAATAGACTTCTAATTGTATCGTGTACACAGTGCAGGCAAAAATGGTGCTCATAATGAGTGAAGACATTGTGGCTAGATTTTTGAAATGTGCGACGGCCGACATGATACGAAATAACAATACAGAGATAAGACGTCCGTGCAGAAGATGCAAACTCAACTGGGTGATCGACCCAGATTTCGGGAATCTGCAGGCGCACCTGCTCCGCCATGGTTTCATGGATAGATACACTCGTTGGATAAGCGATGATAAAGACGATGGAGACGGTGAAGGTGGGCAACATGACGATGATCATCATCACGGCGAGAACGGGCGAGATGATGAAGAGTCTCCTGGAGATGGTGAAGGTGCGGAAGCAGACCGGGATGATGATGATCTAGATGCCGGAGGAGCAGACGATGATGGAACAACGTCAGGCTGGGTGCGGGACCCTTATGTGCAAGAGTTGCTTCTCAAGCAGACGAGTAATGCCAGGGCTGCGGCTAGAGAGAAAGCCAAGCTTGCGCAACTTGAGAAAGACGCGGTTACTCCATTGTATGAAGGATGCAGGCCCGATGATACCCGGTTGAATGTAACGCTCAAGGCTATGGAGATGAAGGCAAAACACAAATTGAGCGACGCAAGCTTCGACGATATGATGGCATTCTGGCACGATCGTCTCCCGGAGGGGAACACATGTCCAACTAGTATCGAGGACGCCAAGAAAATCGTATGTCCTCTCGATCTACCGCACGTTAGATATCATGTATGCATCAACGATTGCATCATTTATCAGGGCGAGGACACGGAGAAAACCACATGTCCGGTGTGCGGCGTAAGTCGATATAAGAAAGGGTAGAAAGCACCTCGAAAAGTGGTATGGTACTTTCCTATCACTCCTCGTCTGCAGCGCTATTTCGCGGACCCTAAGGAAGCGAAGCTCATGCGATGGCATGCGGAAAGGAAGAAGCCAGGAGATGACGATGATGACCCCGAAAAGGATGAGCTGCTGATGCACCCTTCAGATGCTAGCCAGTGGAAAGCATTGGACCTCGAATTCCCAGAATTCGGTGGAGATTCGAGGAACATCAGGCTTGGTGCGAGCACCGATGGACTCAATCCGTTCGGTAGCCAGAGCAACACGAACAACACTTGGCCCGTGTTTGTATGGATGTACAACCTCCCTCCATGGTTGTGCATGAAGAAGAAGTACATACAAATGAGTATGCTAATTCAAGGGCCGAAACAACCTGGTACCGATATCAATCTGTATCTCGGGCTGTTGAAAGAGGATCTAGCCACGTTATGGGAATCTGGAGCCAATACTTATGACGCCGTCGCACAAGATTATTTCACTATGAGAGCCGCGTTGGTCACTACGGTGCAAGACTATCCAGGTTGCGGGTATATCTCGGGGCAGGTTATCCAAGGATTCTACGCATGCGTTTGGTGCATGGATAACACAAGTTATCTCCAACTAGAGAAAAATCCAGGGTCTTCAAAAACCGTGTTCATGGCGCACCAGAGGTGGCTCGGCAAGAATGATCCATGGAGAAAACGTGGAGACCTGTTCGATGGCAAATCCGAGACCCGAGGAATCCCAGAGCGTAGGTGCAGCGAAGAAGTGGAAGAGTTGCTAAAAAACTGGAAAGATTATCCTAAGCCTGGAAAGAAGCGAAAGAGGCAGCAAGACAAGCCGCTGATGAAGGTATGGAAAACAAGGTCTGTTTTCTGGGAGTTGCCATACTGGAAGTTTCTCCGCACGCCTCATAGCCTCAACATCATGCATATCACGAAAAACGTGTGCGAGAGTCTGGTCGCCACCATAATCAACATGCCAGATAGAACGAAAGATGGTCCAAAAGCAAGGCACGACCTGATATTCATGGGTATCCGGAAGGAGCTTCACGGAGGACGCACTACTCCTGATGATCAGGAATATGACGATGATCATGAGTCGGAGACACACAAGGTCATCGGAAGGGTAAAAAGTTCAAGAAGAACGAATATTACTGCCCTCCTTCTTGCTTCACTCTAAGCCAGGATGAGATCAAACAGTTTTTCAAGTGCCTTCTAGGAGTCAAATTTCCTTACGGCTACGCGGGCAAAATAAGCAGATACCTAGACGAGGCGAAGCAGAGGTTCAATGGCATGAAGTCTCATGACTGTGCCGTGCTAATGACGCAGGTACTTCCGGTTGCACTAAGAGGGATAATGGACGAGCACGTCCGTGAAACGTTATTTGGCCTCTGCAAGTTTTTCGACGTCATCTCTAGGAAGTCGATTGGCGTGAATCATCTCAGGAGGCTACAGGAGGAGATCGTGGTGATACTATGCGAGCTTGAGGTCTACTTTCCACCCGCATTCTTCGACATTATGGTTCATCTGCTGGTACATGTCGTGGAGGACATCATCCAACTCGGGCCGATGTTCCTCCGCAGCATGATGGCGTTCGAAAGGATGAACGAACACATCAAAGGATACGTTCGCAACAGGCCCCGTCCAGATGGAAGCATAGCAAGGAATTTCTGGCCGAAGAGTGCATCTCTTTCTGCACGAATTATCTAGACATCGAGAACCCTGTCGGTCTTCCCGTCAACAGGCACCTTGGCAAGCTTGACGGATCTGGTCACCGAGAGGGTCGTCGCATACTGCATGCAGACTTCGGTTTTCGACGCGCAGACTTTGATCGAGCAAACCTCGTCGCGCTACAGCATTTAGAACTGGTCGATCCTTGGGTACAGAAGCACAAAAGGTTAATCGAGAAGAAGTACAGTGACCGGGGCATACAGAGGACGCAGGGAGAAATAATCAAAGAGCACAACTCAGATTTCACGCGTTGGTTTAGGCAGACGCTCCTTGATAATCCCCCGCGATCGCATTCTTCTGACACGGAAAAGATCATATTCACCTTGTCGCAGGGACCGATGCAAAACCTGGTGACCTATCAGGCGTATGATATCAACGGCTACATATTCTACACGGAGGAAAAGTACAACAAGTGTGATTATCAGAACTCAGGCGTAACGTCGGAATTCTACACCAATGACAACGTGAAGGAAAGATTCTACGGAAGAATCGAGGAGATCTGGGAGCTCGACTACTGTGGAGAAAAGGTGTCGATGTTCCGTGTCAGATGGGAAAAGAGCTTCGAAAGAGAAGACAGGTATTTCACAACCATGGTTATACCCGAAGCAGCCAAATCCAAGGCCGCCAGTGCGAACGTGGCCGCGAAAAATGAACCGTGGGTACTGGCTACCAAAGTGGACCAATGTTTTTCATTACCGACCCGACAAAGCCTAGCCGTGTTGTCGTGAGGAGAAGAAAAAGAAACATCATCGGAATGGATGGAGTCACCAACAAGCAAGACTTCGACCAGTATGGCGATCCAAAGATTGAAGATGGCGACGACTACGATGCAGCAACATACATCATAAGAAGAAAAAGGATAACCATACCCAAAAAAGGTAGCCCGTTCGAAAGAAGAAACATTAAAGTGCCGGGGCTAAATTATTCAACCGCGACAAAGAAGGGAAAAAAGATTGTAAAACGCTAGCTCAAAAAATATTGTAAAACGCGTGGTCGAAAAAGATTGTAATATTCATGGACAAATTATTATTGCATATTTGTATCATGGACAAATTATTATGACATATTTTGAATCATATTTGTACCACTTTTATGACATATATTATCACCTTTGGGCATTTTTGGAATATTTAAAAGTATTTTAGAAACAAAACAAAACTTTTATGGCATATATCACCACTTTTGGGCATTTTTTGGAACATTTAAAAATATTTTTAAAATAAAAATAAAAAGGTGGACACCAGGATTCGAACCTGGGTGCTCACACGTTTAGAATAGAGCAGTGGTTGGAACCAGTGGGATAAGACGTGCTAGTGGTAATTATGGGGGTGGCAGCCATCTTATACTAGTCCTACCCACTTAGGCAGCGCACTTGGCCAGGGTGCGCTACACCTAAGTGGGTAGTACTAGTCACCGTGAGCCACGCCCTCCCCATCAACCTCAAACACATTCCCTCCCCGCATCGTCCCCATCCCCATCGACGCGCCGTCGCCGCCGCATCCCAGGAGGAGGAGGCCGCCACGCCAGGAGGAGGAGGCTGCCACGCTAGGAGGAGGAGGAGGCCGCCTTGCTCGCGTGCTCGTTCCGTGGAGGAGGAGGTCGGTGGCGGCGAGGTTTCTGCAGAGTCGGCTCTGCTCCTCCGGTGGCAAGGTGCTCTGCCGCTCCCCCCCTCGTTACCTCGTCTGCCAGCCCTCGTCGTCCTCATCTCAGAGGTGAGCGCCACCCCTCCCCTCTCTCCTTCTCTCCCTCTCTCCTCGCGAGCAATGGTTAGGGTTAGCACCTGATGATTCAATTGATGCCTCTGAAAGCTCCAGAACTCTGGACAACTGTTGATAGTTCAACTATTCAGCACTAGTAAACCAATTGCAAGAGACAGAAAAGTGTTCTTGTATGCAGAAAAGTGTTCAGTATGCATATGTTGGCTTGTCTGAATTTTAAATGTAGGTTTGAATTTTACACTGCAGAAGCTAGGGTTCGTTATGCATATGCTGGGTTCAAAAGCTAGTGTTTAGTATGCAGAACATCTGCAGATGTTACACTGGTCTAAATTTTACTATAGGATAGAACACTGAATCAGACAAGCCAGTACACTCTGTAGATGTTACACAGGTCGTAATTTTACACCAAGGATTGCTAGGTATAGGATCTGCCATTAGTGGCCATGTAGGATAGAACAATGAACCAGTACAGTCATGTTCTATACTAGTACCATTAGTGGCCATGTAGGTTCACCATTGTACAAAATATCTCAGCCTTATAAAAATCAACATTTGAAACAACAAACAACATTACTTTCCAGTTTCAGAAACAGAAAAATAAAGCATTTTCCTTAGGATTGGATATTCCAAATCCTAGCTTAGGATATTCCAAATGATATCTAGATGATTTCTAGCCATTTAAACTAGGAAAATATGGTGGTGTTTGATGAGATCATCACTTCTTTAAATGATGAGATATATAGAGAGATAGATTTTGTGTTTTGTTTAGGCTGCAGTAGGTTAGCTTGTAGGTTTTATTTGTTCAGGTAATTATTTCTGCTGTCATTTGCTTGCTATCAAGTTTGTAGGTTTTGGGTTTTGTTTAGGCTACAGTAGGTTAGCTTGTAATTTTTGTAGGTTTTATTTGTTCAGGTAATTATTTGTTGTTCAAAAAATGAATTCTATTTGCTGTCATTTGCTTGATATCAAGTTTAATATCTGTTTAAAATGGAACTTTGATGTCATTTTCTTCCTGTCAGTTCCTTGCTGTCATTTGCTTGCTTGGTATCATTTGTTCTTCTAAGTTATATGTTGTAGGATTGCAGCAAATGACAGCAAGCATTAAAGTGCACTCGGTTATGATCAAAAGCACTTGGTTATGCTGTATGATATGTATGATTGGAAGCACTTGGTTATGATTGGAAGCACTTGGTTATGGTGTATTCTCATTTTTGTTATTGTTGTAGCACTTCAAATTGTGCTTGTGCTTATATGAAGCACTTTGTAATGTCGTGTATGCAGGTTCTTGTATGAAATGAGTCCTGATTTTTGCCGGAATGTTGATTAACTTCCGTTTTGGCAGAAATCAGGCACTCCTAGTTTAAGAAAATTAGCAAAGGTCATGCCGGATTTTTTCGTACGTTTAACCAATTATTTGTTTTTTATTAGTGCAAAGATGTGTGACAACGACGAGTCTGGATGTTCTAAGCGCATCAGTGCGAAAGGAGAACTCAGGCCTCCGAATAAACAATTGACATTCTGGGAGTCGGCCCAACGGCTAGAAGACGACGAAGAATACCATCCTTCGGAGAGCGAGGATGATGAGATGGAAGACGCGGAGGAAGAAGTCGAAGGAACGACGGGTGATGAAACCACTGATGGCAGCGAGGGCACAGGAAGTGGTAGCAATCCTCCTAAGAAGAAGAAGAAGCCGAAGGAACGGCGCCCGAACACGGTCGGCACCATCAGGAAGGAAATTATCGAAGTGAGCCCATCAGGGGTTCCTTTGGAGCCTGCCCTTGTCGTCAAAGGGTACGGTGGGCAAGTGGCGGCGATCACCCGGACAACCATCTCGATCAACACCGAGAATCTCCGGCATAAAGATAATGGCCACTTGCGCACACTCCTCTTCGAGAAGCTGCACGCAAGATACAAGTTCTCCGCTAAGTATCAGTACACAAATTATCATGGGAACGAAGTAAACAAATCCGCCCTCACAAAGATGAGCACCGCCCTAGCCAGCTGGAGAACCCGGATAAAGAAGAAGATCTATAAAGAAGGCAAATGTCTTGAGGATATCCAGAAGATTGACCCGCAGATCACAGAAGTCAGTTCCGGGAGTTCAAGGAGAGGTGTGAATCCGAAAGAGCCCTGGCCAATAGTAATCGGGGAAAGGTGTTGCAGGCAATGAATATAGGCCATCACCATCTCGGATCTGGTGGATACAGAACCGCGGAGGCCAAATGGAACAAGGAGGACGAAGAGTATAGGTCCAAGGGGATAGAAAACCCCTTTGCGAAGTTCGAATCCGGGTAGGTTCGAAACTTCATCAGGGCCTGTTACCATGTGGACCCAAAAACCAAACAAATCACCGCGGATCCTGCAGTGAAGGAATTCGAGGAAATTGTGGTAAGTAATCTAATTACCGCGGATCAACTCGATTGCATTCTAATCGATGATCTAAACGATTCAATGTTACTTCTTCTGCAGGAGGAGGAAATTATTGCTAGTCATGGATCCCAGGGTTCCTCATCCCAGGGGTCGACGGCGGCCACCCGGTGGGATAAACCTTTTAACAGGGCGATGAACCGGGCCAAGAAAATAGAGCCGGTTACGAAGAAGCCGTCGTCGGCTGGCCGTCTGGCCGGCCTCGGGGGTAAGAATTGGGTGGATCATTTTGGTCCACCGCCGAGGATGCATGTGGCACCGTCAGGAAGGAGCAAGGAGGAAAACCGCGAGGTTCAAGAACTTAAGGAACAAGTGGCGCGGATCCCGCAGATCGTCCAAGACAACCTGGCAATCACCCTCATGTCCTTCCTGCCTACCTTGGTGGAGTCAATAGCAAACTGGAGTGTGGGTGGTCGAGTAGGGCCGTGCCCGATTCCAAGCATGGTCAGCAGCCACTCGAACAACGCGGCGCCGACGAATCAGGCGAACTACATGTTCGTGACTCCCCCCGCTAGCACCATGGCGCCACAAGTGTTGGTGACTCCCCCTGCCATCACCGCGGCGCCGGACATGTTGGTGGCCCCCCTGCCATCGTCACGGCTGCATCGGAGCTCCAAGCACCCGGTAGGGAGAATACACCGGCAGCCAGCACCGCGCCATCAAGCATCCCTTCCGTCTCTTGCATGCCCGTCGCCGTATGCGGTGCCTCGACATTAGCCGATCTCGACGCCATCACGGTAAACAAATTGCTTTAGCGCCTTTCATGCCATCTATTACTCTTATGGCATCTCTGGCGATGCCGGACATGTTTTCCGCAGACAGATGTTCCTTGCACTCTCTTATGCTACGTGAACAACGAGCTGAGGGATGTTGCCAAGGGTACCATCGTTCAACCCTTGCAGCGCATGTTTCACTCAAGGCCGATGCCAAATAGCGTGCACAGGGTTAAAATTAGTCGGGTGCTAAGGGGCTGCGACGACCTGGAACCTCCCATTCAACACCCAGGAGCGGATGAAGAAGAGCCGGTTGTCCTCAGAAGTTGCTTCGGCTTATTCTTGCAATGGCCAAAGAGCATGATCCGTTTGGGGACGGCGGGGGCCATCACGCCACAGACAACAACACCGCCTGTCGTGCCAGCGACAAGCGGTGGCAAGGCCCCCTTATCGCCCTCACCGTCACCTCCACGTGGTGGGTCGGATGATGATGTTGATGATATGCACATGGCGCAGGATCCGGCCGAGGACGACGAAGACTGGAATGATCACTTCTTCAACACTCAGTTTAGCAACGAAGACCTAGCTGGTGGCCCCATAGAGAAAGCCACTATCACCAAGCGTCTGTTTGGTTCTCAGGAGACGCCTCCAGCTTGCGCCTTTACAGAGCCAACTGATACAACCAACCGGCCCTTTATTCTAATCCCTGACACACTACATAGGGCCGCCGGTGCTCAGATTGCGGTGCCTGCCCGCTCTCCAAAAGGAAAAAAGTGCAGGAAAAGAAAATCTAGCAGCTCGAGCCAGCCGGTGGCGTCAACTACGAATCCGATCAGGTTTCGGGACGGGCCACCAAGACCCGAGGGTATTATATGGAGGATTCATGTGGCGGGTGATCCCATGCTACCTAAGAATTTGCGGAGGCTCGCCAGTTCAGAACTGCAGAGTGTGCATGACGGCATGCTAACGATAGGGAGACACCTTCTATCGGAGAAAGATCCCTCGCACCCGATATTCGTGGTTAAGGTGCCACTAGGCTTGGGCTTCGTCGACAATGCCCCTGCGGATCTGTTCTTCCTGCGGTTCGACGACATCGTCAATATGTTCCACCTATACCCGTTGCACTATACCATGGTTCGCCTGTTTTCTCTCAGCCTGGCCATGCAGATCATTAGAGAGAACACACCGGGCATCGCTATAGTGGACCCTACTACATGCGTGACGGCTGCTTGGCTTCCCCCGCTGAACTACGTATCGTGGCCTTGTACCTAAAAAAAATCCTCGTGGCGAACAAGACAAAGGAATACATTGTCGTGCCTTACTTTTCCGAGTAAGTCGTTATTCACTCGCCACCGTCGATTGACTTTATTAGATTATCATCATTCTTTTTCCAACACGTTCCATTTGAATTTTTTGCGCAGAGATGAACACTGCACACTCATCTCCTTATCGCCGAAGCATTCCCACGCCACGTATTTCGACTCGGGGAGTCTAGAAAAGAAGAAAAACTATGACAAGATCAAGGAAGTTCTGGATGATGCTCTCACTGGCTATGCCTCGACGGAAGGCACCACCTTCATGCGTACGAAGGTCAAGTTCGGCAGGCACGTCTTAAACCACGTAACGGAGTTCCCCTGCGTGAAGCAGCCGGAGAACAGTAAGAAGGAAGCCTACTACGCACTCCATCACATCAGGGCGTTCCTACTTGACCAGCAGAATTCTACGCTGCCAGATCATCTCAAACAGTGGGCCGAAGCAAAGGCCAAGATCACTGATTCAGATATTAGACAAGAGATGTATCGCATCCAACAGCAGTTTGGGGCAATCATCTTTCGTGATGTCATGACTTCTGGGGGATCTTCTACGAAGGAAATATCCCGAATAACCGTGACATAGAAGATCGTCTAGAGATGCAGGGTGACTATAGGAAGTTCATGACGAGACAAGGCGTCCTCCCGTTCCCTAACCCGAGCCAGAAGGCTTGATGTTGGCCTAGTTGTAGTTACAAACTATAGATGACCTTTGTTTGTATGTGGACAAGTGTACATGCTACTATACTTATCTTATTAGGTTTATGAATCATCACTTACTTCTTTTGCTTATTATTATTATATATCAATCAATGCTTGGTTTTTTTGCTTACTCTTTGGTCCGTTGCTCATTTTGGTCCTTTTTTTTCCTTACTTTATTAGTCTTTTTTCGAGAATAATGATGATGATTGAAATGTCGTGGCACAATATATATGTGAATGTGCTACGACGGGATTGTGAGCCTTGTGATATGTCCAGGTGTTGTGCATCCTACTTGGCTCACAGTTCTATCGTAGCATATTCCTGTGTCCAACGACCTATGTATATATATATATGAGACATTCTTTTTGATTTACTTTGGTCTTTTTCGAGAATAATGCCAATGATTGAAATGTCGTGGCACACTATATATGTGAATGTGCTGTGATGGGATTGTAAGCCTTGTGTTATGCACAAGTCCAGATGTTGTGCATACTACTTGGCTTACAGTTCCATCATAGCATTCGACCTAGCTAGTTATATATGAGGCATTCTTTTCGAGTTATTTTGGTATTTTTTTAGAATAATGCCGATGATTGAAATGTCGTGGCACACTATATATGTGAATGTGCTGCGATGGGATTGTCCGCCTTGTGCTATGCACAGGTCCAGGTGTTGTGCATCCTACTTGGCGGACAGTTCCATCATAGCATATTCCTGTGTCGAACAACCTAGTTATATATGAGGCATGTTTTTTGAGTTTGGTCTTTTTGATTTATGAGTACTTTCTATAAGTGTATCTTCATATGCGACTTTAATTATATATGTTTTTTTATCATCGGTTAATTATTATTGTCAACTTGTAGATAACGTGGTACGTCATGTACAAGGGACGGGTTTCCGGAGTCTACAATGATTGAGAAGACTGCCGGAGACAGGTGCACCGTTTCAGCGGCAATAGCTACAAAGGGTACAATACTACGGCAGAGGCGGAAGCTAGATACACGCGCTATCTAGCAGGAGTTAGGACGAGGAACCGTATGAAGACCTACATCTTCGTCACGGTGATCATGCTTATCTTCTTTGGTTGTTTATTCCGCGTTTGTGTCTAGCTAGTTTAGATGTCTAGACGAGCTTCCGAGCTCTAACTTGTTCGATCGACACATGTATTCGCATGTCACCAACTACTTTGTAACTTGATCGAAACAATATATAACTTATGTATTCATGTATGAGACTTATCTATATGTATTTGTTTCAATCTTGTTTTGCGAAATGTGTATTTATATATATAACTATATATCTTATATCTGTGTATATCTGCCTATAATATTGTATATAATCTGTATTGTATATCATCTGACCCTGAAATTAAAAAAAAGACACCTATGGCGCACATGACAGAGCTTCTGTGACGCACAGTGTCTAAAGCGCATCTGCGCAGGCTAGTGGCGCACTAACACAAGCGCCACAGAAGATAAGTCTTGTAGCGCACCTGGACAGGTATCCGTGGCGTACTAGCATGTGCGCCACGCCTATCTCTGCACATGCGTGACGCACCAGCCAGTGGGCCACGGCTATGAGATAGCCGCAGCGCAAGCCTAGTGGCGCACCGGCAGTGCGCTACGGATGGCTTTTCCACGTGCGCCACTAACGAGTGTTTTCATAGTAGTGTTTGCTGCCCCAGATTAAAGTGGACCAGAGTTGCAGAGTAACTAGTGACCGCCAGAAGCTTCCAGTTTGGTCCAGCTAAGCACAACTGCACTGGGATAATAATGCTAGTTTTTTTTAGGGGCAGATAATAATGCTAGTTTTTTTTAGGGGAAAATGAACATGGGTAGGCCCATGCAATGAACTTGAGCGTGAACTCATCTGAAGAGGTCCCAGCAAAGGATGTAGTTGGAGCATGTGACCACTAGGTCTGAAGTTTGAACTCTTGAAGACTTTTACCACCCGTGCAAGTTCTGTACTACCAAGTGACAAGTTCCCACATGATAGTCTTCCGATGTGTTCCTACTACTATCACTAAATTGTCCGCATACAAGTCTTGGGTCAGTTTTTTTATTGACTCGACCGGCATTCAAATTGCTCTGAATTTATCAGAACGACACATTAATTTCTCCAAGTGTGTGAACGCACACTCTAAACTACTACTCTAGTTGGCACACTTGCAGTGTTATGTTCTCTTGCTATACAGATCTGCATGACAGAAGAAGTAGAAATGACTGACACTGAGATGCAGGACTTCTTCAAGCAACGCATAAATGAATTCAAGAAAAATCCAGAGTCCCAACAAAACCTATCCTGCTCTATTTCGCATTTGACACAGATCTGGCGGATCAACACAAGGATCCCCTTACGCATGCGCTTGATTCTTTCCTGATTAAAAATGCTCTTTCGAAGGATTTTGTCCAGATCATGATGCTAAGATCTCCAGGCACCACTGTTCTTGTCCTTCGATCTTTTCTTTAGGTTATAAGTCTATTCCAGACCAGCTATTTCACACCAAGATGACATAGTTTATGGCTGTGTATCTGGAAGGTTTAGAAAGCAGTGCATGATAGTGTAGTGGATAAATGTTTAATGTTCAGATTTTATTCCAGTGACAGGGATATCTAGGCAGCAAGGTTACATCTGTCGCTAAAAACAAGACAATTCAAAGTCTGTCTCCCAGTCAAAAGTAAGAAACAAAGGAGGTACACAAAAAGAAAAGATTCCACAACAATTACCGTCCCTTTCCTAGTCAAATGAGTGGAAAACTTGAGGAATTCTTGACATGGTACACCTATCAACGAACAACTCCAAAATGCTACAGTACTTCCTAAATTTATGCAGCATGCAAGGTACACAAGAATCAGAGAAACAAGCCAGCTGATCACCCATCTTATCCCATCATGGACAGTTGGACACCAAGTCTTCTTGCACGTTTTCTCGCTGCGTGAAAATTGATCAGGACGATGGCATTTTACTATTTCGATGCCAACATGGACGAAAGGTACTCCTCAGGTCCTCATATTATTGGGTGCACACTTAATTATGCTGACGATTCAAGGACATTTTCTTGCCTCCGCCTAACTTAACATTCTTTTAACCTTCTCTTTTCAACACTCTTCTATTTACCACTATAAGGAGACAATTCAATGTTACATTCTGACATTTGCTTCATGACATCACCCATTCTAATTTGCATGATGATTTTATGGTCAGTTATGCTCCTTAGCGCAAGCCATAGTCCATTTAAACAGTGTTTCCAATTCACATGCGTCATGGGCCGCTACAGGAGCGTCTCAACACACCAACCTAGACAAACTGGAGACCGACGCAAACTTACGACATGTGGAAATGAACCCGACATGACCAATGCTACACATGCACCTAGCAACATTTTCCATAGCTCACGGTAAGAATGGATATACATCTGGCTATGCTAGAGACTAGATGTTATTCCAATTTTTGGGGCGGCACACCACTCACCATCGCACTAGCACTATCAAGTTCATCAGCAAATTGGAGCTAGTATTTCTTTGGCCGTCTAAAGATTCTACCACCGGTGAAAACTGTAACGCAACAACGCTAAGATTGAAGTGACCATGATTTGAATGGAAGGATGAAAAAAATTGGGCGGGATCCGGAAACCCTTGAACTCAAGGGGATATGAAAATTTTCTATGCCGCCACCACTATTACCCTTGAAAACGGTCGCAAAACTCCTTTTTTTGCATGCACCATGATTAGAATGGCGGAAGCCAAAAAAATATAGCACCGCTAATTTTCTCCTTTTCAAAATAAAAGAAGTGGAGGGTTCAACAAGCTTGCAAGATAATGCATGGGTTGCAGGGGTTGACAACGTGAAGTTGGATCAAAACTTCTCCTTGGACCCTGCAACTCAATTTTTGGAGCTTTGTGTCCTCATAAATAATATGAAACTTGCCAATGTGGAGGATGACATTAGATGGAAACTTATGTTGAAAGTACCGACTTTGAATCGACTAAAAGGGGGAGGGGGGGGGGGGTGAATAGGCGACTATCAATTTTTAATTTGTTACTCAATTTTAGGCTTGGCAAGAAGATAAGTTCTCTAGATATGCAACTAGGTGAACAACCTATATGCTAGAGAACTAATAACAAGCACAAGAGCGATAAAGAGCAAGTAGTAAAGGTAAAGAACGAGATAACCGGAGAGGGGACACGGAGATGTAATTCCCGTAGTTCACTTTCAAGACAACTACGTCTACGTTGGAGAGGTGTCGAGGCCACACAAGGTCACCCGAGCGCCACAAAGGCCTCACCTTCTTCTCCGGTGAGCTCCCTCACAAAGGAGGCCTCACAATCCACTAACCGGTGACCTTGAAGGCGCCAACCGAAACCTTTACAACAAGGTTGAGGGGGAAGCTCCACAACTCAATTGGAGGATCTCAATGACACCACAGAGCTTTATAACACATGCCCTTAGCTCCGAGGATGCCCTACACCGTCTAGGTTTCAAGAAACCCAAGAGTAACAAGATCCACGAATGATAGGTGGGGGGAATCAAATCTTCTTTGGTGGAAGTGTAGATCTAGGTCACCTCTCCCACCTCTCAAAAGATCAAGTGATTTGAGTGGCTAGAGAGAGATCTAGTGAGGTGAAGCTCTAGTATTAATGGAGGAGAGAGAAAATTGAAGAGTTAGGTAGGAGGAAGAAGGAGGGCGCCTTAAATAGGCCCCCTCCAATCTGAACCGTTGGACTGTTCGCGACACCACCGGAAGTTCCGGTGGGGGCCGAAAGTTCCGCTCACCGTGGCTTCAACGGCTCCAAGACCGTTGACGCACACTCCAAAGTTCGACAGGAAGTTTCGGTCGAACACGACCGGAAGTTCCGGTGGAACTTCCGAGCCAAGTTCCGTCAAATAGACAACTTCCAAACAGAAGCATACAGTGCTTGACCGGAACTTGGAGCGGAAGTTGGAGTGGAACAACTGGGTCGTGAAACTGCCTGACCGGAAGTTTCGATGCCTGGGCGGAAGTTCCGCTCAGAGTCTCAGCGGAACTAGCAAAGAAAAATCCCGTAGCCGGAACTTTCGGTGCTACTTCCGGTGGAAGTTCCGCCAACTAGAACACTTCAATACAGAAGGTTCTGAACTGGGGCCGGAAGTTGGACCGGAAATATGGCCAGTTCCATTTCACAGAGAACCCTGGGCGGAACTTCCGGCTCCTGGCCGGAACTTCCGATCAGACAAAAACAACACCAGTAGCTCAGAAACTCGCTCTCTCGCTGATGGATAGGATGGCTGTGACGGTGCAAATATGGTTTGTGCAAGAACAAATGATTCCCCACAGCCTTCCGAGGTGGACCCCCTCTTGATAGTATGGCGATCTAAAACAATAAAATGAGAGAAAGAGAAAAACAAAAGACCGTCGTCTTCACGAGACTCCAAGGATGGCATCCACACACTCCACAAGCTCCATAAAAAAACAATTAACCTAAAACTCAAGCACAAGGTTAGATCACAAGTGGGATTGTCATCATCATCAAAATAGCAAGGAAAAACATAGCCCTTTCATATGTAGAATGGGGAATACTCTGAGGCCTCGGCCTATGAAGTGAAATTTTTGGGATCTAACTCCACGAACATAAATATTTTTGGTTTGGAGGCTTGGGCCTTCCCAAAACAATTTTTTGTGCTTAGCTTGCATTGCAGAATAGGCTTTAGACGGTGAATCGGTTGGAGAAGGGGGATGCAAATTGTGGTTTATGCCCTCTATACAAGCATGCCATGGAATCACTCAATCGTTTATTTGTCAATTGTTGCTTCACCATCCGAATTTAGGGGCTTCATAAAAGATTGGATGGACCTCCGTGCTCTTTAACCTCAACAATGGGCGGGACTCACAAATAAAAGTTTGTGGTCGATGATATCGGAATGCCCAATCCCAAACTGTAAGGCCATGGCTTCCTTCGCCTTGCTAACTTCTTAGGAGATTTGGAATGATTGGGACACCTAGGTCTTCCACAACAAACACGCACCGGCGTCGGTGATCCTAGACAAAATCAAGAAAGAAGCCCACTTGTGGGTTTTAGCGGACACTAAGCGTTTGGGTGAATTTATTCTGAGAGAGTAGGATTTTATAATATCAAACTTTTTTACTTTCTTGTAAAACATCTCCTTAATTAATAGATTTGGATGTTAGCCCTGTTTCATAAAAAAATACTATTGATTCCCTCTAAAAAAATACCATTAACCGAGTACAGTGCAAGGTTTAGTTAATCAAAGAGAAACACATATAGTACTGCCTGGAGATCACATACATGCATGTAAGATACTAAACTTCCAACAGTCACATCATTCTTATGTACTACCAAAGATCTGCGGCAGATCATAGCATCTAGGAAAGCAATTGATGTGATTTTCTTTCATATATTTTGGGTAAAATAGTCAGGTTCACTGAACATGCGCTGCCGGCTTACTAGTACTCCCTCCGACCCATATTAGTTGACTTGGATTTGGCAAAATTTGGATGAACCTATATACTAAATAGGGTCTAGATTTATCCAAATCTAGAAATCCAAGTCAACTAATATAGGTCGGAGGAAGTACTAGATTTAAAGAACATAAACTTGGGATTACCTATATGTGCATACATCTTTAGTCGATCTTTTGATGTCATCGTTGTCAGGTTCCCTTGGGATATACAGATACACATATGAGCAGTACCGTTTTGCCATGGACCTCTGCGTTGTCACAGCTAGAAAGGCCTGTTGCTCCAAGCGATGAAACTAGGGACAGGGCAACAAACTTGACCTTTTTGTGAAGGCAGGGCACCACCGCCAAGTTTGCGGTCTGTCCGCTGTGTGTGTACATGACTCCCTCGCTCCAGCACGACCACCGGTACTACTGCACCAAATTGTCCTTTAATTTGTGAAGAAGTCAGGGCGCCACCAAGTTGTGGCCTGTCCGCTCTGTGTATGTGTGTGTACATCGTCCTCTCGCTCCACCACGACCACGACGCCGTTGACCTAGAGCTTTCCGATGGAGTGAACGCACGAGTTTTCTCCGGTCAATGCTCGTCAGACTCGGCATGCTGTGCCTCGTCACATGGCCGGGCGTCACCAGTTATATATAGAGACGAGCCTCGTTGTGTCTGTCTATCCATCGTTCAGTGACAGACACATACAGACGGACAGGCAGATGAGCAGTTGAGCTGCTGCTGAGCAGGGTGTTCTTCTTGTGGATTTGGGTCCTGTGATCAGGAGAGATGACACCAACATCGGGCAGACCGGATCGGCTTAGCCAAGCCATGGATCCGTCCGTCTGAAGCAGGTGTCATCTCCCCTGAACATAGGCCTCACTGTCCCTGTGAAATGGGGTTTCGTCTTACCTGATGATGCAGTTTACAGAAAGAAGACCCCAAGGTAACTAACTGATGCAGCTGCTGCCTCCTGGTTTTCTCCGATAGGTTTCCCCTCCTCCGTGTTTTCCCCTTCCGGTTAGTGTTACCTGCATATGGTTCACCTTGCTCCAATTATGGCACTCTGTACTGCATCTCTCAGAACACACACACGTGCAAGTGCCCGTCTGATGCTGCTGTCATTTGCTACTGCAGGAAATGGAAGCCGAGCAAATCTCAGAGCAGCCACGCCAATTTGGATTCTTTGCTTAGAACATCTCCACCTGCGGCCTCTAACGGGTGGCCGGCAAGTGCGCCCGTTAATTGGTTTGGGGGTCGCTGCCGGTTGTTTGGGGAGAGGCCGTCCCACACCTGCGGCCCCCAATGTTCGGCTCCCAACGAAACATATTTCATTCAAATTTAGGGAACTTATTACAAGGTTTGAATAAAATTTGCGCGAATTTAAATCTAAACATAGACTAGTCTATTATGCGCCGGCGCTAGGGCTTGCGCCGCCGCGTCCTACTCCTCATCGTCGGTGGCGAGGTTCACCCAGTCTGGTGCACTCCGGGGGGTAGGCCCCCACGGGTGGTGCTGTTGGGCGGCAGGCGGCACTGGTGGAGGCATCCCCCACCTGCAGCTGTGGAGGCACGGGTGCGACCATGTAGGATTGCATCGTCTGGAAGGTGCCGGCTCAGGGTTACTTCTCCTCCATCGCCCACAGCTCCTCCGACTGGCGCCTGTCGAGCTCGAACGCCTCCTCCTTCGTGAGGCCCAACGGGATGAGATCGCCGATGTAGTCTTCCTCCTTCACCTCCTGGCAAGCACGGCGGTCGCCAGCCCTCCGCCCAGGCAATGAGGCCCTCCTAGTACATGTGCTCATTGGGCCTCTCCAGCGACAGTGGCGGTTGCGCCACAGTGCGGAAGAAGACGCCGCGAGCTCGGCACGGCGGTTGCGTCAGGTCGCATCACGACATCGGGGAAAGATGTCGCTGCCCCGGTCCATGGC
The DNA here is from genome assembly GCA_910589765.1 of Avena atlantica. NCBI lineage: Eukaryota > Viridiplantae > Streptophyta > Magnoliopsida > Poales > Poaceae > Avena > Avena atlantica. The sequence goes on along the minus strand of OU342738.1, from coordinate 331,926,250 downwards.
CCGCTGAAGAAGGCGTGGCGGCTTGCACGGCCACGACGAGGGCGGAGGCCACGTCTGGGGAGGACGTCATCGATGTCGAGGCCATCCTAGTAGGCGTGGCGGCCTTTCTGGTTGAAAGGGCCGACGTAGGGCACTGAGCTATTGCTCCAGGAGTTCAGCCGAGTAGCGGTCATCGAGCCAGCGAGGGTCCCTGTTGGTTGATGGCCGACAGCAGGGACCGACGGTGGGCGATGACCTCCTTCGGGCCGTCATTGATGGGCAGGGACAGGATTGCGTTGCCATCATGGGGGATGTTGCACCCGCCTGGCCGGCGGCACGAGGAGTTCGCCTCGCACATGACCGTCGCCTCATACATGTTATCAACATATTTGTAGAGTTATGCTTATTAGCATATTGTATTGTAGGCTACTAAAATTTTACAAAATGGGCATCTGAAAAAGGAAAAAAAAACTTATTTTTGTTCCAACATTGATGCAAACATAATCGTACATACTAGACATTTTTTTAGACTTTTTGGATACTAAAGTAAAGTTTTCTGAAATAAAAAAAATAAGGTCACCGGAGCTCAGGAGTTACAAATGATTTTCGATGGAGAACCCATAAGATTTCTAAAATGTGATAGAATAAATTGTCAATCATTTTCACTTCAAGATGTTTTGAATTGAACTCCATCCAAATTGAAACATGTCGAGAGAGAAATTTACATTAGAAAGCCAAGTATGTAATCTGCGATTGGTTCAGATATGAACTTTTCAAAAAATGAGACTTTCAATACTTTTATTTCGCCGGACATGTCGCACCCGCGCACAGTGGAGCCGGGCCAGTCTTCGTCGGACATGGTTTAGAGACACGACGCGGTGCTTATGGACAAAGAATCGTGCACGCCGTGAAGCTCGCCTCCGACACAGTGCAGCTCGCCGGCCACTCCGCGCAGGTCGCTGCCCAGCTCATCGACCTGCTCACGGCCTAGCCAAGTAGCCATCCGTCCTGTAATCGCAGTGCTCCATGGCGCCGCGTCGTGCCTCGCCCACAAGGTCAAGCGCAAACCGGTTTGCTTTTAGGAGTTACTAGCACACGTGCCCGTGCGTTGCAACGGGAAAAAAATTTATGGCACAAGCACCTTGTAGAACCACTTGACGGGTTCCATTGGACCCGCACACTCGCTGATGCAACATTGCTGGAAGCAAAGAAAATCTCTATTTATGAGAACATCCATCATCAACATTGGCGATCCGGCAACAATGAATTTCACTAATAAAAGATGCATCAAATTCAGAAAACCTTTGCTTCACTTTATTCGTTTTTATATAATGCACATTTGAAAATTAAGTTTTATTAAACTCACAATTTGACTTTGTATCTTTTCAAGGATCGGATTAGATATTTTTGTAGCCACATTATTCCATTGACACTATCAGTTCTTCGAAATACACCTTTATACCCAAATCTTCTATCTAATATTTTTCAAATAATTACTTATTTTAGCTAACCATTGATCCTTATTTTTTAGTTCTGTACAAAAATGCAGCAGGCAACCACGCATTTGATCCGCGATCGCGCACAGCAGCAGAAACATGTACGACGCATAGTCTTGGCTCTATTCTTATCCTTCACTATTTGCTTCATGTGGTGCCGCTCACCGAAGCAACGTCAACCTTGACACGTTATGCCCGAGCCTACAGACATATGCGTTCGTTCGGAGACAGCAGGAGCAGCGTGCACCTTAGCATCGTCCCTGACCTCACTCCCTCCCCCCAAACACACCAAGGAACCGCCGCCGGTAGCACCCTGCGCCCCCACACCCCTGTCCCCCACCAGTAGGCTCCCCTACGCGCCCGCCCCCACTGATGTCCAGATCCCCTGCTTGAGTCGGAGCTTCCCGGATCGATTCGCGTTTGGGCCATGAAGGCGCGGAGCGCAAGCCGCATGAGCAAAATCGAGATGAGGAAGAGGTCGCCCGGCACCGGCAGATGCCGCTGGGTGAAGGTCAAGCTCTGGTCAGCGGCATCGATGGAGGCTGGGTCTGGAGAAACCCGGTAAGGTCGGCACAGATGGGAGGCTTCGGTTGCGGTGGCCGGAGCAACGACGCCATAGGGTGCAGCAGGAGGCGGCCGCCAGAGACAGAGCCGCCACATCTCCGGTGTTGATAGCCGACTTCGTCCTGCCGGAAAGGCCCACGCGCACAAGCTCCATGCCTCGGTTAAGCTTTCTCTGTCTCCCCATTGACTTGCTCTTCTCGGATTGCTTTCTCGTCATCCTTGATTCCTTTCTACATATGTATCTCTGATTGCTTTCCCGTCGCACCTTGGTTCCTTTCTACATCTGTATCTCTCTCCAATTGTCCCAGGCAGCCATCAAATTCCCATTCCAAGGCGACTTGTTGATTTGGGTCGATCTGCGAAGTATATAAGTTGGTGGAACTCTGTTTAAAGGAGCAATGTGGGACTATTCAATAAAATTGTATCGTATCGGAAATTATTAAGGAGTTTATTTATGACGAATTGGTGCACTGGATCGGGTTGCCGCGGTGGGTTGGGCCGCACAGAAAAAAATTCCATTGCGGGCTAAACTGTGCGGCGTCGTATATTATTAGGTATAGATTAGGGGCGGCTACTGCTAGGGGTAAAAGTGTCCAACTAAAACTACTTCACACAGTGCGTAACTTATAAATCTTGAAAAAATCTATGAAGGGAGTAGTATACTGCCCCACGCGTCCATCGGGACGGCCAGGATGGAGGGCGAGCGCGACACGCTGCTGAAAAGTGTTGGGCCGATTTCTAGGCTTTCCGCCAGCTGTCGGAGCGACGAAGCGCCTTCTGTTTCTCTCTCTTTTTTCTGCGGAGAAGTGTCCTGTTGGTGGAGCCTCCACAGCACATTCCCTCTGCCCTTCTTGAAAAAAAATCCCCTCGATGAATGCGAAGCGACCAAGGTCCGGCGATCTCCATCTCCTTCCTACCATCTCTTCGCCGCGGGAAGAGAACTCCGGCGCCCACAGCATCTCGTCTCCTCCCCCTCGCAGGTGCGTTATCTCGTTCCCCACACTCAGGTCTCTCTCTCTCTCTCTCCGGTGTTTTAAACCCTAACTAAGTCCGACCTCTGCGGCTGCGCTTTGTAGGATGGATTGGTCCAATCTCGGGGAAGGGCCGTCGGGGATGATCGCCGAGCGGCTTCTCGCCAACGACGTGACGGACTACGTCCGCTTCCGTGCCGTGTGCCGCCCGTGGCGGCAGTGCACCGCCGACCCACGCGCGCACGGCACGCTGGACCGCCGCTTCCTCCCGCGCAGATGGATTATGCTCCGGGAAAAAGCCGCAGACCCCGACTGCCGCCGCCTCCTCAACGTCTCCACCGGCCAGTGCGTCCGGGCGCACCTTCCGGAGCTCCGCGGCCACGACGTGTGCTCCCCCACCGTCGAGGGCCTCCTCGTCCTGCTCAACTGGAGCACTTATGTCATCCGCCTGCTGAACCCGCTCACTCGTCAGGTGGCCGATCTCCCGCCGGCAACCACACTTTACTCCCTGTATTGGCGCGCAGGCACGTACGACGCTTATCCCAGGTTGGATTTCGAGGTTTCAGGCGCTGGCCTTGCCGGTGACGGCACGGTCGCGGTCCTTTTCGAGCATGTCCAAATGCTGGCCGTCGCCAAGCCGGGTGACGAGGAATGGACCCTGGTCAAACAAGGCACTTCGCTCTTGCCAGCCATATCATTTGCAGGCCGTTTCTATTGTGCCACCGACTCAGATATCAAGGTGGTGGATACTAGAGACAACCAGCCACCTCGGCTGGTGGTGGCTGCTAAGAACAATCACCGATTTTCCCGGATTACGGGCGCCGCGCATCTGTTGGACAATGAGGGAGAACTGATTTTTCTCAGTCGTCGTGCCGAAGGAGAGGACTTCTTTGGTGAAGCAAAGTACTTCATGAAGGTATCTCAGGTGGATTTGGAAGCGAGGAAGACACAACCAATCCATGACCTTTGTGGGCGTGCTGTATTTATTGGATCTAGTTGTGCAATTTCCGTGCCCCCTTTGGCATTCCCGGGCATTGAGAAGAACTCTGTCTATTTTCTAGACGAGGGCAGTTATTTTCAAAGCATTGGAAGGTACAAGATTGTGGATGGAACCACCCTGAGCTTTGACGAAGGCAGTGGCATCACTGAGGCTTGTGGTTTCAATAACAGCATCCGTGGATATGGACCTCGTAGTATCATTGACTATCTATCCCAGTATGTAAAGAAGGACACGTTAGAGTCATTTGCTGAAAAGGACACCTCAGACTCAGACTCAGACTCAGATGCAAACTGCGTAATATGCTGAGAGGGTGTGACAGCTAAATGAAATGTTGTGTTATCTGCTGTACTCAAATGACCTTGCCCAGTTAGCAGTTTATAGCAGTAACATGTGGATACTCTAAATCTCTAGTTATTAGTATATCTGTAGTGGTTTTAGGTGGTTTGGTTGCACCTGCATGTGCTGTCGCTAGTAGGTTTGCAGCTTGGCTGAAAGCGTTATTTTGCCTTTACCCTTTTGATCTGAACTGTAACGATGCTGGGTTTTGCACCCCAGCTTGACTAGCTGCTTTCTATAAAAAAGCAGGGGCCCTTTAGCTTATTCTCTACAAAAGTATCTGTAGTAGTTTCTTTCATTGTATTTCAGTTTGTTGCCCTTGTCATGCTTTCTTAATGATGATCTTGTTGAGTTCATCAGGTCAATCATTTGCCATTTTTACATAAAATTGGTGATCTTGGAAGTTCGACATGTAGTCTTGGCCCAGCAATGTGAAGAACCCAAATCAAAGGTTTTGGGTGGTGACTGGTAAGTAATTATAAACCTCCTATCGTGCTCTTGTCACTAAAGTACAATGCTTTGGTCTAGTTGTCCAGCCCCTGTGTTGTGTTCTGTAGCTAAGATGACTGCACCACGAAGGAAATAATTTGTGACGCAACAACTGAGAACGATGCAAATGAACGCCTACAGGCTACGTATCGATCTCGCCCCCTTGAGGTCACAGCAAACATTGTTCAGATTAGAGATAGTTGCCACTTGCCAGACAAACCACCTATACCTCCCAGGCGAATCATCAGTGTCCCGGGATTCACTCGTCCTGCTAAATGCTGAAGAAGCGCAGCACCTCTGACTCCTGAAGCTCCTTCTCACTGAAAACATATATAGTAGGTTTGTGAAGCAAATGTATCTAGACTACTTTTAGTATATAGGTTCACTCATGTTTGGAGTGAATCTACATACTAAAACAAGTCTAGATACATTTTTTTCACAAACCTAAAACATCTTATATTTTGAAACGGAGGGAGTACTTGATTAAAAAACACATAAAACAGAAAATGTTGGTGACAAAACTGCAGTTCTTCTAAAAACATAGGGCATTGCTGGGCCAACACTTCTGAAAAATGGATACAGGACCAGAGAATGCTGATTACTGAAATGCCTTTCATCTCCTGAATATATAGGTCAATTTTAGTCCTCGACAATGCCCAAAACTATGTACTAGCAACATTCAGCGAAATTGCATTTTCTCTCTGTTTTGGCAAAACGTACAGAAAGAAAAGAAGCCCAAATAGTGGTTCCATTAGGTTGGACGATGAACAGTCTGGAAAGATTGCCATATCAGATCCCTCGTAGCTTAAGCAATTGGACATGACAAAAACATATGGTAATTATTTTCCTTATCACAAGTTTAGGAGAAGTCTGCAAAGATTACAGATCAACTCACAATATTGGTTCAGAGTTCAGACTCTGTTTTATTCTTCTACTAAATGGCATTCGCCTCTGACTTGAAGGCCAGGTCGCCGCTTGCACGGTGGATCAAGCCCCATTGTAGTAAGCTCAAAGTGTGTTACAGTTTCAACTTAATTCGTACACGCGACCACAAGACCATGGAAAACCGAGTTTGGATTTTAGCAAATATCCATTTTCAGCCTCGGACAGTGATGAAGTGATGATAAGCACAACCTTAGCAGCTCCATCATTCAGCCTTTCAAACAAAACAAGGGAATGGCCTCCAATACTTACCTCTCTTCTCTTAAAATCTCAGATTGCATTGTTCCCGTTGTTGTACACCACGGAGGGAATCATAGCTGCTTATTCTACTACTCCCTACGTTTTAAAATATAAGATGTTTTAGCTTTTGTGAAACAAATGTATCTAGATGACTTCTAGTATATAGATTTGGAGTAAACCTACCCAGTAAAAGATGTTTAGATACGTTCGTTTAACAAAAGCTAAAACATCTTATATTTTAAAATAGAGGGAGTAGGTTTGTAAGAGGACTGAAACTAACCGTCTACATCTTTCAAAGAGTACAAGCAACATCACATTATAAGCAGGCAAGGTTGTCTCGGTCACCAGTACAGACATGAAATTTAGGTTGAAATCAGAGTCAACCAAAAAAAAGAGATTTAGGTCAACATCCCATACCATGAAGTGAATAAGCCACGGATGATTAAATTTTAAATGAATATAGATACAAGCTTTGCATTGTTCTGAACAATGTAACCAGGCTACATTTGCAGTTACAAGGCATGAGAGATTAATTTACACATATGAGCATTAGCAGGTTTCTACTTTGTGCTACTTCTGATTTCTACTCAACGACTTGCTGAGTGCCCTCCTCTGTTCGTCGTCTAAATTTTATCCAGACTGTACAGTATAGTGAATTGATCATGTCTCTGAATTTGTTTACACAAGTGCCCTATAAGGTTGTTAGAAGCCCAAGAACATGTACGGGATGGATGATGAAAGGCCTGCGCAGTGAAACTGCTACCAGCAAGAGTTATGCAAGAAGAGGCTCCACTAGAGGTCTTCGCCGAGTGTCCGGGAGGTCCATGGTATAAGCTACTATCGCTGAAAGCAGCGAACAGACCGCTGGAACTAGCCCCAAACCGAGTCTCGTAACCGAATAGCCATATGCCAATTCTTGATTCACGCTGACCTTGGTACTTCCTGCCATGCAAAAAAAATACAACTCTGGTTGTAGTACCAAGAGTTATCAAATTCACTACTACTAGTAAGTAACATTACCTTGATATGACTCGAGAATATACAAAGCTACGCCACAGGAAACTTTGTCAACAAAACTTAATGAGCCGTACACAAAAGCACAACCATTTAGATCTTCTCCTACTAAAACACCTTCCATGCTGATACTTGTGACCTGTGATGAACGCATAAACCAAAAATATAATAATTGTGAAAGTAAACATGATTATGCATCGAATATGCAATGTTGACAAATTCAATCACAAATCTTCAACAGGGCTATGAAATGCTCTCAGCAAAGCATACACCGATATACCTGTCAAAGAGTTGTACAAGCCCGCACAGATAATAACTACTCCCTCCGTCCCAAAATAGATGTCTTAGATTTGTCAAAATTTGGATGAATCTAGACACTATTTAGTATATAGATTCATCCAAATTCAGAAAAATCTGAGACATCTATTTTAGGACGGAGGGAGTACATAAAACATACACTTCTAAGCCACATACATAGGGATTATTACCATGAGCTGTACATAGATATGTTACATTATATCAAACCTTTGAAACTGAATCAAAATTAAGAACATACCGTCATAAGTGCATTGGCAGCTCCTATTGTGATTGAGAGAGCATACATGAAGTTGTGCATACTGCTTGGTAAAAGAACAATTCCAACACCGGACAATATCCAAAGCATTGCTCCAGACGAGAAGTAAGTTTTTAGACGCCAACTGGACCATCTAGTCTCCTATGAACAATAAAAAAATCCATTGAGTTTTTTTTCTTCCCTAGAGAAATGAACTCACTGTTGACTTGAGAAAGAAAATAGATGAATTAAACTCTAAGAAGATAGTCAAACCTGTAACATGACAGATACTATCAAGCTGCAGACATATATAAGAGCAGGTACCTGAAAACGCAGAGCGTGCACACAACAAACATTATTTCATGGATATCCAATTCTCTAACGGATAAATACCTTAACTGATCAACAGCACGAAAGGAAATATCACTAACAAGTATCACTTTCAACATTCAGATTATAACGAGACTGAACTCTGAAGTGCCTGACTGGACTCTAAGTATTAATGGAATCATGCACAGCACACTTCCAAATTGCAGCGAGCTTCAGCTACTTTAGGCCATGCAAATTGTTGCGCCATCTACATCTACAGTTCTATTGATTTTCTTCTGAGAAAACACAAAGCTTGTGTCTTGATGCATTGTTAGAAAGAGTATAGTTACAGTCCTAAGCTTAGGCTAAAACAACCGAACCCTCAAGGCCTTGACAGAACCTTCAAGATAAGACCAAGAATAACAGCCACCAGACAGACATTACAACTGACCCGCTAAACAACCCTCAGCCTAGATGCCATCCACACAAATGAACAAGACACAACAAACAAAATGATGGAAGCAAACACCCGGACTTCCTAGGAGGTCACCCATCCTAGTACTCCTCTTGCCTAAGCACACCTAATTGATTTTTTTAATTCAGGCATTTAGATATTATGCAATAGAATATGCGTCACGAGAGGGGGGGGGGGGGGGGGGGGGAGAGAAAATCCTACCAATGCTTTGGAAGATTGGTGCATTCCCAGATCGTTTATCACGTAGAAAGCAAGAAATGCCTGATCAAATACATAAACGATGTAAATTATCAGCTATCCAGTTAAAGTTCGAACTTCAAAGCATAAGGGGAAAGTCTTTAGTCAAAACTCAAAACATAGTGAAAATAAAAATTCTGCAATAAAATATATGAAAACAGCAAAGACCATCATTATTATTTTAGGCCTTCTCTCTGTATTTGATATGCAATCTATTCATGGCTGTAATATATATATATTTAAAAAGACGAGAATACCTAGGAAGAACTACGCATATTTTCTTTACAAAGGCAGGAACCAATATTCAAGCAGAAGAGGACTCAGACCTGGGTAGTGAGATCACCCAACTCCCACACCCAACTGATCTAGGCTCAGTTAGAGCAGCCACAGTGCGGCGCTTAGCCGTCGACGCTAGGATCAGAATCCTGGTGTATCAGCAGTTCCCGACTTCGTTCCCGGGCGCCGGACCCAAGTACAGTCGCCTGACGCTAATTGTTTTTTCTATCGTTACCTGGAAGTCGGACTCATCAGGTAGCACTAAAAATTTCCATACTGAGTTAAATTGGCGCCTCAAACAAGAGCCCACCGCTACGAGAGTGGGCGCTTCGCTGCCTGGTTTCTTTTGTATGATTAACTTTTAGTACTTAAGCGCCTGATTAAGCGTCCGTGCAATGTGAATGCTCTTACTGTAATTTATGAAGGTATTACTAATATTCTAGTACACAGTGAAATTTTCTATCTTTAGCATGTCAGTACATTTTACATTAACCGAAACAAGTGTAATAATGGAGTTAAATGACACAAAAATATAGTCAAAAATCATGGGATGCATGTTATGTGGAACACCAGATGTATGAATGAACTGTTCAAGATTCCATACTACAATAAAACACAATGCCGTTTAATAAACAATATGTTAAACTGGAATTTCATGCAAGAAACTTAGACATTTTCACCATTCCATGGCACACCATTAACAGGATAGTTTACTCCAAGTGATGTATCTTAATCAGCATGAGATGTCCTTAACCATACTTAGCATTCAGCACACGATATCTAAGACTTGAAAATGAATACGTAAAAATAAGGCAGCAAAGTAAATGGAATAAACAAAGGTGATTTCACTTAGCGAAGATTACTAGATACCTGTGAAACGTTGGTCACCAATCTAGTGGACATGTAGACAAGAGCAACTTGGAAATACAACACTTTCTTGAACCAGTGAGCCCATGAAATTCTGGAGAGGCTCTTATTCTGAGGTTGGTTTAACCTACAGATGTAAAATTTATTCAAAAGCCAATAATTAGATCATAAAAAACATAATGAGCTTTAAGAACATTTTCAAAAGAAGATAGCGTCAAACGTTCATAACTAACACAAGGTTTTCACCTTACCCTGGCTCTTTTGTTCCAATCAAGAACACAGCAACAAAACAAGATCCAAGGGAAATGGATGCATAAGCTATCCACCGGTACTGCCCAACAGGTTTGGAAAAATGTAAGACGAATCCACAAACTTGAATAAATACTAGTATAAATTATTTAACAAAAGAAAGTACCTGAACTATTACACTCACTGACTGCAGTAGACTAAACATCAACAAAGCAATGCCATACAAGCTAAGATTTGCAATCTGGCATAAGCATGAAAAATGAGCAAGTCAGAGGCAGTTATTTTGATACCTGGACAAGGTAGAATTAAGGCAAAGTTGTTCTAACCATTGTGAAGGCATTGCGACAGCTCACTAGTGCAACCCTACTTGTTGGGTTTGACGTCATGCAGTTCACCATTGACCTTGAAAAATGTATAAAAGATATACACAGGTGAAATGTTGAAATAACAAGAAAATGCATGCACATGAGTAGTGCAATAAAGGAGCATTACATGTGAGCAACTTGAGTAACTGCCCAACCAACATTAAAGATGGCGGCAAATATACTGTATCCAACTGTCTCCAGAGCAGATGAATTAGTCCCCGTGAGTTTGCAAGGCAAACAACTACCGAAAACAGATGAGAAGGAAATTGCGACTAGAATAGATCCGCCTGCATGCCACAGTTTGAAATGCCCAAAACGATCAATCTGAAAATAGAAAATGATAAATTTAGCGTGCATCCTTAAAAACAAGAGAAGCAATCAAAATAATATTATAGTTATATAGAATCTTATAGAAGTTCTAAGATCCTGCTCGATTTTGGCTCATACCAGTTCACCAACAAAGATTGTTGCAAAGCCATCTGCTAATTGACCAGAAAGCATGACAATAGCAGCATCACTGTGAAGGTAAATAAAATGTGAAATGTCCAAAAGAATTTTGAAGCAAGAAGTAATAGATTCAAGCTTTTTAAACCTCAAAGACAAACTATTTCTCAAAAGGTGAATGTAATATTCTGATCCTATATCCACATTTACACAGACTCTGCTGCCTACTCTTGAACACGAATGATCAACATTTTCTTAATCGGAATGTTTGAGAAAAAAAGTTCCTCGTTGAATACAGTGGATGTGGAATTTAGACTACTGTGAAAAATGATTGCAGAAATTTCTTCATTCAATATGCTTTAGCAATATGTGAAGAACATATCCTTATAATTTAAAATACACGTCCTAGTACATACCTTGGGCTAAGCCCTACATCTGTCAAGAATACCAGCAAATATGTAAACCAGCAAGATGATGTGATATCATTTAGCATATGCCCAGAACCATAGGAAAGTATTGGCACTCTCCCTAATGGCTCATCCCACTGTAATTCACTTGATGGCTCATTATCCATCATTTTAACCATTACTCGTCTTCACCAATACTATAGGAGTACCACCTACATACAAAGAAAAACGTGTTACATTCAGTATGTGAGTAACCCAGTATCACTTCCAACTTACAAGAAGTCGAATTGTACTCCAAGGTTGATTTTTGTGAGTCTCGCTTGAGTTAAAATGTTTGCATGCTGTTCTCGAGGCTCGAGAATAAACAGCTCAAGTAAAGAAACAAAATTTCAGTATACAGTTGGATCAATAAAGTGAAAAAAAAATGCAATTATAGTTTCGAATTTTTACATGATGCCAACACAGGGTCACTCACAGGCAACAAAACAGATGCTGTGTGTCGTACTCAGTGGAAGGCTTCAAGCTATATCAAATGAGTATTGGATTCTTTGAACAATGTTAGAAGTGGAAATTGGGAAGTCTTCCATATTTTCCGGACTCAAGAAAAATCTGATATTTTCCAGACTCAAGAAAGACAATACAGCGTAAATGATTTTTTGAAGTATACTAGTACTATGATCAACCGACAGTGAATTGGTTGAATATAAAGTAGCTCCCTAAAAGAATCCTCCAAATCAAAGAAATCTAGCGCTACCAGCGTCATCATCTAAAGCAAGCGGCTCCAGCTTTTAACATGAAAACTGAAATGGAATGACCCACTAAATGGAGAACAAACTTATCGGGTTATTAAACACAGGAGAATATCCACATTTCACTGACCGTACCAACCCGTCCACAACTTTATGAGCAATCAATCGCCTTATCTCCCCCTTTCCTCTCTAACTTTCCATGGAACCTGGTCGTGCCCACACAGTAGCATTCAAACACCAGACAAATTGCACTAAATCTGTTCTACCAAAACATCAGATTTTGTGAAGCCTGGACCGGGTCCGCCGGACGGAACAGTGTGTACAGATTACATGGTGTGGGGGAAACTGCAGAAAGCCGGAAGAAAGAAACACTAACAAAACATCGCACACACAGATATTTCTGTGTAGCCCATAGACAAATTTCGCACGAACAGAGCCCGAACAAGTTCTTTGTTTCGAGAATGAAAAAAATATACAATTGCAGGAGAGGGCTCACCAGCAGCCGCGGCGCCAGGAATAGTTTCTTAACCGAACAAACAGAGTCGACACGAGTCCTTCGTTTGGAGAGAGAGGGGGAAATCGGAGGCCTCGCCAGCCGCCGCGGCGCGGATCGCCGCCCTTGAGCGGCGGTACGGGACCAGGAACCCGCCCTTCGGCGTGGAGGAACCCGCCGCGGGCAAGATAATTCCGGGGAAGAAGGAGCGCGCGACGGCGACGGGAAAGGGAGAACGTCGAGCGGACGGCGGGCGGAGAGAGATATTAAATAAGGAACGCAAAGGAGATGACGAGAAAGGGATTTCCTGGGTTTTTTCTTACTACAGTAATATAAACGTTAACGAGAAAGAAATGGGAGAGAGACTGTCTGAAGGTGAGGGCGCCTCCCGCCGTGGGCCCGATGGGAACGGGGCGGCGAAGTCCGGGCGGGCGGGCCCCGCGCGGCGCGGACCGTACGAGATTCCGGGCAGAATCGGTGGCGCCGCACGTCAGCTCGTCCGCGTCCTGGGGCACCTTGGCGTGCAGTGCAGCGCCGTGCCGTGATGGATGCCCACACCGTGTTTTTTAAATACAGCACTCCTCCTTCGGTGGCTGGATTTAGTATAATTTGCTCAATTTAATCTGTGTATTTGTCAATTAAATTTAATTTTGTTAGATCATGCTTATCATCCATTTTGAGTTAACACAGACAACACAAACATGGGTCCCACTTGCAGGAGAGCAGCTAGCTTCGACCGCTGGTGTCACCTCGATGCCCTTGAGTTAACACAGACAACACAAACATGGGTCCCACTTGCAGGAGAGCAGCTAGCTTCGACCGCTGGTGTCACCTCGATGCCCCCCCCCCCCCCCCACACACACACACACAACACTCCCCTAATTCCCTAAACAAACAGCTGCTACAGGTTCCAGTCCAGTGATCGCCGTCATCGTCGTCTTCTTCCCCGTCGACTCATTCATTTTACCCTTCCTCTTGAACAAAACAACCTAGAACTAAAGGACATTATAATAGCGTGGGACGCTGTCTTATGGATTAGATGGGAGGGTACGTGCAAATATTTGCAAGTGAAAATCTACATTCTACATGCCGAAATGGGTTCCTATAATTTTCTAGGCCAGCTGCTCTCCTACAAATGGGACCTTCATTCAAGTGTCATCCGTGCTAGCTCAATTCGATAGCAAACATGATTTTAGGCTAAATCGACTCCAATTGACTTGTACACAAGTTAAAATGTCCAAATTTAAGAACTAAATCGAACCGTCCATGTTTTCTTTTTGGAAACGTCGAGAGTCCATCCTGGAACATAGCGTGCGTTCCTGGGTGTCGTGGCTGCAAGGTGTTGTAGATTCATGCGTTGATCCGGAACAAAATTATGGACTTCTTTTTTGGTAGAGAGAAGAGGGGAAACGTGGACTTTTGCCCGGTAGTGCGTGAAAATAAGGACATGTATATTTAGTTGGGGTGGTTGAACTTGAACTTGAACTTGGGTGGGTGGTGTGAATTGTGAAAATCTTCGCTGCTCGCTAGACGCTAGCTCTAGGGGTTGCTTGTTTACCGATGAGTGACAGGGAAAGTATTGTCCTTGTCTGAAAGTTCCGTTCTGTAGCCCAGAGATAGTCGGAAAAGACTCCCACAAAAAAAGGAAGGCAAAGGCCCCACGCCAAAATAGATCGACCTACAGATATTTCAGTGGAATCATTCATCGGAAATATTCTCTTCATATGAATAATTCTACTACTCCCTTCGTCCGAAAATAACTTTGTCTAGATTCAAATGTATCTAGACGCATTTTTACATATAGATACATTCGAATCTAGACAAACATGTCAGTTATTTCTGCATAGAGGGAATACCTCTAATCCATAATAAGTGTAATTTAAAACTGCGACACCTATTATCAATCGGAGAGAGTACTACATAGTATCAAAGAAAAACATATTGGCCAAAGGAGAACACATTGACCCGGTGAGCGCCAGCCTACGATTGTACGTATATATAGCTAAAACACAGCAGGTCATACTGTATTTAGAGTGAGCTATCTAAGCCCCCTTTCCGCTGACTTTTGAACATTCTTTCTCCTTAACGCGGCATGAACATGGCCATGTTCATGTTCAGGTTTTGCAAAGAATATTTGCCTTTTTGTATAGGAGTCCACTTGGACATTTTTGGTCCGCCAATAATTTATCCTTTGCACGTTGTTGCCGGTACCCATAGACACCGACACACCGTGCGTGGGTGGATGCCAGCCTAGGATTTTAGACTAGCTAAAACTGAGGTCATTTTGTATTCATATACGGAGCCTGACGTTCTTTTTTTAAACAGAGGTAAAAGGTTTTTGCCGCAGTCTATTAATTAAGCGGAAGAGAATTACTATCATATAGTTACTAGGCAAGCACAAGCGTACTAATGTCCACCCAAAACAAGCAACTCCCCGACCGCCAAGGCAGACCAACCAACTCACTCAACCTGCGACAACCTCAAAAGTCAGCGGTGGAGAGGACCAGGAGGCAACGGCCAGGACCAGGGGAGGAGGAGCATGCTGCTCTCTGCTCACGCCGCCATGCGTCATGCGTGTAGGTGTAGGTGTAGCGTGCGTTCCTTCCTAGCGTGGCTGAGCTTGAACTTGGGGTCTGTGATAGATCTTCGCCACGGCTTTGCTTGTTCGCCGACCGATGACAGAGTGACAGCAAAGTATCGTCAATGTCCGTGAAAGTACTAGTAGCTCCACACGTACTATTATGTACAGTTAGCTCGGAGATAGTCAAAACAAGATTTTCCCCAAATAAAGGAAGGCAAAGGCCGTACGCGATAAAACATCGACAAGCATCCGCTTGGAACCATTCATCCACCGGTATTCTACAAATCTATCTACGGATAATTAATTCTAGGCATTTTATATTAGCTAGTATAAAAACTGAGGTCATTTTGTGTTCAGACGGCTAAGCCCCTCCACCCTGACTTTTGAACATTCTCCTAAACGGCATAACATGGCCAGTTTCATGCCGTTGTAAAAAGAACTACTATATTATCCATTTTAATTGTTATTGGATTGAATATATCTAGTATTAAAATATATCTAAATATATCTATTTTTATGACAAGTAATATGGATCGAAAGGAATACCTAAAACTTAGGTCATTTTATATTCAGACACCTAAGCCCTTCTCTATTGACTTTGGGAAGCTCTGCCAATGTTTGCTTCTTATTTTTGTAAGGAAGCCACCTCAATGTAGCTCCTTTGCACGTGGGCAACGTCCATAAATTTCCGAGTTCATTTGTTGACCTCGTGAAATGTTTGCAAAACTCAGGTGCACTCTTTTAGTCATCATCGTATCTGCACGGCATGGAAAATGCATTTTCAGATCGCGTGAAACCTATGTCTAGCCGGAAATGACTCCCGCCAGACAGAAATCGTAAAACGAACCCGTGAAACATAATATTCCGTTTCACGGGTTTGTTTTGCGGTATCTATTTCGCACTACACAAACTTGGACTACAAATCACAGATCACGTTTGATTATTTCATTCACGTAAAGTTGGACGACAGCTACATAGATCAAATTAATGAATGTTTAACATCAAATAACACAAATAATCATCCATTAATCATATTATACCAATATTTGTTCAAATCAAATTACAAAAAATATCTAAATCAAATAACGAATGTTTCCAATGACAAATAAATAGTTTGAACTCAGTGCATAAAAGAGGGGGGCTTCATCGCTCGTGGTGCAGCCAATGATGTTGAATGAGGTCTTCTTTAAGCTGGGTATGTGTAGTAGCACTTTTAATGTCCCGATAAGTCTGGAGAAAAGCTTCAATGCTATCGGGGTTGCGTTGGCTTTACTTGGGTTCCAACATTGTCAAAGAAGAACTCCAAGTCCTTGTCCTTCCCATCTTTTATTATCGTGTTGTGGAGGATGACACGACATATCATGATGTTGGACAAGGTTTTCTTATCCCAAAAACAAGCAGGGTCACGGACGATAGCAAACCTAGCTTGCAATACCCTTAAGCCCTTTCGATGTCCTTGTGGGCTGCTTCTTGATCTTGTGCAAAAATAGCTTCGTCTCTAGTTTGAATATTTGAAACAGTCTTCACAAATATACTCCAAGTTGGATATATGCCATTAGCAAGGTAATAGCCCATAGTGTAGTCTTGGTCATGACTTTGTAGTTGCAAGCTGGATGTTCTCCTTTTGCCAAATTGGCTGAGAGATCCTCACAACCTGTTGGGGGATGACCCCGGGTAGGGTCAAGCTAAGGAAAAAGGGCAAGCCCACGCAGATGTTGACCGGGTCAAAGGATGACCCGACCGAATTATATCAGTACCGACCGAATAAGGACCGGGTTATCCCGAGTCGGGTAACTAAGGCCTGACTCGGCCGACATACGAGGTAAGTCGGCATACCATCTACTATGTTTGTATCTGCAGGTCACGACTTGGCCGAGTCATAAAAGGCGAGGCCGGGTCATGGGGAAGCTTGCTCAAGAAGGAGAGGGCGAACCCCGAAGTCAACACTGCACGCTGTCTCTCCCTCAGGAATCTGTATAGTGCCAAGCACTACGGACAAGGGACAGAGGAGCAGGAGAGGCGTCACGAGGTGACAGTCCCAGAGTCCGATGCTCACATGTCGTGGAATCTGGGTTATTTTCGCCGATAGAAGGGATACACGGAAAGGCTCCCCCCGAGTTACTATTTTGGGACAAGCATATTCCATGAATATGCTATCCACGTCAGCCCTAGTTGTAACCAGGACACCCCTTTATAAGGTGAGACAGGACCTCCTAGAGAGGGGATCGATTCATTTTTACTTAGAACTAGCAGAGAGTTTCTTCTTCTTCTCGCTCGTACAGCTTGAGGAGCAAGTGTAGCTACTATTGAGGTGAGTAAAGATCTTGTTCTTGTGTTCTGTGTGTAGAAACCACTACATCATCTCTCCCTGGATCCCACTAGTGCATATTGGCCCCAACCTAAGCCTACTCATGGCATATGCCGTGCCTCCACCACGACAGTTAGCGCCCACCGTGGGGCCAGCAGCGGTGCTAGCTAGAGTCTAGATCCGGACGGGAAACTTCATCAACAAGTGCGTCGTCTCCGGCTTGGTCCAGAGGTTCGACCTCTAGGATTACGTCAGCGACAACGCGCGCAGCTTCGGAGCGCGGCCACCCCCGCGCAACGGTATCTTCATCAACCTAGGCGCCCACAAGATCTATGTCGGCGTCGACACTTCATGCGTCTACCCACAACAAGTTATCCTCACGGGAGAGCCTCCCCTCAGCACTGCTAGCGGTCAGCATACCACTCGCCCCGCGGGCAGTGTCGAGGTGATGATGACCACGCCCGCATCTGCAGTAGGCACAGGAGCCGGGCCAAGCAAGAACCCGACAACGACAGATCCAGCGACGGAAAAGCCGGCAACAGCAGATCCAGTGGCAGCAAAAGCGCCTGAGGTTCGTGATGTGACACCTAAGGCGGCCCGAATTAGGGGTCCACCCTTAGAAAGGCCAGAGAATATCTTGCAGGAAGCTATAGATAACTTAACACCCATGTAGCTCCTATTGTAAACCTGGCTAATGCATAAACCGAGTTAGAGGAAACTCGATTGAAAATGTTAGAGGAGGCTAGGAGAGTAGCGGAACTGCAGGAGTCACTTAACCGAACCTTGCATGAGTATGCAAGGGCAAACAAGTTAGACACTAGCCCAACTCGGCTAGATGGTGTAAGGATAAGGGGAAAGAATCTCCTTAGTGATATCAACAAAGAACATGAGTCTAGGCAAGGTGATTCAGCTAACCTGGGACTGCCGAGGTATAGTACTCCGACAAAGAACCTTAGAGCAACAAATGATGCAGCATCCGAGTTAGATGGCCTGACTGGTGAAGCCCGGCAAAGGCAACAGGAAAGATTCATCGAGAAGGTGCACATAGCGGACCAGCAAAATGAGGAAATACTCAGGAACAACCCGGCAAGGCCCGGAGGTTCACGTTTGGTTCATTCAGCCGGAGCTGCCTCGGTACTGTCAGCTACCGCGGCATCTTCACCCGGTGGAGGGTCAAGGAAGATAAAGCATTAACTTTGGGTAGAAGGGACAAACAAATGGTCCCGTATGATTCGGCAGTGGCAGGTAAAGGAAATGAAAACTGAGGCAATGGTAGCCGAGGTAACAGTGGGGAAAGAAACCCAGATCGTGGCCATGCAGGTCAGGGAAACCGTGGGTGTGAGAACCTCGACCGGGATAACCCGACAGGAGGAAGGCCATATCCCCCACAAGATCGCCAGCCGAGGTATGAACCTCGGCAAGGAAGGGATGCAGGACCAGCTCCACATAGCCCGACACAAAACAGATATAATGATGGTTACTCGGAGATGGAGAACGCCAAATTTGCCAGGCCGAATCACCATGGGATGGAAGAAAGAGATGAAAACAGAAACTTGCAGCCATCTGATGTGAGGTTGAAACTTGATAGGCTATACATATCTAAACTGTTGGAGGAGCAAGGTCCTCCGGGTCCCGCGTGTTTTGGGCCCCGAATCATGAGGGAACCACATGTTCTGAACTTTCAGTTGCCAAGAGGGACAAATACGTACAATGGGAGCACCAAACCACAAGATTGATTAATTGATTATGCCACAACAGTGAAAATTGCTGAGGGTAACCTCAGATGGGCAGTAAGATATGTACCCCAGATGTTGGAGGGGGAGACCAAAGTATGGCTGAATAACTTACCAGCAGGTAGCATTAGTTGTTGGTTGGACTTTGAGGAAATGCTTGTTAGTAATTTCACCAGCACGTATAAGAGGCCGAATAGACATCAACAGCTTTCCATGTGCAAGAAAAGACCGAATGAGACTGACAGAGAATTCCTGACTCGGTGGTGTAACCTCAGGAATTCATGTTAAGGGGTGATAGAGTCACAAGCAATTGCTTGATTTGCACAAGGATGCAGGTATGCGAGCGTGTTGTGGCAGAGGCTGCAAAGAGATATGCCAACTACGTTGGCCAATACTATCAGAATAGCCGACTCATATGCTTTAGGTGATCCGACTCAGCCTGAACTTGTGTCGGCAGACCAACATGAGCAGTAAGAACATTATGCTCGAGATGGAGCTGGGTCATCCAGTAGAAATGATTTCCAGGGTAGAAGAAGAGATGACAGGCCAGATTATAGGTACAATTCGAGTCAAGTAGCAGCGGTCACCCAAGATCAGCCGAGTGCTGGGAGCAATCAGCGTCAGAAAAATAGCTCTCAACAATGGACACCGTGGAATGATGACAAGAAGCAGTAGACTCCAGAGCAAAAGAAGCAGTGGCAAGAAAGGCAAAAGTATACGTATGAGTCGATGCTGGATCAGCCATGCAAATTTCACACGCCAAACCCGGCCAAGCCGGCTAATCACACAACTCGTCAGTGTGCATGGATGAAACATGCAATGGGAAACACAGGACCACCTCAAGCACCACAACAGACACATCGGCCACAGCAGCCACAACTAACATGGGAAATGCTCAGCAGCTGATGTTGCCACCACCCCTTGCGAGATATGAGAACCATGAACCAAGGGATGCAGTTCACCATGTAGCAAATCAATATCAGGATAACAGAGGAAACTCCAACAACAATGGGCGCAATGAGTATAGAGAGCACCATCAGTCATACTGCGTGTTCACCACAGAGCAACAGGATAAACAGAGCATCCAGCGTCGACGTATGGAGGTGAATGCGGTTATGCCGACTGTTCCAAGATATATGGACTGGTCGGATCAAGAAATAACTTGGAGTATCAGGGATCATCCCAAGATCAAGCCAAACCCCAGGTCATATGCGTTGGTGCTTGATCCGACATTTATCGGGCCTAGCATGAATGTAAAGTTCTCAAAGGTACTAAAAGATAATGGCAGCAGCATCAACATCATGTATAAGGACACAATGCACAAACTCGGCATTTCTCAAAACATGCTTTAGTCGACCAAAACCACTTTCCATAGCATTGTGCCGGGATTATCATGTGAACCAATTGGGAAAGTCCGGGTAGATGTGTTAAGGTTCCAAATGAAACTTAACCTAGAAAAGTGTACCTTTGGTGTACTAGCTAGAAAATTACTCGGTTTTCTCGTGTTGAGCCGAGTTACTGAAGCAAATCCGACTAAAATTCGGGCTATAAAACAGATGGAGCTGCCGAAGTGCCTCAACAATGTCCAGAAGTTTACAGGCTGTCTGGCATCGTTGAGTCGGTTTGTAAGTCGGCTAGGGGAAAAGGCATTGCCCTTATATCAATTGATGAAAAAGTCAGATAAATTTATTTGGACACCACAAGCCGATAGTGCCTTTCATGAGTTAAAGAGAATGCTAGCCACTGCACCGATTTTAGCCTCACCACTAACAAAAGAGCCGATGTTGCTCTACATAGCAGCGACTAACCGAGTCATAAGTTCCATGATAGTGGTGGAGCGCGAGGAAGATGGTAAGTCGGTGCAGAGGCCGGTTTATTACTTAAGTGAAGTATTGTCAGCCTCGAAACAAAATTAGCCGCACTATCAAAAGATGGCATATGGTGTATATATGTGGACTAAAAAGCTGAAACATTATTTTGAAGAACACCCAATCAAGGTGATTTGTGAGGCACCAATAGCCGAGATAATAGGCAATAAAGATGCCAGCGGTCGAATAGCCAAATGGGCGATTGAATTATCCCCCTATGCTCCTCTGTTCGATAGGAGAGATGCAATCAAATCTCAGACAGTGGCCGACTTTTTTGTGGACTGGGCCAAAGTGCAATATGAGCTGCCACTGTGTGATCCAAATTATTGGACGATGCATTTTGATGGATCCAAATTAATAAATGGGCTAGGAGCCGGGATAGTGCTAAATTCACCCAAAAAAGACCAATTGAAGTATGTACTGCAAATACATTTTGTTGCGTCAAACAACGTAGCCGAATATGAAGCACTTGTTCACAGCCTAAAAATGGCAAAGGAGATTGGCATATGTCAGATTCTATGCTTCGGTGATTCGGACCTGGTAGTCCAACAAGTGTTAGGTCATTGGGATGCACTGGATGCAAACATGGCCTTGCACATATTCCATGTGCAAAAGATTAGTGGTTATTTTGATGGGTGTGAATTTAATCATATACCTCGGGCGGAGAATGATGCGACAGATACCTTGTCAAAGCTCAGTTCGACCATGCAATCGATTCCACATGGCATTGCCCTTGAGAATTTGAGAAAACCATTAATCATACCCTCACGAGAGTCCGAATCAATCCGTCTCTCGGCAGATCTAGGATCCAAAGTAGCCCCAATGGACAAAGATGAGAGTAATAAACCAAGTAACCCAGGGACTGACCCGACAAACCCGGGGACTGCCTCGCAGGATCCGAGGACTGATCAAGGTAACCAACCCGGCAAAAGTTATGTCGGGAGAGGCAATGGAAATTGATGAAACAGTTACCCCGGCACATGAGGTGCCAGAATGGGCACGACCAATGTATATGTTCCTCAAAGATGAGATCTTTCCGGGTGACAAAGTCCTCACTAGGAAAATTGTGAGAAGGGCAAGAGATCCTCTTAGATATACATCAAGGTGAATGCGGGCATCATGCTTCATCCAGAGCCTTAATGGCCAAAGCGTTCCGGCATGGGTTTTATTGTCCCGGCGCACAAAAAGATGCACTAGAATTGGTAAAGAAATGCAATGGTTGCCAGAGGTATGCCAGCAAAATTCATATGCCTTCATCTGAATTAAAAAAATACCCATCACTTGGCCATTTGTTGTATGGTGCCTAGACATGGCCGGACCATTTAAGCTGGCTCATGGTGGCATGACCCATATCTTGGTCATGGTGGACAAATTCACAAAATGGATCGAGGTAAAGCCTATAAGAAAATGTGATGGGCCCATAGCTGTGAAATTCCTCAAGGATATCATCTTAAGATACGGATACCCACACAGTATCATTACGGATAACAACACAAATTTTGCCGAGGGAGCTTTTGCTCGCTTCTGCCAAGATAAACACATAAGTCTCGATGTGACATCAGTCGACCATCCCGCATCGAATGGGCAAGTTGAAAGATCCAATGGACTTGTGTTGTCCGGGGTAAAACCCCGGCTCATGGAAACCGTTGCAAAGATTAGCGGGGTGTTGGATTGAAGAGCTCCCGGTCGTATTGTGGATCCTTAGGACAACTCCGAATAGATCAACAGGCTTTACTCCATTCTTTCTGGTATATGGGCAGAAGCTGTATTACCAGCCAACATAGTGCATGATTAGCCTAGAGTAACCCAATACACAGACACCGAGTTAAATGAAATATCCTGGCAAGATGATGTTGATTGATGGCGCGTGGTAGCGCTTCGTTGGGAGACCCCAAGAGCAAGGTGTGATGAGCACAACAGCAAGTCTTCCCTCAGTAAGAAACCGAGGTTATCGAACCAGTAGGAGGAAGGAAACGACTCAAAGGTGTTTCTAGCGACTTGGAGACCTGCACAACACAAACTCAAGACTTTGCCCGAACGAACAGTGAGGTTGCCAATCTCACCGGTTGCTGAAAACGAAGGATTAACTGTACGGTGTGGAAGGTAATAGTGGTTTGCAAAAATTAAACAGTAACAGTGGAAGATATATCAATGGTAAAGATTGGACTGAGGTCCATAGTTCACTAGAGGTGTTCTCCTTAAGATAAACAAACATGACATGCTGGGTAAACAAATTACAGCTGGGAAATTGACAGGACTGAGCAAGGCATAACAATGCAATACTATACATTCATGATCCTATGAGATTTGATTGGGCACTACAACAAGATACATAGACCGCCATCCAACTGCATCTATGGCTAGTAATCCATCTTTAGGTTATCATCTGAACCCCTACGGTATTAAGTTGCAAGCAACGGATAACTGCTTTAAGCAAAGTGTGTAAGGTAAACAATCCACTTGTTCCATGAACAAGAGACCATTATTTTCTCCCTAGTGGCAACAACACATCTACAACCTTAGAGATTTCTGTCACTTCTCTTAGATTAAATAGAGGCATTAACCAACTATCGAGCATAAATACCCCCTCTTGGAGTCACTAGCATCTATTCGGCCAAGATAGCTACTAGAAACGGAGAGCATGCAAGATCACAAACAACACAGACATGATAGAATCAATAATACAAGACCATTAATCAATCTGACATAGTAATCTCAATATCCATCGGATCCCCGCAAACACAACATGCATGATTACAAATAGATGATCTTGATCATGAACGGAGCTCACAAGATCTAAACATGGTAGCACAAAGGAGGAGATACAACCATCTAGCTACTATATGGACCCGTAGTCCAAGGTGGAACTACTCACACTTCATACCGGAGGCTGGCATGATGAAGAAGGCCTCCCGAATGATCTCCCCTCCGGCATGGTGCCGGGAAGAGCTTCGGATCCCCCCGATCTAGGGACGATGGTGGCAGCGGCTATAGACGGTTTCGTGGAATATTGATCGGGTGCTTAGGGTTTCTGTATCGGGGGGTCTCTGTAGGTGAAAAGGCGAGGCAGGGGAGCCGCCAGGGCGGCCGCACCCCCCAGGCGTGGGGTGGGCCCACTCGTGTGGCTAGGGGGTGTGCCGCCTGGTGGATTTCCTCTGTCTTGTACTCTGGCTTCATGTTCGCCACGGTAAAATATTGACTTTGGCTTTTGTCCCCTCCAATTTCGAGAATATTGATTTTCTGCCTTTCTAGAACCAAAAACAGAAGAGAACAGACAACTAGCACTGTGGCATCTTGTTAATAGGTTAGTACCAGAAAACATATAAAACAGCTCAAAGTGTAGACAAAGCAAAGCAAAGTAGATACTAAACAAGCATGGAACATAAAATATTATAGATACGTTTCCGACGTATCAAGCATCCCCAAGCTTAGCTCCTGCTCGTCCTCGAGTGGGTAAGTGATAAAAAGAATAATTTTTTAGGTGACTTGAACCATCAAAATCAAGATCAAAACATTTACAAGCATTGAAAGCTGGGATCAAAGAACTCTAAACATGAGCATGGAAGATGGAGTTCTAACAGTAAGACAAAGTAACTATGCATGCAACATGATAGATTACAAACAAAGATCATAAATAACACGCATTGAAAAAAGTTTGTTTGTTTCACATATAGAAAACATAGCATAGTGGCATTCAGCTTGTCCCTCATGGAGTAGCAAATAGATGCATAGGACACCTTCAAAGTTCATAAGAGTGAGTAGATACAAATAGCACAAGAACAAGTAATATCAACAATATGCATCAATCAATAAGTTTTGGGACAATGCACATAGAACTAAGAATGGCAACTATGCTCTCTTAATTGGTGCCTAAGGATAGAAGGTGGAAACTCAATATAATGGTGGAAGAAAGACCCTTCATAAGGGAAGCAGGGATTTCAAATTTCAAGAAGAGCTTCCAAAAATTATGGTACTTGTTAGCTTTCAGCTCTCATTGCCCCTATCATAAGCATCTTGAAGTGATTAATGTTAAGGTGAACAAACTATCGAGTATATGCTTGACAAAGTATAAGTTGGCAATCTCATGTCCCTTGAATACGAGTGCCGCCTCATGCTACTCAATTTAGTCACTTGTAAGTTCTTGCCATAGTAAGTACATGTGTATCATAGAGAACCGCCAACGGGGTACCCCTTGCACATGATACAGGAGATATCCCATAATCAAAATGACAAGGCAAGCAGACAAAGAGCATCTCAGAATCTTCTTATTTACCATGGGAAAATGGTGCTTTTTTCTCCCTTTCCTCTTTTCAATGTGTCTCTTTTTTATAAGAAGAAAGCTTCATAGATTGCTCACTATGGTGATGCTGCAAGTTTCCACCATGATTAGGAATGGCTTAGGCTAGCGGCCCAGACGTTTCTCTAACACACATACATAACTCCATGGACTTACAAGCTCCCCTTTTATTTCACACCGACGACATCCATAGACAAAAGAGCATGATATCAAATGTGTAAAAAGTACAAGTGCAATGTTAAAAGCGTTCCCCATGACAGCACGATTCTGCTAATTCCAACATATAAGTGCAAACATATACAACATAGATGATACAATGGTTCAAATTTATTAGGGGCAAGAAAAATAAAGTGTGCCATCAAGTTTGTGAGAGCTTTAATCACTAAGTTTTCACATAAGAAAGAGACTTTTTAACTAGAAGATAGATGAAAACAAGAATATACTTGGAATGGTGTAACACACCGTGCATAGGTATTTATAGTGGACACTTTGGAATAACTTGGTTTCTTGGGAGTTGGATGCATGGGTAGAGCTTACTCATACAAGTGGAGGCTAGCAAAAGACTGGGAGCGACCAACTAAGAGAGCAATAATGGCCATAATCATGCAGAGCGACAAAAAATTACTAATCAAAGCATAGAGTGGTACTACAAGTCAAGGACTAAATGATAAAAGAGGCTATGGTGACTTGTTCATAGTCATAACATGCTGTGAGCATGTGCCAAGTCAACCCAAACAAAGCATCAAAGGAGAATACCACAATACTATGCTTTTGTATGCTAAAACAAAGCATGATTCCTTCAAGGCACATTAAACAATCCTAATTGTTTGGAACAAGTCATGCTATAGCAATAATCACTAAGCATAAAGTCAAAACAACATTTAGCATGACATGATAAGGTCGAAGTCACAGTCAAAGCAAGCTCCTCTTGTACTATTCAAGCAAGAACTTTCTACTCCTCTCCAACACCAATCAACTTATTTGAAACAACACAGCGAGAACGGGGGTCCAAACTACTTTATTCAAGAAAACTAAAATAAAAACTAAGACGCTCTAAGAACAACACAACAGTGCATGAAATAATAAAAATGAAGTGTCTAGAAAGACCTGAGCTTTTTATTGATGAAGAAGGGGATGCCTTGGGCATTCCCAAGCTTTGACGCTTGTACTTCTTGAATATTTCTTTGGGTGAAACGGGGTGGCATCCCCAAGCTTGAAATTTTGTCCATTCTTCATCTTATTACATCATTCTTTCTCTACACCTGAAAATTTTCCTTCATACAAAACTTCACACAATCTTCATTAGCAACATTAGTGTATTCAAAAGATAATAGACCTTTGGGTTTAGATTTAGAACAGCAAAATTTCCACTAAAAACACAAGATACTGTATAAATTCCCTTAAAAATCTCAATTTCCTAAAAAGAACCCAAAAAGGAATCAATAAGAAGCAAATGAAAATAATGGTAGAAATCTGTCAAAACAGACCAGCAGGTAGAAACCGATTTTTTCGAAGACCTTCTGTTGCTAAAATCAAAAAGTGTTGAACTAACGAAGGTTATCTAACATAATGGGGGAATTATTCAGAAAATATCAGCTCAATCCGACTTACATAGATTTTACACGAATTTTTATGGTGGAGCACACAAATCTGTTTCGGGACAGCAACTCCCCAAATCTTACTTCCCTCTCATTGGAGGTTTTTCTTGGCACAAAAGGCAAATAAAAAGGATAAGGAGAGGTCATTACTGAAGTAATAACTTACAATACTCAAGAAAACTTTTGAGTTATCTCCCAATAAGTACGTTTCTTTAACGCCTTTAAGTTAGGCTTGATAGTTTGAGAAGATGCTCACATAAGAAATATGAATTGAAATAAAAGAGAGCATCAAGAAGAAAATTTAAAACACCTTTAAGTCTAACCTACTTCCTATGCATAGGAATCTTGTATGAAAATAAATTCATAAAGAACAAAGTGACAAGCATAGGAAGACAAAAGAAGAGTAACTTCAAAACTTTCAGCACATAGAGAGGTGTTTTAGCACCATGAAAACTTCTACAACCATATTTTTCTCTCTCATAATAATTTTCAGTAGCCTCATGAATAAACTCAACAATATAACTATCACATAAAACATGCTTTTTATGATCTACAGATACGTAATTTCTATCAAGCTAAAAAATAGTAGGATTAAAACCTTCAAACCCTCTTTTAATAATTTTATAACAAGGTGACTGATCATTCAATATAGGACCATCATATATAGCCTTATCATAAATATTTTCTAAGAAAAACTCTTTAGTACCATGCATTTCAAAGTTAGGCACAAATATAGGATTATCATAGATAACAGTAGCATAACTATTATCACAAGTTTTACCCATAGCAGATATTTCAAAAGAATACACAGGAACATAATATTCATCCTCCTTTGGTAAGTATGGGGGACAATCAAATAATGTAGGAGGTAAAGAGTTACTCTCATTAGAAGGTAGGAATGGGTAGATCCATTCTTCCTCCTCTTGACCATTACTCTCCTCCTCTTTTTCATCTAATGAGCTTTTAGGTTCAGCAATTTCGTCTTCCATAGGCTCCTGCAAGGCATTAGGCTCTTCCGTTTGTGAAAGCACCTATTAAAATATTCAAGAATATGGCCATTTTCTTCCTTGTAATTATCAAAGAAAAATTTAAGTATCTCATAAACCTCATATTCATAAGGTGCATCATCACTATTTTCAAGCAAACTGGCAAGTTCAAATGCACCCTTGAAGGCAATAAATTTTTCAATTTGTTCCACATCTTAAAAGTTATAATTTCCTTTAACATAAGAAGATATGGTAACATTATCATTATACTCACATTGAAAAGGTAGGTGTTTATACCTCCTACATCAACAAGATTTATCAAAGCAATAAGTAACATTATAAGTAGAGCACACCTCTCTAGCAATAGTATTCAATTTATCAATTTGTCCCCATAAGTGCTTACCTTTTTGTGACAAACGGTGTTCCTTATAATAATACTCTTGTTCTTTTGTGAACCCACCTTGCCAATAAGAACTAGTTTCAAATAAACCATCCATTGATAGAAAGCATGAGAAAGCAAGGCAGTAACAAACCAGCAACTAGAGCAGGAACTAATTTTTTTGTGTTTTTGATACGAGAAAGCAAACCAAACTAAACTATTTTTTTTGGAGTTTTTGATAAAAAGAGGCAAACAAAACCAAGCAAAAGAAACTAAGCAAAACAAAAAACAAAGTAAAGAGAAAGGTTGTGAAGGACTCCCCATGTGAAGACGTCCTTAGCCTACCCGACAACATCGCCAAAAAACTTGTTGATGGCGCGTGGTAGCGCTTTGTTGGGAGACCCCAAGAGCAAGGTGTGATGAGCACAGCAGAAAGTCTTCCCTTTGTAAGAAACCGAGGTTATCGAACCAGTAGGAGGAAGGAAACGAATCAAAGGTGTTGCTAGCAACTTGGAGACCTGCACAACACAAACTCAAGACTTTACCCCAACGAACAGTGAGGTTGTGAATCTCACCGGTTGCTGAAAACAAAGGATTAACTGTATGGTGTGGAAGGTAATAGTGGTTTGCAGAAATTAAATAGTAATAGTGGAAGATATATCAATGGTAAAGATTGGACCGGGGTCCATAGTTCACTAGAGGTGTTCTCCTTAAGATAAAAAAACATGGCATGCTGGGTAAACAAATTACAGCGGGGCAATTGACAGGACTGAGCAAGGCATAACAATGCAATACTAGACATTCATGATCCTATGAGATTCGATTGGGCAATTCAACAAGATACATAGACCGCCATCCAACTGCACCTATGACTAGTAATTGATGATGCTCGACGTGGCACTCCGTTGGTAACCCCAAGCGTAGGGTGTGAAGAGCAAGCAACAAGTTTTCCCTCAGTTGATACCGAGGTTATCGAACCAGAAGGAGGAAGGAAACGTCACACAGGTGTTGCAAGCAACGCAAAGACCTGCACAACACAAACTCAAGACTTTGTCCCAACGAATCAGTGAGGTTGTCAAGCTCACCGATTTGATGTAACAAAGGATTAAACGTATGGTGTGGAAGGTAATGGTTTGCAGCAAGTAAACAGGTAATAATGGAAGATGTATCAATGGTAAAGATTGTACCGGGGTCCATAGTTCACTAGAGGTGCTCTCCTTAGATAAACAACATGGCATGAAGGGTAAACAAATTACAGCAGGGCAATTGATAGGAACTGAGCAAGGCATAACAATGCAATTACTAATTAGAAAGATCCTATGAGATTTGATTGTGCAATACAACAAGATACATAGACCGCCATCCAACTGTATCTATGAGTAGAAGTCCACCTTCAGGTTATCATCCGAACCCCCTCCAGTATTAAGTTGCAAGCAACAGACAACTGCTTTAAGCAAAGTGTGTAAGGTAAACAGTCCACATGTTCCATGAACAAGAGACCGTTGTTTTCTCCCTAGTAGCAACAACACATCTATAACCGAAGAGATTATTGTCACTTCCCTTGGAAACTAGAGGCATGAACCCACTATCGAGCATAAATACCCCCTCTTGGAGTCACTAGCAACTACTTGGCCAAGATAGCTACTAACAACGGAGAGCATGCAAGATCACAAACAACACAGACATGATAGAATCATAAAGACAAAACCATTAATCAAACCAACACAATAATCTCAATATCCATCAGATCCCCGCAAACACAACATGCATGATTACAAATAGATTAAATCTTGATCATGAACGGAGCTCACAAGATCTATACATGAAAGAACAAAGGAGGAGATACAACCATCTAGCTATTACATGGACCCGTAGTCCAAGGTGGAACTACTCACGCATCATACTGGAGAGAAGGCCTCCGGGATGATCTCCCCTCTGGCAGGGTGCC
Source organism: Avena atlantica (assembly GCA_910589765.1). Taxonomy (NCBI): domain Eukaryota; kingdom Viridiplantae; phylum Streptophyta; class Magnoliopsida; order Poales; family Poaceae; genus Avena; species Avena atlantica. The sequence goes on along the minus strand of OU342738.1, from coordinate 331,896,097 downwards.
GGGAAGAACTTCAAATCCCCCCGATCTAGGGACGATGGTGGCGGTGGCTACAGAAGGTTTCATGGAGATTTGATCAGGTGTTTAGGGTTTCTGCATCGGGGGCTTCTTATAGGCGAAGGGGAAGGCCGAGGAGGCAGCCAGAGGGGCCAAACCCTACCCAGGCGCGGGGTAGGGCCTAGCCACACCTAGGGTGGGTCTGGCCGCCCTGGCTGGCCTCTCAGTCTCCCCTCTGGACTTCTTGTTCCCCACGGAAAGTAATTGACTTTAACGTTTGTCCCGTCCAATTCCGAGAATATTTATTTACTAGCTTTTCTGAAACCAAAAACAACAGAAAATAGGAAACTGGCACTGTGGCAACTTGTTAATAGGTTAGTACCATAAAACATGTAAAAAGCACCTCAAAGTGTAGACAAGTAAAGCAAAGTAGATACTAAACAAACATGGAGCATCAAAAATTATAGATACGTTTCAGACGTATCAGTAATCCACCTTCAGGTTATCATTCGAACCCCCTATGGTATTAAGTTGCAAGCAACGGATAACTGATTTAAGCAAAGTGTGTAAGGTCAACAATCCACTTGTTCCATGAACAAGAGACCTTTGTTTCTCTGTCGTGGTGGTGGCACGACAGATGCCATGGGTAGGCTTAAGTTGGGGGCCAATGGATACTAGTGGGATCCGGGGAGGGAAGATGTAGTGGTTTCTACACATATAAAACTAAAACTCAACCTTTATTCAGATCTAAGGGTGTTACAGTTTCTCCTCGAGATGTATGAGAGAGAGGAGGAATAAGATGCAACTAGAGCCTTAGGGAAAAAATGAATCGATCCTCCCCTCAAGAGGCCCGACCCCTCCTTCTAAAGGAGTGGCCTGGTTCCTTCTAGGGCTGACATGGACAAGCATATTCGTGGAATATGCTTGTCCCAAGATAGTAACTCGGCGGGCTTCTTTCCGTGTCCCCTTTCTATTGATGGCAAAGACACATAGTCCACCACATGTGAGCCTCGGGCATGAGGACTGTCACCTTCGTGACCTTCTTCTGCTCCTCTTGTAACATCCCTAAAATCATGTTTTCAAAGTTTGCATATCATCCATGCATTCATAATCATTTAGGGATCATTTTCAAAGTCATTACAAAAACAGAAGCATTTGAATGCTTATTATTTTATGTAAGCAAAGCATTGGCCCAATGCTACTCTTTAATATGAGATTGATTGTTTTAAAACCAAATATGTTTGATACTATGGTTGAATGTTGTATTCCAAAGCTTGGATAAAAATTTCAAAAACAAAGTATGATTTTAAAACTATTTTTAGATCTTTATTAAACATTGGTAAAGGCACTGTTTTCTTTGAGAACTCTAAAGGACCAAGCAGGTTTGGTGAAACAACATGGTTTTACACTTAAATATGTTCAGATTTCACTTTATAAAAATCCAGAAAGAATTTGAAATCAAACACATTTGAAATCATTTGAAAATGTTTCCTGAAAATCGAAATAGAAAAAGAAAAAGAAAAAGGAAAGAAGAAAAGGCCAGCGCTGCCAATTTGGCCCAACATCGAACCCAGCCCACTAAGCCCACCCGGGCCATTTCCCTCTGCTCTCTCCCTCACCCGCGCCGAACCTACCCCGCAGCCACTGATCGATGGGCCCTCTTCACGCCAGTGTCTTCTTCCCCAGAATCACGCGCGCAGTCATCGCTCCGCCGTTACCTCGCCGCAGTGACGCGCGAATTAAACCCTGCTTAATTCCCATTGATTCAGAGCGTAATCCTCTCCCCGCTCCTAGCTACTTAAACCCCACCCCTCCACTGCCATTTCCCCCCACACAGCACCCTCTCCTTGCCACCAGGCTGCCCAGATTTCACCAAACTCTGCCGCGGTACCGACGAGCTCCGGCGAATGATTCCGGTGAGTTCCGAGGGCCCCTCGCCTTCTTATTGACCCTGTCGAGTTCGCCGTGTCTCTGTGCTTTCCCTGATGCCTTTGGTTTGCCCGCGCGTGAACCAGGTCGCCGTCCCCGACCACCTCAGCAAACGACAGAACCGCCGCCTAAATCCGGTGAACGATTTAGGTAATACCAGACCGCCCCTTGCCTTCTCTCTGACCCTATCTGGATCGCCAGATTGTTGTGCAAACCCTGAATCCTTTGGTTTGTGTTAGGGCGGTCCATATCATCGGCAACATCGTTGTCTGCAGGAACCCGACGTCGCCCGCAACTCCGACGAGCCCCAGTGACCTCCACAGCACGCCCCCGCTCACGCCAACAAGTAGTTGAGCATCAACACGACTTTGCGAGTGCGGTACGCACCTCTGCTAATCCCAGACCCCTCCGTAGCCACCGGAACACCACTGACAGAGCGCCGCCGCCGCGCCGCCGTCGCTGGCTCCGCCCATCCATGGTCGCATGCTTGGCAACTGTCGGATCTAGATCCAGCGCATAGGAATAGATCACTTATCGAAGGGCTACGTTTTAGATCTGGCCATGCATTTTCACTTAGATCGTGCGACCCAGGTTGATCGATCCGGCCGAACCGGTACGGGACAATCAGAACACGCCGCGTGGCCTGAGTTTAGTTTTAAAAATAGAAATTAGATCTATTAGTTGTTCAAACTTGCAAAATTCATAACTTTTGATCCACACGTTCAAATTTTGCAAATTTTATATCATTGGAATCAGGAGAAATAATGCTATCAATTTATGCAATGTGTTTAATGTTTTGCTTCTGTAAAATTGGTTATTTTGTAGAGACAGTTATAGGCTTATTTTGAGTATAGAAATTATTTGAAAAATTATTTAAAGATCAAATAAAGTTTATGAAGTGTGTCTTGGTATTTTTTGTGATTCAGTACTGTATACTTGACTTGTTTGGTGTATAAAATCATCACATGGCATTTGCATGCATTCATATATTTTTGTGTGTATATTTGATATGTGATTTTGGTGCCATTATTTTATGTGTAGATTTTGGTGCTAATAGTGATTGTGGTTCTGAAGATTGTTGCTACTCCCCAAACTACCAAGGAAAGTGGTGCTTCATGTTTTATCCCTATATTTTACCTATGCATTAGAAATATTTTGTATAGGACTTGAATGATTATTTTGCTAAGTATCTATATGCTATGCTTTGGGAAATCCTAGTAGTTGTAGTAATGTTAGAATTTCCTCTAAGTTAAGATACTTGCTATTACCATGCTTAGCCTAGCTAGTAGCAACCAAGGGTGGATTATGTATATTCATGATATGTGAAATATTTCTAAGTCTTTGACTTATGTTTTACTTAATAAAACAACTAAGTGAATGAAACACCTGGGTGGAATGGACAGATTGGTTTGTGTTGAGTGGTTACACAAGGCCCATTTCTATGGTTTACCTTGTGTATTCACTTGTGGAAAGCCACCCAGGAACAAAGGGATTTGAGATTCCAAATGTTAAGAAGCTTCTAGTGCAACCACATGGCATTATGGGCTCTGTCTGGATCACATAGGTTGCAATAACTTAGCCATTTGGACAGTTGGTGGTAGTGGGATGATAGGCTGGAACGCGTCCATTTGGTTTAAGGGAAGGCTTCTGAAAGGTCTTGTCTTGGTGAAAATTAAGTCTTGTGGGGAAAGTGCACAACCTCTGCAGATGGAAGAAATCTAAGTACTTAGCCATGTCCCTGGTATTGGACAACTTTAGCATCAAGACATGGAAGTTATAAAAAATCTCCTCATCCCAATTTTCTAAGTTAAAACTTGTGGTTGAACAAGGGTGAAGGTTCACCAATTTCTATTGGTGGTTCCTCGGGAAGGTTTTGTCAAAGAAAAACTTAGTGTTTTCAACTGATAGGAAAAACCTATTTTGAGCAAAGCAAGCCTAAGCTACACTTAGCCAAATTCATGTAGTAACTAGATGTTAATATTCTGCTAAAGGTATCACTTTCCAATACTATTCCAATGTATTGACCCACTATGGCTGTAACTTGTGATGTTGCAGGTTACTCTGATGATGATTAGGGGTTATGAGTCTACACTCAACATGCTTGCCTGTGGCACATGAAGATGAAGACTTATTTCTATTGTTATGAATGAACTCTTGCATTAGGCCTATGGCCATGGAGTTGTAAAAGACTATGTTGTCTCTGGAATGACATGTAATAATTACCTTTGTTTCTGTGTACTTCATCTTAAACTGTGGATGATAGCATTGATCCAGGGACTAGCATTGCAATCACAGGGATCTTTACCTTTATAAATGCGAGATCTTATAGATGGTATCAGAGCACTGTGTTGCCTGTAGGATTATGACCCTAGGATTGGATTAGAAACCACTAAGGAAAAATTTCTAACAATTTCCACACTTGTCTTTTTCTTCTCGTAAACTTTTCTAATCTTCTTTCTCATCTCTAATTGTAGATGAACTCCATCAACGAAGCCGTAAGGAAGGGACCACTCATGACCATGACTTTGGAGTGTGAGACTGAATTTCCAAAAGCCCTCAAGAACCTTATGGTTACCATGGGGATACATGGTGCAGCTATGTACAAAGGTTTCCCTGTGATGGATGAAGGAGAGGAGTATTGGTGGGTGCAACTTCACTTGTACAAAAACAAGGAAGACAACCACAAAGAATCAGGATTCTGCATGGTCACCAACTCAGTAATGCACACCACATTCTTTGACTCTGCAAGAGATGCAGCTTGGAAGGCTATCAAGGATCTTGGTGATAGACTCAAGTGCAGAATGCTTAACACCCAAAATGACTTTAGGGAAGAAAAGAAGCATACCCAAGAGTTGGAAACTACCAACCAACAACTAAGGGTAGACATCATAGACTTGATTTGGTAATCTTGTGAACAAGATAGACAGATGGCTACTAAGGATGCCTTGATAGCCATTTTGTCTAGTGAGTGAGAGTTGTAACGTATTTTCGTTAGTTGGACCACCACACTTATCGTTCTATTTCCAAATTTTTTGTCTAAGTTATGTTGAACCTTGGATGCTTGTAATGGATTTATGTATGCCATGACTTGTGTGTTTGATTTCCAAAGATATGCATGTGATGCTTTGCCTTGTGAATTATCTCTATTGAAGTTGATTCTAACTTTTCTCTATCTTATAAAATAGATGCCTAATGTTACTATCAGCACGGCTGAAGAGTTCAAGGGAACTCGTTTTGGCACTCGTCTTATTGAGCTCACTAGTGTGCTCAATCTTCCACTTCCTAGCATCATGATGCTTCCCCTCACCAAGTTTGAGAGGAAGGACCTTTGGGGCTTAAAAGTTATTCAGTCAGGACGCGAGACTGAGCCAGCCACGGAGGCCATCACCTTTAAGCTAATGCATGACGACAGAGAGAGAGATGCTTAGAGGTAGTCATGCAGGATTTACTTGGGCGTCTATTAGGGAGGCACTCCAGGGAGCTCAGGGGCACCCACTTTCACGCCTTCGGCAGACGTGACGAGGAGGGTGAGGCTATTGAGTTCGAGGATGCTGCTAGCGAGACGACAGAGCCGATTCGTCTGTACCTTTAGGACTTAGAGGTTCTTCTTAGGCACCTAGATACTGATAGGACCAACGTCATGCTTAGCAATGACGAGCTCCAGGTGCAGCTTCGTGAGAAGGACAAGCTCTTCGCGGAGCAAGACGAGATTGCAAGGAAAGGGAGGCCGAGTTTGAGAGCCAGGACAGGAAGTTCAAGAGCCAAGAGAAAAGAGTCCAAGATAGGAACAAGAGGATTCGAGAGATGAATGAAGAACTAGAGGCCAAGGACTTCGAACTCGAGCATCAGCAGGGTGTTATTGAGAGACTTCATTCACAGAAGAGGGCTCTCAAAGCCAAGATAGAGGCCTTGACTACCAATATCGAGGAATACAAGACCTCTATGGAGAATGCAGGTCTTACACTTGTTGATGAGGAGGTTGACGCAGAGAAGTAGTGATGACTACTCATTTATCTATCATTTACCATGCTTATGATTATTGAGTCGCAATGACCATCCAACATGTGGATGGCTTGCTATTGGTGTGTTTGCTTTTCAAACTTGTTGTTTATGTTGTTAAAATTTATGATATTTGATGCTTGTTTTGTTGTTTGTCTTTATGATGTATTGTGCATGTTAAGCATCTATGGGTATCTCATTCTTATCCCTATTGAAAACCATAGATGCCTCCTTGACGTGCCAACCCCAACCCGAACAACAACAATGTCACCCCCGAGATGCAGCAGCTGATGACAGCACAGGCACAGCTGATGCAGATGATGACCACTTTCATGCAGAATCAGAATAACAACAACCACAACAATAACAACAACAACAATCAGAACAATCCACCAGGTTTTGACATGCTCACCAGATTCCTAAGACTGAGGCCTGCAAAGTTCTCAGGAACTACTGATCCCATGGTGGCCAATGATTGGCTATGTTCAGTGAACAAGGATTTAGTAACTGTCGGCTGCACCGACGAGGAGAAAGTCAGATTTGCAGCACACTTGTTGGAAGGACCAACAACTACTTGGTGGGATAACTTCCAGATCACCACTCCCATTGAGGATGTGACATGGGCTATCTTTGAAGATGGTTTTTGTACAGCTCACATCTCGTCCGGAGTGATGAGCTTGAATAAGAAGGAATCCCATAATCTGAAGCAGCGCCACCGCAGCGTGGCTGAATATATTTAGGAGTTCAACAATCTGGCGCGTTGTGCACCGGATGAAGTTGATACTGATGCCAAGAGGAAAGAGAAGTTCCTCGAAGGACTGAACGATGAACTGAATCTGCAGTTATCTGTGGCCTATATACCCACCTACCAATCCCTTTGTGACAAGGCTGCCATCTTGGAGAGCAAGATGAAACAGGTTGAAAGCAGAAAGAGGAAACACAGCTCTGACAAGCACAACTCGGGATCGTCTCACAAGCGTTCCCATTATGATGAAGTGGGAGTTCTGGATCCCACAAGCATGGAAAGTACAACAACCACCACAACCACAACCGCCATCATGACAACAAGCATCACCGTAGTCATGATAATGACAAGTACAAGAACCACAAGGGTGGATATAAGAGCCACCACAATGGAAGTGGAAGTGGTAGTGGAAGCCAGCCCGTCAAGAAGGATCTCAGTCAGGTTGAATGCTTCAAGTGCAAGAAGATGGGTCATTATGCAAATGAGTGCCCAGAAAAGAAGGTTGACGGTGCCAACAAGCCCAACCCTTTCCAGAAGGGACAGGTGAACCACATTAATGTGGAAGAGATCTATGAGGAACCTGATGCTGTGGCTGGTAAGTTCAAACTCAATTCTGTTCCAGCACTTGTTCTTTTTGATACTGGTGCATCACATTCATTCATATCAAGAGCATTTGTTGAAATAAATGAACTTCCAGTCGAAACTATTGGGTGTCCTATAAAAGTAAGTTCTCCTGGTGGAGAAATGATAGTGAACTCAGGATGTCATGATTTAGTCATAGAGTTTGGAAAATATAAGTTTCCAGTTAATCTGATAATCCTAAATTCCCAAGGATTGGATGTCATTTTGGGAATGGACTGGATGACTAAGCACAAGGGAGTGCTAGATTGTGCCAATCATACTGTCACACTCACAACCCCGGATAACAAAAGGATTAGATTCAAGACTAACTTTGAATCAAAAGGGGGCAAGCTAAATTCTCTTAAGGGGGTTAGCATAGAAAGTGTGCCAATTGTGAGTGAATATCCAGATGTGTTTCCGGAAGAATTGATGGGAATGCCACCAGATAGAGATGTGGAATTTCTAATTGACTCGCTACCAGGATCAGGACCAATAGCAAAGAGACCTTACAAGATGTCAGTTGATGAGTTGAAAGAACTCAAGAAACAACTTGCAGAACAGTTGCAGAAAGGATTTATTCAACCAAGTTCTTCATCCTGGGTTGCACCAGTCTTGTTTGTGGAAAAGAAAGATAGAAGTCAAAGGTTATGCATAGATTATCATTCACTCAATGAGGTAACTATCAAGAACAAATATCCTTTGCCCAGAATCAATGACTTGTTTGATCAGTTAGAAGGAGCCTATGTGTTCTCATAGATTGATCTCCGGTCAGGTTATTTTCAGCTTAAGATAAGAGATCAAGACATACCTAAGACAACTTTCACCACTAGGTATGGATTGTATAAGTATATAGTGATGCCATTTGGTTTGACCAATGCACCAGCTTACTTCATGAATATGATGAACAAGGTGTTCATGGAGTTCCTTGACAAGTTTGTTGTCGTTTTCATTGATGACATTTTGATCTACTCCAAAATCAAAGAAGAGCATGAAGGACATTTGCGTTTGATACTTGAGAAGCTTAGAGAGCATAAGCTGTATGCCAAATTCAGCAAATGTGAATTCTGGCTAAAGGAAGTTGGATTTCTTGGACACGTTGTGTCAGGAGATGGTGTAGCAGTTGACCCCGCAAAAGTGTCAGCTGTAACTGAGTGGGAATCTCCTAAGTCAGTGAAGGAAGTTCGTAGTTTCCTTGTCTTGGCAGGATACTACAGAAGATTCATTGAGAATTTCTCCAAGGTGGCTAAGCCAATGACGGAGTTACTAAATAAAGACAAGAAATTTGTTTGGATTGAAGGATGTGAACTCAGTTTCCAAGAATTGAAGAAGAGACTAGTGACAGCACCATGTCTGCCAGATTTGGAGAAAGATTTCCAAGTGTATTGTGATGCATCTCATCATGGATTAGGTGCAGTTCTAATGCAAGAAGGGAAAGTTGTGGCTTATGCCTCGAGACAACTCAAAACTCGTGAGGTAAATTACCCTACTCATGATTTGGAGTTAGCCTCTGTTGTCCATGCACTCAAAACATGGAGACATTATCTTCTGGGAAAACGATGTGAAGTGTTCGCAGATCACAAAAGTTTGAAATATATCTTCACTCAGAAAGATATCAACATGAGACAAAGAAGATGGCTGGAACTCATCAAAGACTATGACTTGAGTTTGCAATACCACCCCGGTAAAGCAAATGTTGTAGCAGATGCTCTAAGCCGAAAGGTATTTGTGAACGGCCTTACTAAGGGAGAGTTGCCAGATGATATGTGTACTCAATTTAGAGACCTTAGATTGGAAATTATGCCTGAGGGACATCTCATGTCATTGGATGTTCAACCCACATTGTTGGACAAGATCAAGGAAGCCCAAAAGACGGACAAGGAAATTGAAAAGATTAAGGAAAAGATTGGCAAAGGAAAAGCCAAAGGATTCCATGAAGATGAACAAGGTACTTTATGGTATGGGAAACGTATCTGCGTTCCGCAAGATCCGAAGCTTTGGAAACTGATTTTACAAGAAGCACACAACTCACCATATTCCATTCATCCGGGTAACACCAAAATGTACATGGATATGAAGGAAAGATTTTGGTGGAATAATCTCAAAAAGGACATCGCCGAACATATTGCTTTGTGTGATGTATGTAGTAGAGTGAAAGCGGAACATCAGAAACCAGCAGGATTGCTACAACCACTACCTATTCCTGATTGGAAGTGGGACAAGATTGACATGGATTTCATCACTGGATTGCCAAGGACCAGGTCAGGATATGATTCAATTTGGGTAGTAGTGGATCGTCTCACTAAAGTGGATCATTTCATACCCGTGAAGACAACCTACACAAGTGCTAAGTTGGCCAAGATCTATATGAATAGGATTGTGTGTCTACATGGAGTACCCAAGAGTATTGTGTCTGATAGGGGAACTCAGTTCACTTCTCATTTTTGGAGGCAACTACATGAGTCATTGGGAACGAGATTGGTATTCAGCACTGCTTTTCATCCTCAGACTGATGGACAGACAGAAAGGACGAACCAGATTCTCGAAGATATGTTGAGAGCATGTGCTCTAGACTATGGAGCTAGTTGGGATGAAAGTCTGCCTTACGCAGATTTCTCTTACAATAATAGCTATCAAGCCAATATTGAGATGGCACCGTTTGAGTTTCTCTATGGGAGAAAGTGTACTACCCCATTGCTATGGAATGGTGTAGGAGAAAGAAACTTGTTCGGACCAGAACTAATCAAAGAGGCTGAAGAGAAAGTCAAGCTAGTTAAGGACAGATTGAAGATAGCACAGTCCCGACAAAAGAGCTACGCAGACCCTAAGCGTAGAGAAGTCACCTATGAAGTGGGTGATAGAGCTTATCTTAGAGTGTCACCACTTCGTGGAGTGAAGAGATTTGGAGTCAAAGGAAAATTGGCCCCAAGATATGTTGGACCATTCAAGATTCTGAGTCGTAAAGGAGAAGTAGCTTATGAAATTGAATTGCCAGAATCATTGTCTGCAGTTCACAATGTGTTTCATGTGAGTCAGCTAAAGAAATGCCATCCAGAGATGGAATAGACTTCTTTGAAGGATACTATACCTTTGGAGGAGGTTCAATTGGAAAGTGATCTCACATATGAGGAAAAACCTATCAAGATTCTTGAGACTGCAGAAAGAGTTACTCGGACTAATACTATCAAATTCTGCAAAGCTCAATGGAACCATCATTCCGAAGAAGCAACATGGTAAAGAGAAGATGACCTTCGGAAAGACCACCCTCACCTATTTGCTAGCCAATCCGAATCTCGAGGGCGAGATTCACCTTAAGGGGGTTAGATTTGTAACATCCCTAAAATAATGTTTTCAAAGTTTGCATATCATCCATGCATTCATAATCATTTAGGGATCATTTTCAAAGTCATTACAAAAACAGAAGCATTTGAATGCTTATTATTTTATGTAAGCAAATCATTGGCCCAATGCTACTCTTTAATATGAGATTGATTGTTTTAAAACCAAATATATTTGATACTATGGTTGAATGTTGTATTCCAAAGCTTGGATAAAAATTTCAAAAACAAAGTATGATTTTAAAACTATTTTTAGATCTTTATTAAACATTGGTAAAGTCACTGTTTTCTTTGAGAACTCCCAAGGACCAAGAAGGTTTGGTGAAACAACATGGTTTTACACTTAAATATGTGCAGGTTTCACTTTATAAAAATCTAGAAAGAATTTGAAATCAAACACATTTGAAATCATTTGAAAATGTTTCCTGAAAATCGAAATAGAAAAAGAAAAAGAATAAGGAAAGCAGAAAAGGCCGGCGCTGCCAATTTGGCCCAGCATCGAACCCAGCCCACTAAGCCCACCTGGGCCATTTCCCTCTGCTCTCTCCCTCACCCGCACCGAACCTACCACGCAGCCACTGATCGATGGGCCCTCTCCACGTCAGCGTCTTCTTTCCTAGAATCACACGCGCAGTCATCGCTCCGCCGTTACCTCGCCGCAGTGACGCGCGAATTAAACCCCGCTTAATTCCCATTGATTCAGAGCGTAATCCTCGCTCCGCTCCTGGCTACTTAAACCCCACCCTGCCAGTGCCATTTACCCCCACACAACACCCTCTCCTCGCCACCAGGCTGCCCAGATTTCACCAAACTCTGTCGCGGTACCGACGAGCTTTGACAACTGATTCCGGTGAGTTCCGAGGGCCCCTCGCCTTCTGCTTGACCCTGTCGAGTTCGCCGTGTCTCTGTGCTTTCCCTGATGCCTTTGGTTTGCCCGCGCATGACCCAGGTCGCCGTCCCCGACCACCTCAGCAAAAGACAGAACCGTCGCCTAACTCCGGTGAACAATTTAGGTAATACCAGACCACCCCTTGCCTTCTCTCTGACCCTATCTGGATCGCCAGATTGTTGTGCACACCCTGACACCTTTGGTTTGTGTTAGGGCGGTCCACATCATCGGCAACATCGTCGTCTGCAGGAACCCGACGTCGCCCGCAACTCCGACGATCCCAGTGACCTCCACAGTACGCCCCCGCTCACGCCAGCAAGTAGTTGAGCATCAGCGCGAACTTACGAGTCTGGTAAGCACCTCTGCTAACCCCATCCCCCTCCGTAGCTGCCAGAACACCACTGACAGAGCGCCGCCGCCGCGCCGCCATCGCTGGCGCCGCCCATCCATGGTCACATGCTTGGCAACCGTCAGATCTAGATCCAGCGCATAGGAATAGATCACTTATCGAAGCGGCACATTTTATATCTGGCCGTGCATTTTAACTTAGATCGTGCGGCCCAGGTTGATCGATCCGGCCGAACCGGTACGGGCCAATCAGAACATGCCGCTTGGCCTGAGTTTAGTTTTAAAAATAGAAATTAGATCTATTAGTTGTTCAAACTTGCAAAATTCATAACTTTTGATCCACACGTTCAAATTTTGCAAATTTTATATCATTGGAATCAGGAGAAAGAATGCTATCCATTTATGTAATGTGTTTAATGTTTTGCTTCTGTAAAATTGGTTATTTTTGCAGAGACAATTATAGGATTATTTTGTGTATAGAAATTATTTGAAAAATGATTTAAAGATCAAATAAAGTTTATGAAGTGTGTCTTGGTCTTTTTTGTGATTCAGTACTGTATACTTGTCTTGTTTGGTGTAGAAAATCATCACATGGCATTTGCATGCATTCATATATTTTTGTGTGTATATTTGATATGTGAATTTGGTGCCATTATTTTATGTGTAGATTTTGGTGCTAATAGTGATTGTGGTTGTGAAGATTGTTGCTACTCCCCAAACTACCAAGGCAAGTTGTCACATCCCAATATTTTCCAAATCTTGTAATGTGAAAAATAAATAAACAAAATAAATAATTGTTGAAATTTAGGGTGAAAATAAACTTTTGTTTCTAAATGGAAACTTAAAATCCCATCTTGAACAAACATTGGCTAAAGTTTGAATCCAATTAAATTCAAATCAAGTGGAATGCATTCCTCATAAAATGCATCTTGAAATTTAAACACTAGGGAAATAAACCCAAATCCTAAACCCTAATGGAATAAAATAATTTCCAAGTTATCTCCAAGCCTATGGATTTGATCCATATAAAAATTGGTCAAACAAACATTTAAAAATGATCAAGAATGACAAATGGAAATATTATAAAACCATAGAAATTGGTTTCACTTAATTTGGAGCCATAGATAAAATCTTAGGAATTTAATAAGATAAGTAAATTGAATTTCCAGAGCTAATAAAGCATCTATCTAGAAATCCATGCCCAATGGTGAGCAAATAATACTAAAAAAGATTTAAAAGGATAAACAAATATTAAATATGATTTTACAAATTGGAATCACCAAGTTTGGATCTATAAATAAAAAGATATGGATTTTATAAGTTAGAGAAAGAATTATTAAATAAAGAATATTTAAAGACCAAATGAAATCTTGGCCAAGTCCATAAGCAAATGGAATAAATATAATCCAAATCCAAATAAAATAATGGATAAAGAATTTTTCAAATAAAATAAAAGGACTTTGACCAAATCCTATTCTATTTGAATAAAGATAAAATCCCTATTAAAATGATTAATTGAATCATGGGAAAATAATATTTGGAAATTACCCAAGTGGAATAAAAGTTATTTAATTAAATTAAATAAGATCAAAGAAATCTTCTAAATAAAAATTATGGAATTAAAACTATATTTAATTTCATTGGAATAAAGACAAATATCCAATTTAAAAATGATGAATAAATCATTTTCCAAAAAAGTCAAGTTGACTTATTTGAGGCCCTATTAAAAAAATAAACCTACTGAAAAGGTTTTGTGAGAATTGAAATTAAATAAGGGTTTAAAATATATTTGATATTAATTGAATTTAAATGCATGGGCCTACTTTTAAATAATTAAAAGACCCTAAAAGAATAAAAGAAATATTCTAATTTTGACTCTAAAATGAACTATTAATCAGTATTTGAATCTACACAAATTTTGGTTGAGGTTTGAAATCAAATTGATGTTTGAAATAATTAAACAAAATCAAAACAGATTAATAGAAATGGAAAAGGGAAAAGAATCTGTACAAAAAAAAAATAAACAAAAGCAGCCCAGCTCGGCAAAGCCCAGTCCAGGCCCAGCAGCCCACCTCTCCCTCTCTCCCCCGAAACGTTTTTATCACCGCAGACAGAACCCGCAAAGACACTGATGGTTGGACCCCACCTCCCCTCTCTCTCTCTCACACACACACACAGCCAGGTCCCACCTCCCCAGTCATCTTCTTCCCCGCGAAGACCACGCCTCGTCGCCGTTTCTTCCGATTGAATGCACCCTTGATTCCTCTTTAACTGCATGTTGATTCAGCCCCTGATCACGCGTACATAACCGCCTGCCCCTCCTCTCCATTTCCCCTCCCTCGCTCGCACCAGCTCGCCACCGGGCTGCATTAATTTCGCCAGAGACCACGCTCTGCTCCGGCGAGCACTTCCACCAATTCCGGCCACACCTCGCTCTCTCGACCACGCAAGCATCATCCCCATCACTCCCTGAACCTCCCAGTGGCCTCATCTCAGTCGCGCTCGGTCCAGAACGTCGGCAACGTCTTCACCAGTGCGCCACCGATGACCCCCGCAACTCCGGTGATCCCTAGAACTCGACTCCGTGCGCGCCTCGACCAGTGGATCATGCCGTTTTGTTCGCCTGTGTATTATGCATCTCCAGGTGCTCGCCAATCAACCGCGCGCGATCTACAACCTCGTCTCCGACCGCGACAGTACGAGCCCGTCGCCAGGCATCTCTCCGGCGAGCAATCACCGTCACCCCCGTGCACCCCTGACCCTGTGGCGACCACGTCGAGAATCAGCGCAACCCTGCGAACCTGGTGAGCTTCTCCCCACCCTCTCTCGCTTCCTGCATCGCCAGTAACGCCACCGCCAGGCTGCTCCACCGCCAGTCGTCGCCGCCAGCCCCGCTAATCTTTGGTCAAACACGCAGCAGCCGTTAGATCCTCATCCCGTGGCGTTGACAGATCCACTTAAGCGAAAGGGTACGAGCTCATCTGCACCGTTCATCCTCACTTAGATCTAACGCCTCGCATCTGTCGATCCGCACGAAGCGGTACAGACCAATAGCAACACGACGCGTGGCCTGTGATTGTTTTAAAAACCAGAATTTGTTCTATTAGATGTTCAAATTTGTAAATTGCATAACTTTTAATCTACACGTCCAAAATTTGCAAATTTTATATAAATGGAATCATCAAGACAAGCCCTATCCAACCATGCCCTTAGTTTAGTAAATTGATTCTGATAAAATGATTGTTTTTGCAGAAACTTGTGTAGGCATATTTAGAATATAAAATTTGTTCTAAAATGATTTTTGAGATAAAAACCTTTGGCAAATGGTTTTTTTGAACCTACTGACCATAGAAATCAATTTGTGGTTTCAAAAACATATTTTGTGAAACAAAAGAATAAATATTTGTCTTAGACCATTTCTAGTCAAATAAAAATGTTGTTATATGTTAAAAATACTTTTTGGATCTTTGGGAAATGTTTTGATTTAAACTCTGTGACCCCAAGCACCAAGTTTTATGATTTAAAAATATATTTGGTGAACCCTATAAAGATTGTTACTTTGATAAAGACATTTTCAACCACATAAAATAATGATTTGGTTTAAAAATGGTTTATAAGTAAAATATTTTTGCAAATGGTTTTGCCACTTTTATAAAGTGACCAATAGGTGTTTTAGAATGTTTATAACCCATTAGGAACCAATTTTCCAAATAAAACAATCTTTGGCATGCTTGCATGTATTGTTTTGTTTCTATTATTCTTTGTCATATTTGCTTGAATGGTAGATTGAAATTGTGCCTTGCTTGATTGAATTGTAGTGATTTGAAGAGTGTGATCATTTCAAAGACAAGGATTGAACTTATATTCTCTACCAAAAAGGCAAGTGATGCTTCATACTTTTGTCCCATTATTTTCACTATGCATTAGTGATATTTCTAAGTAGGACTTGCATGGAATTTTGCTAAGTATAAACTATGCCATGGGAAATCCTAGTAGATGAAACCTTAGTAGAATTTTCCTAATTTAAGATTCCTACTACTATCATGCTTAGCTTAGTTAGTAGAAAACAAGGGTGGATTATATTCATGCTATGGAATATTTCTAAGTCAAGGACTTGTGTTTTGTTTAATAAAACAACTAAGTGAATGAATCACCTGGGTGGAATGGAAAGAATGGTTTGTGTTGAGTGGTTACACAAGGCCCATTTATATGGTTTACCTTGTGTGTCACACTTGTGGATGGCCACCCAGGAACAAAGAGATTTGAGATGTCAAATGTTGAGAAGCTTCAAGTGCAGCCACTTGGCATTATGGGCTCTGCCTGGATCATATAGGTTGCAATAACTTAGCCAAATGGACAGTTGGTGGTAGGGGAATGATAGGTTTGGAGTGCGTCCATTTTGGTCTAAGGGAAGGCTTCTGAAAGATCTTGTCTTAGTGAAACCAAGTCTTGTGGGGAAAGTGCACCACCTCTGCAGAGTGAAAAATCTAAGTACTTAGCCATGTCCCTGGTAAAGGACAATTTGAGCATCAAGACATGGAAGCTATCAAGAATCTCCTCATCCAAATTTCTAAGTTAAAAACTTGTGGTTGAACAAGGGTTGAAGGATCACCAATTTCTATTGGGAGATGCCTTGGGTGATTTTATCAAGCAAAAACTTAGTGTTTTAAAATGATAAGGAAAAAACTATTTTGAGCAAAGCAAGCCTAAGCTCCACTTAACCAAATGCATATAGATGATAGACTCCACTATACTACCATAGTATCACTTGCCAATACAATTCAAATGTATTGACCCTTGTGGCTGTAACTTATTATGTTGCAGGTTTGTATGATGTTAGTGAGATGTGTTGATTAGGATTACAAGCCTACAACCAACATGTTTGCCTGTGGCACTTTGAAGATGAAGGACCCCATGCTATTGTTATATTCTGCTGCATTGTAATGAGATAGCCAAATGAGCTATGTAAGATGTAATAAATTATTTTATTCCTGGTTATAAAGTTGTATTATGACCTTTGTTTTTTGATATTACATTTTAACTGTGGATGCTAGCTATTGATCCAGGGACTAGCATTGTAAACACAGGGATCTCTACCTTATTAAAGGTTGGGAACCTTACACAAGTTATGCTTCATGTTTTATCCCTATATTTTACCTATGCATTAGAATTTTTTTGTATAGGACTTGCATGATTATTTTGCTAAGTATCTATATGCTATGCTTTGGGAAATCCTAGTAGTTGTAGTAATGTTAGAATTTCCTCTAAGTTAAGATACTTGCTATTACCATGCTTAGCCTAGCTAGTAGCAACCAAGGGTGGATTATATATATTCATTATATGTGAAATATTTCTAAGTATTTGACTTATGTTCTGCTTAATAAAACAACTAAGTCAATGAAACACTTGGGTGGAATGGACAGATTGGTTTGTGTTGAGTGGTTACACAAGGCCCATTTCTATGGTTTACCTTGTGTATCTCACTTGTGGAAAGCCACCCAGGAACAAAGGGATTTGAGATGCCAAATGTTAAGAAGCTTCTAGTGCAACCACATGGCATTATGGGCTCTGTCTGGATCACATAGGTTGCAATAACTTAGCCATTTGGACAGTTGGTGGTAGTGGGATGATAGGCTGGAACGCGTCCATTTGGTTTAAGGGAAGGCTTCTGAAAGGTCCTGTTTTGGTGAAAATCAAGTCTTGTGGGGAAAGTGCACAACCTCTGCAGATGGAAGAAATCTAAGTACTGAGCCATGTCCCTGGTATTGGACAACTTTAGCATCAATACATGGAAGTTATCAAAAATCTCCTCATCCCAATTTTCTAAGTTAAAACTTGTGGTTGAACAAGGGTGAAGGTTCACCAATTTCTATTGGTGGTTCCTTGGGAAGGTTATGTCAAAGAAAAACTTAGTGTTTTCAACTGATAGGAAAAACCTATTTTGAGCAAAGAAGCCTAAGCTACACTTAGCCAAATTCATGTAGTAACTAGATGTTAATATTCTACTAAAGGTATCACTTGCCAATACTATTCCAATGTATTGACCCACTGTTGCTGTAGCTTGTGATGTTGCAGGTTACTCTAATGATGATTAGGGGTTATGAGTCTACACTCAACATGATTGCCTGTGGCACATGAAGATGAAGACTTATTTATATTGTTATGAATGAACTCTTGTATTAGGCCTATGGCCATGGAGTTGTAAAAGACTATGTTGTCTCCGGAATGACATGTAATAATGACCTTTGTTTATGTGTACTTCATCTTAAACTGTGGATGCTACCATTGATCCAGGGACTAGCATTGCAATCATAGGGATCTTTACCTTTATAAAGGTGGGATCTTACACCTCTGCCGCTCTGTCTCTTGTCTGTAGCGCTTGGCACTGTGCAGATTCCTGAGGAGAGACAGTGGCTAGTGTTGACTTCGGGGTTTGCCTTCTCCTTCTTGAGCAAGCTTCCCTTGACTCGGCCTTGCCTCGCATGACTCGTCTTGACCTTAACTTGCACTTAAGATGCGTAATAGCAATAGGACGACATAACTCATATGTCGGCCGAGTCAGGTTTTAGCTACCCGACTAGGAATAAGTCGGACCTCATTCGGCCGACTCCTGCATGACTCGTCCAGATCATACCTTGACTCGGCCCTGACCATGAAGGGTCCTCCCTCTTCTTACTTATCTTGACCCTACCTATGGTCACCCCCCAACATTATTCCCTGAAGCTGGTGCGCTCTAGTCGACGTCATTCAGCTAGATCACAACAGTTTCCAGATATTTGGTTTTTATGCTTATGTCTCCGACTCATTATTTAGTCGGTGCCTCTCTCGATTTATCTTTTCTTGACTCGCTATCTTACTCCGAAGTGTGACTTGTTGCTCGAGTCATTTATTCTTATCTGAGGTATCTTATTTGCTTCTCTGGTAAGCTTCATCCTACGTGTACCACTCATTACCTTCTGTCTCGTTTTTTGTACCGCTACAGTGCGTCCTGACATCGCTACAGTGATTACTGCGGCAGTCCTATCGGTGCAGTGACTCTTCGATCACCACAAGAGTTATGGCGGCTGGATCTTCTCTTGCACCGTGTGATCCTAGCTGTGGCTCCAATCATCGATCAAGTGCGCACGATACACGCCAATTTGCGGTTACCGTGTCGCACTTGTGATCCCACTAGCACTCACCACACACGATTATAAATAGGGTGAGCGGGGATGGGTTGGTTTACTTTCCCATTCTCCACTTCCCTCGTCTTCATCCTCGCGTCGCTGCCGATGTGCCTCTGTTCTAGCGACCTCGCCGCCGCACTCTTGCTCTCGCGACCACGCCACTGCGCCTCTGTTCTCACGACCACGCCGCCGCGCTCCCCATCACGCGACGTGCCACCGTTGCTTGGTCCTTTCTCACCGTGCTTCGCCTCTGCTTCAGGTTTCTGCGGTGGTTTTCCTCTTTCACTGCCGTCGCGTTCATCATCGTTGCGACAGGGCCTTGGTTTCGAGGCCTCTCCCCGTCGCCAGCGACTCCTCCATTGGATCCTTCGACGAGCCCATGTCGAGCTTGCTTAGTGCCGCCGTCGTGGGGGAGGAAGAACTCATGGCGGGCCCAGAGCGCGGCTCGTGGCAAGGGTCCACCAACACTCGTCGAGAAATCGAGTGGCTCCGCAAGACTCCCCGAGTTCCTGCCGAGGTATAGTGTCGCTTACCCGACAAGGAGTCTTCTCCCATACTTGATGATGGCGAGTACGTAGTTTTTATGTCTCATTTCGCCAGAGGATTCGGCCTTCCTCTTAGTGATTTTGCTAGGAAATTCCTTGACTTCTTTGGCCTTCAGCCTCATCACCTGTCGGCTAACACCATCGCTTCTCTGTCGGATTTTATCTCGGCCTCAGAGGGATACTTCGGCCTCTGGCCTTCCGTAGATGTGTGGTCGAAGTTTTTCCAGATCCGAGCTAATGTAGTGCCGGATAAGTCTCCGCACCCCTCTGAGAAATCTCTTACTCGGTGTGGGGATGCTTCTATTACACCTCAGAAGAATTCTGTCTTCCCCCGAGTCACCGGCCTAGAGTCCTGCAAAAAGTGGCATAAATCGTTTTTCTACGTCAAGAACACTGGCGAGGAGGACAAGATTTGGCTCCATGCCTTCTCCATTGGTCCTCCTTCCAAGCAGAACTGGATTTATAATCCGAAAAAGACTAATGATCTTGCTGAGGCATTCGAGCTTCGACTGAAGGAGTTTGTAACACCTTCAGATCGGCCCTATGCAAGTTTTACCGATTCCCGCCAAACCCGCATAGAAACGATTGAAAGGCGCCCACCAGGCACTTGCGTGCGGGTGGAAAATGAAGTAATATCATTACACAATAGTCCATGACGGAACCCATAAAACATATATATACAACAACGACTACATGAGTTAGGAATACAGATATACAATACAAAGATCCAAATCATCTTTAAAGCGATACATCGTCCGAGTACGGACAAGATGCAAATTGGGCTAAGAGCCCTGAAGAATAACCAACGGCGTCCATAACCCTACTCAGGCCAAGCCGGAAGGGTAACCCTGCTAACGACGTCGATCTCAAAACCTGCTTAAACAAAAGGGGTGCCGAGAACGGGCAAAGAAAAAGAGAGCGGTCAATAATAAGGCCAGTACACGGCGAGACTAGAATTCGGTGGTCCTCGCGTACATAGGTATGGTGGACTGAAACGGCAGCGCATCATGCACTAAACAACCTATAGAGACTCAATACAACTGGCGGCTATTAGATAGGGATAAGAAAGACCTATTCGGATCCAACCTGAAACTATCACCATGCATACCCATCCTGGTATTTCCCCCTCGAGACCAAACGAGGAAGTCAACCGACGAACTCACGCAGTTGGCAGTTTTATTCATTCCGTTATAGTTGTGGCAATTACTAGTCAGATATAGATAGCATGAGTCATCCTGATATAATAAGCAATGGGCAGTTTTAGTTAACCATTCCGTTGTAGTTGTAGTACTTACTAGTCAGATACATATAGCATGAGGCATCCCAAAACCTAGTAGTTGTTGGTACTTTTATTTAGCCATTCCGTTGTAGTGAAGCTGATTACTAGTCATTATAAAGTCAAATTTATAGCACTACTTTAGTTATAGTTGTCTATGATCGAGATACTGTGCTCCAAGTCATCCATAACCGCGGGCACGGCTTTCAGAAAGTTTTACCCTGCAGGGGTGCACAAATAGCAACACACGCATGATCAACCTCAAAAAAACCAAATGAAAACCCAACGAGGCATCACGACAGAGCAATTGCAAGATTCATATAATATTTCAGGGGGCCACCCCACAAGCTACCCGCGACGAAGTTGGCCGGCTCCGGAACGGACCTAGAGGTTTGCGTCAATGGCTGTAAACGACTGGGAACCCGAAAGTGTGACTAGGCTTGTCGATACCGTGAAAACACTCCGCTTACCTATACAGTATAGGCGCTCCACGTGCAATCGTAAATAAAGCAGTAAAGCATGGCATAAGTACATGATAGTAATAAAGCCCCGAACTAGTTTGTGGCCCCAAGAAATAATATATGACTCAAGCTCTGGCTAAGGGGATTCATGGTCCCACATGCGGATAGTGTGAATATTCAAAGAACATGCATCAAATACTCGGGGTCCTACGGGACACAAGTGGACGGTTAAAAACCAAATAACATCTATTGCCCACCTGTGCCTCTGCATTATTTACCTACTTCAATTTTAGTTATTAAACAGTAATTAAAGCCACGATCATCTCCAACATTAAACATGCAGCATTACTCCAACAACTGCGGAATATTGACGGCGTGACGCATCACCTGCGCAAGCAACTACGACTTGCAAGGCCGACTATCTACCAAACAATAGGTAATAGGATGTGTCCATGGCAGTATAAGGGCTGCAGGGAAGTATAACGGGGTACGGAATCTATAGCATCGCAACACAGATAGCAATAGATCAACAGGAGGAAGTAAAGACTATAAATGTAAAATAGGTAGAAAGGGGGAGAATGCTCGCCTAAAAACATTGCCGAAGGTTCATCCGAAGATCGTGTCGACACTTGCAGCAACTCATCGGCCTAATCCATGAAGAAGCAAAGCACTAGCAGAAACACCGGATGCAATATTTAATACTACGACAGAAGATCGGGCATGATGCATGTATGATGTATGACATGTCAAAGGTGCGATGAAATTAGGCCATATTAAGCGGAACCGGGGTCCCGACAATTATTAGATGGTTCATGTTATTTAGATACCCCGAACTTTAAATGTTATCTTAACAAAGCAAAATATAGCATCGGTTCGCTGAACAAATTTAAATGAGGCCAATATAAGAATAGATTTGCCCGCAAATGGACTCCATATTTAATTATGAGGTGAATCAGCATAAGTCCCCCAAACCACACAATATGTATGCGAGTATGAATGATTAGATGCAACAAGTATATATCATTTATAAAAATAGGGGTCAAAAAGGGGTCACACATGGGGGACTTGGCGGTCTTGGGGTCCGAGGGTTCGACGGGTTTGGTCTTCGCCTCCGGGGACGGGGTCTCGACCAATGGATCTGTGTAGATGGTCATGGCGTCCCCTGAAGAAGATCACAGGGTACATCGTCGGATCGGTCTTGTCGACGAGATGATCTTGTCGCCGCCAAACCTTGGCGTCGGTTCCTCTTTGGAAGAGCTTGGCGACGGTCTCTGGCTGCTGTAGTAGCAAGGTATGTCCACCGAAACAACACCTTCATGACACAAGCATCACCAAAACAAAAGTGCCAATCCTTGTCACTTCGCGGGAGGATTTCTTCACCAACTCAAAGTACTACATCGTCAACAACACCTCATTGTTGCAGCAACTCGCACCCTTTCATAACACTGATTTACTGTGGGGAATACAACGAATGGAAACAGAGAACTGTGGGGTGGCGACAGGGCGCTGCGGCCTGGTGCGGGTACGTCAAGGTCGAGGCAGAGGGCCTCGCCGGCGAGCGGGGAGGGCACGACGGCGCGCGAGAAGTCGGGGCGCCGCAGGGTTGACGGGATGGTGCTGGGCAAGATGCAGATGCGAGGCGGAGCCCTCGTGCTCACAGGGGCAACGGGGAGGCGAGCCCATAGAGGGGAAGGGTGGCGGCGCAGCTCAGGACCAACGAGGTGGAGGTGAGGCGCCATGGGGAGCTCGGGTGGCGGAGGTTGAGGACGATGGCGACGGGGTCACGAGATGGTAGGGAGGCGCGGGCTCAGGCTGCTCGCGGCCAACGGCGGTGGGGCGGAGGACGACGCGCTTGGGGCGACGGCGGGAGCAGGGGTCGGCGCGGAGGAGCACCCGCAGAGGCGGACGACTGTGAGGAAGAAGGGTAAACAAGGAGGAGGTCCCTGGCAACGCTGTCGTGCTGTGAGGTCGAGCTCGAACAGAGGAAGGCCCGACCGGAGAGGGACGGTGGGGTTCGGGAAGGGAGGAGGGCGAGCATTGGAGGCGTCGGGAAGGGAGTTGGGGATTGCGATGGAGGCCGATGTGAGGCTCCTGGTGGCGGAATCGGGAGGAAGGAGAGGCGCATGTGGCGGCGCTCGGGAGCTTGCGTACAGCAGGAAGGAGTGGCTCGTGGGGTGGGGGTCGAGCAGGTACAGGTGGGGGATCGCAGAGAGGTGGGTCCAGGGTGAGGAGCGGGCGAGCGAGGTGGGCTTGTCCTCCGGGTGCGTGCGTGCATGTTTCTGGGTGGCCGCGCGCGTGGCGTGTGGCGTGTGTGCGTGAGCAGAGTGTGGGTGGCGGCGGCTGAGAGGAGGGAGTAGGGGTGGAGTCTAGGGTTAGGGTTTGAGAAGGGTAGGTCTAGGTTTACGTTTTATAGGGGGTAGTAGGTGGACTCTGGTTGGGCCAATTGAGCCTGACCGATGTCTGCCTCCCTGATACAAAATAGTTTCAATTTAATTAATTTGTTTTAAAGAGATTTTGTAATTAGTTTTAAGACAAATACAAGATCCATACAGACCGAGAGTTTTGATTTGAAATTAAAGGAGGTCTAATTTGGGAAACAACATAGTCTTTTGCAAAATATTTTTAGGAAAAATAATATGCATGATTATTTCATGATAATGCACAGAGACACAGACATGTGATTTTCTATTAGTGATTTTACCCAGGGTGCTATAGAGTTGACTCGGGCCGGGCTTCGCGGCGAGGACCTAACGACCACATTCATCAGCAGCTGGATCTGCCCCTTCCAGCTTCGCTCTCACAAGCTCTGCTACATGAGCGGCCCTTTGGATCCCAACCGAGTTTCCACAGTCGAGCTTGACGACGTTCAAATTCAGAAACGCGTCCGAGCTATCTTCAAGACTGACATGCCCGAGGAATTCTTGTGGGGAATGAATCCATTTTACCGTATTAATCCCCCTCCTCAGGTAATTTGAACTTGAGTCTCCACTTTCTGAGTTATTTTTCATTAATTATTATGCTAACTTTTTTCTGCTCTTTCTGCAGAAATTTGCCGAGCAGACTTCACAAGACGCCGAGGTGTTGGCTCTTCCTTGGAGTGCTGATCGCAATGCCCCGGATAACGGAGAATCGGATACAGAGGAGTTTATCCCCAAACCCGAAACTGTTCCCGCTCGTAGCCGGGGTAAAACCTCCGCCCGTGCTGATGAAGGTGATTCGGACGACATCCAAATTCTCGAGGTAGTTGCCATGGTGCCTATCTCTTATGCATTTCCGGCTCCTTCTTTCCCAGCTAATCTGGCTGGTCAGGGTCATGAGGTTGAACCCCTTGCTTCCGAGGCTCCTGCTCCGTCGAAGAAGCGTGCTGCCTCGAACGATCCTTTGGATGCGGTTCCTAGGAAGCGAACTAAGAAATCCCCCCAGCATATTCCGAAGCGCAAAACCATGCCCGAAGTCTCTGGGTAAGTTTCCCAGCATATTTTAACTTGTATTTCTTGTTTCTCTCTTTCTATCTCTGAATTGGCCTCTATCTTTATTCTGGCAGTGCTCCTCTTTTTGCCAAGCCCAGTGGTCCGAGCATGACCTCTCATGTTACTCAGCCGCTCTCGCCATCGCCTCTAGAGGACGTTCAAGTTCCAAGCCCTCTTTGCGATAGTCCTCCTCCCATGCCGACTAACAGCCTGCCTCAGCGATATGGGGCCGAAGTTTCCCCTGGCGCTGATGCCGACGTGATTATGCTGGATCGCTCAAACAATCCGGCAACTTCTTCCAAGGTCTCTGGAGTTTCCCCCATCGAACCCCTTTCTGCCAAAGTTCCTGCTACTTCGGCTGTTGTCGAAAGCCCTGCTACTTCGGTTGCTGCAGAAATTGCCGCTACCTCAGTTTCTATTGAAGCAAATGCCCTCTCTGCCGTAGCGGTTATCGCTCCGAGTATGATTGCTTGCACTAAGTCCTTGCCCGCCACCGAAGTTTCTGTCAATACCAAGAAGGATGGCGCTGCCAAATCTACGCCATCTCAGAAAGGAAAACCTGGTCCCTGTCAGCCAACCGCCACCGACATGCTCCGTAAAGGGGCCTCTGTGGCCAAACCTGGGTCTGTCTTTGCCATCGACACACAACTCGTGATTCACAAGAGACCGGCAACCGAGACAGCTACACAACAGGCACGAGAAGCCAAGGGCAAGGTTTTGACGCGCACTGAGAGCTGTGGTAGCCTTGATCGTTGGTTGAGTATGCCAACGATTGGAATGATGCTGATCATATTGAGGGCAATCCTAGTAACCAATCTTTCCAACTTTCCGATATTAGCAGCTGTTTGCATATGGCTGCTAAGGTTGTACTTGAAAGTGACAAGATGAACGAGGTATATGCTTCAACTTACACTTTGTCTTTTGCACACAGTATACTATATGCCCATTAGTCCCCGAGCTTGCAACCGAATAATTTGTTATTCGTTTGGAAGCTTTCGTTGCTTGCGATATAGTTACTTGCTTGCGTAATAGATAATTTTCGCCGTGCATGTTTTGAATTAAAACGCACCTACCCACTTATATCCGAGTCAAGTTTTACTTGATTCAGACCTTTTTTGGGTAGTATCTTTCAATATTCAGCCATCTAGATCCGAGTCAAGGTTTTCTTGATTCAGATCTTTTTATGTTGGTAGCTTTGAATATCCAGCCATCTAGATCCGAGTCAAATTTTTCTTGATTCGAATCTTTTTATGTTGTTTCCTTTGAATATCCAGCCATCTAGATCCGAGTCAAGTTTTTCTTGATTCGAATCTTTTTATGTTGGTTTCCTTGTATAACTCGCTGTTATTTTAGGTTGCCCATAATCGGTGTACGGCCGAATTCCAGAAGTTGCTCTTTTCGCATAGAAAACTTCAAGACAAGTTTGACAAGAGCGTTCCTATCCTGAAGAGGACAGGTAAATCACTCGGCCTTTTGTACTCAAATTCTTTTGTACATGTCTTTGCTTCCCAATTAATTTACGATGTATCCTTACTCAGCTAACATTAACAATCAAAATACTCGGCTGACGAAGAAGGTTACCAGCCTTGAAGGTTAGTTTCCTCTCCACTCTGTACTCGTCCATTTTTCTTCTAGATGGATTTCGAGTATCTTATAGTGCTCCATCTTCGGCTCAGTCAAATTTCAAAGATTTGCAGCGTCGCATCAAGAGTGCATACCCATGCCTGATATGATGCTGCATTTATTAGAGCAAGCAGGGACTCATTCGGCACAACTCAAGGAAAAGGATGATGATATAGCTCGGCTCTGTGCCGAGGTTGAGTCCTTGAAATGCTCGCAGAAGTCCGAGCTGGAAAAAATTGACCAAGAATTTTCTGAGGAAAATAATCGGTTAAGTCTTTAGCTTCAGAAGGACAAGGAGCTCCTTGATGCGGCCGAGTTGAAAAATCAGACGATGACCGAGGAGATCATTCGGTTTGAGAAGAAGAGGGCTGGCTGGGCCGTAGATCTCTAGAAGATGTTGCGATATATCCATCGTAAGCTTATTTGCCTATGCCTTTTCTTCTTGGTTCCTGGCCGAGTTAATCTTTGTTCGTTGTTTCTCTTGACTTATGTGACATTTTGCTTTACAGATCATTTTCCAGAAGCCGAGCCTGTGAGTACTAAAGCCGTGATTGCCGCCCGTGGCCACCGGGGTGTCCCCAATATCCCGGATCAAGAATATTCCATTGAGGATTTTTTGGTTGCTGTCGCTGCTGCCATTGAGCCGATGAAAATCATGGGAAAAGATCTAGTGAAAGCGGCAATTCGGGCTTTCAATGTGCTCTGGCCGAATGAACCAAAGATTAACAAGGTGGAAGTACTCGTGGCGAACCTAATGGATTCTCAGACTCAGCTGAATCTTTGGAGAGAATCCGCCGGGCGAGCCAGGGCTGACATGGCGCTTACTACCGTTCTGTCATGGCACGAGGATATCTCCCTCGATACTTTGATGAATTTGCATACCGGCTCTCCTTCGGTCGAGGATCCGGATTATATTGTTCGCCGCCAAGCCCGTGACTATCAGCTCATCGAATATGCAAATGTGCATCAATGGAATGATGGGCCGAGTTTCCTCCCCGACGAGGCCGAAGAGAACGTTGACGCTGCTGCTGAAATGGATCGTATGGGCACCTAGAGGGGGGGAATAGGTGCTAACCAATTTTTAATACTTTTTCAATTTTAGGCTTGACACAAAGTAAATTCTCTAGATATGCAACTACGAGAATTTCCCTATATGTAACCCTAACTACTAAGCACGTAAAAGAGGAGCGAGGAAACCGTAGTGGAGCACGCGGAGACATAGGGATTTGTTTTACCGCAGTTCCTTCCTTGTTAAGGGAAGTACATCTGCGTTGGAGGGGTGGGTGGTTCTAAGACCACCACGCCACAATAGGCCTCACCCTATGCTCCGATGGATCTCGCCATGAGAGGCCTGATCCACCTTCTCCACTATTGGATCCCTTCGAGGCGGGAACCGGTGCCTTTTACAACACTATCGGGGCACACACCCACAACTGAATTGGGGGCTCCCGGGATGACAACAAGCTGCCACAAGAACAAGGTTTATCAATATAAACAAAAATGAGGATCTAGATATTTGCAAGAAATACTAGATCGGAGGTTCTCCAAATGAATGGAGAGGAGATGAAGAGCTTGATTGCTGATGATGAAGATCGAGTTCTCCTCCTTAGATTCCCCAAGGGATGGGGCCTTTGGGTGGATCTAGGTGGAGCACTCTTGGATGAAGCTTTCAGATCTGATCTGGTCTTTTTCGAGATGAATCAAGAGTTCTGGCAGGAGGGGGATGGCTGGCTTAAATACCCCCTCCCCAGATCTGACCGTTGCACAACTTTGGGGGCGGATTATCCGCCTCCCACTTGGGGCGGATTATCCGCCCCCTGGGAAAACTCCGGCCCAAGGGCGGATTCTCCGGGGGAAACTTCGCCCCCTCTCTGGGGCTTGCGCCTTGGTGAAGCTTGGTGAAGATCTTGTCCGCCCCCCTGAGGGGCGGATTATCCGGCCAGGCCGGAAAGTCCGGCCAAAACTCCGCCCCCTCTCTGGGGCTTGTGCCTTGGCGATGAGCAGGGGGGGGGGGGCGGATTATACGGCCCCCCTGAGGGGCGGATTATCCGGCGGGGCCGTAAAATCCGGCCAAAATTCCGCCCCCCTTCTGGGGCTTGCGCCTGCTTGGGCAAAGGGAGGGGCGGATTATCCGCCCCCAAAGGCAGAGTCCTTTTCCCTTTATTCTCAAATAGAGCTGCAACACTTCAACACACATTAAATGATCCTTGGTATTGTTATCTAACACACAAAACACTAGGGATTAAGAAATGTTCTTTCAATCTCCCCCTTTTTGGTGTTAGATGACAATACTAGGATTTGCAATAAAACCGGCAAATGCCACCTTAAATAAAGAAAGACGCTCCCCCTAGATGTGTGCATATTTAAGATTTTTATTTGAATACAAATACACACACTAGGGAGAACACTACTTTAAGGTTTGGGAAAAATGTCATACCATCGGAATGAGAATATAGCCAAGGCATACATAGATAATCCCATGAATCCATATGCCATCAAATATGCTCCATAATTCCAGAATTCCATGGGGTCCATGATAGATAAATCCAGAATTCCATGAATACCAAACATAGTGGAGTACGACATAGTCTTACATAGACAAACACAAATAGCAAACGAGTTCACGCTAGAAAAGGCACAAGCAAGCAAATAAAAACGACTAAAATCGAAGAGCTTGTGCCCGACCCTTGCAAATCCACGAGACCTAATAGAACTACTTCTCCCCCTTTGGCATCGAAACGCCAAAAAGGAAGAAGAGCGATGCTAACGCCCCCGGAGATCACTCCTCCTCATCCTCAACGTAGGGGGAGAAAGGCTTGGGTTGAGAGAATCAAACTGAGATGGTACTACACACCCAAATTTGCAATAATCAAATCAATCAAAAGCCAAATGTGAGTGTGTTTTCCATAAGAACAAGAGATATGAAATAAAATCCAACAGAACCCATGAAAAACCAACTCTTCTCAAGGAACAGGGCGGTGGCCGAAGCCACCATGTTGGAGCGCATGGCATGACACCGCGAAGATGTATCTTGAGTTCAAAACCAATGCTCATCGATGACCCACATATCACAAAATGATATTAAGGGAAATGATTTGACTTGATTTCGGCATTATGGGGGAAGGGTTGGCCCAATCAATTAGGACCACACTCCCCCTATGTCTATGCCTGCATCTAAACCAAATACATGAATAAGAGCAAGTGAGTGTGCAAGGGTAGTCAAGCCAAGCTCCTTGAATCTATGATATTTAGCTCATTCCTCAAATAACAAAATCTTGCTTCATCAAGAGGCTTCGTGAAAATATCAGCAAGTTGGTTCTTCGTGCTCACAAAGGATAGAGCAATATCTCCACGAGCAACATGATCCCGAATAAAGTGGTTGCGAATCTCTATATGTTTTGTTCTTGTATGCTGCACGGGATTGTAAGCAATTTTGATAGCACTTTCATTGTCGCATAAAAGAGGCACTTTGTCACAATTGACACCATATTCCTTTAAAGTTTGCCTCATCCATAACAATTGAGTACACGCACTTGCAGCAGCAACATATTCAGCTTCGGCGGTTGAGAGTGAAATACAATTCTGTTTCTTTGATGACCAGCACACTAGAGACCTGCCCAAGAATTGGCATGCACCAGAGGTTGATTTCCTATCATCTTTGTCACCAGCCCAGTTTGAATCAGTGTAACCACATAGAGATAAACTTGAACCCTTGGGATACCATAATCCAAAATTTGGGGAATGAACCAAATATCGGAAGATTCGCTTGACTGCCACTAAGTTGCTTTCTTTAGGAGCGGCTTGGTACCTTGCACACACTCCTACATTTAACACGATATCGGGCCTAGATGCGCAAAGGTAAAGTAGAGAGCCGATCATGGATCGGTATACCTTTTGATCCACGTCTTTACCCTTGGGATTGAGCTCAAGATGACACTTTGTTTGCATAGGGGTAGCAACGCCATTGAGATCCGTCATCTTGAACCTTTTGAGAATGTCTTGGATGTACTTAGCTTGATTAATAAAGGTTCCCTCTCTAAGTTGTTTGATCTCAAATCCAAGAAAGAACCTGAGCTCACCCATCATGGACATCTCAAACCTGTCAGTCATAAGCTTTGAAAATTCATCGTTAAAAGCTTGGTTAGTAGAGCCAAAAATAATTTCATCTACATAAAGTTGGCATACAAAAAGCTCCCCATTGACCTTCTTAGTAAAAAGAGTGAGATCGATTTGCCCAACTTCGAATCCACGGTCTAGCAAAAGCTCTTTAAGGTGCTCATACCACGCACGTGGGGCTTGTTTAAGGCCATAGAGCGCCTTATCGAGTTTATAGACATGGTTCGGAAATTTGGGGTCCTCAAACCCCGGGGGCTGCTTGACGTATACTAACTCGTGTAGAGGACCATTAAGGAAAGCGCTCTAACATCCATTTGTTGTAATTTAAAATTATGATGGGCTGCATATGCAAGAAGGATACGGATGGACTCAAGGCGAGCCACATGAGCGTAGGTCTCGCCAAAATCAATTCCTTCTACTTGAGAGAATCCTTAAGCCACGAGTCGTGCTTTATTCCTCACAACAATGCCATTTTCATCCTGTTTGTTCTTGAAGATCCACTTGGTGCCGATAACATTGCGGCAATCCTTTGGCTTTTATACGAGCTTCCAAACTTTGTTGCGTTCGAAGTTATTTAATTATTCATGCATTGCAACAACCCAATTGGGGTCTTCAAGAGCATCAAAAACCTTCTTCGGTTCAACCATGGAAATGTGAGCTTGATGATCACAGAAGCTTGCAAGCTCTCTTCTAGTGGATACCCTTCGTCGTAGATCACCAACAACCTTGTCAAGAGTGTGACCTCTTAGTTCAAGGTTGCGATCAGCACGAGCCTTGCGACGAGCCTCAATGTCCTTATTGTTTCTAGGAGGAGTGGATTCAATTGTTGTATCCTTGTCTTGATTACTGCATTGCCCTTGATCTTGATCACCGTTACTGCCAGAAGATTGTTGCTGAACATTTTCTTCAGGCCCGGATAATCCTCCCCTTGGAGGGGCCGGACTATCCGGCATGGGAGGAGAAGTACCAGAACCATCTTCCTGAGAAAGCCTGACTGGAGTTGGAGACCCAGGGCCATATAATCCGCCCATGGGGGCCGGAGAGTCCGGCCTGGGAGCTTCAGAGTTGTTGACTTCTCCTTCGGATCCTCTGGAACGAGTTGGAGTGCCAGGGTCGGATTGTCCGCCCCTTGGAGGGGGCGGATAGTCCGGCCTGGGACTACCAGCTTGTCCAGGGGACAGATGGTCTTCAGCAGATTGTGGTGTTGGTGCAGGATTGTCTCCAACAGTAGGAGCTTGTCGATCTTGTGTAGATGAGGGCTCCACATGTGTGGAGCATTGTCCTTCCCGATCCGCCACAAGGGGTTCCTCAATGGGGCGGAAAAATGCCACGCCCATTCTTCTTATGGCATCTTGGGGTATTTCAACATCTGCATCACAAACATCAACTTGCCCTACAAAGGAGCCGTTATTTTTATCGAACTCCACACTACAAGATTCTACAACAATCCCAGTGAGCTTGTTGTAGACTCTATAAGTGTGGGATTCAGCACCGTAACCAACAAAAATACCTTCTAAAGCCTTGGATTCAAATTTTGACAAACGGACACCTTTAATAAGAAAGAAACACTTACACCCGAATACCCTGAAGTATGAGATGTTGGGTTTGTTACCGGTAAGTATTTCATATGGGGTCTTGTCCAAGATCTTCCGAAGGTAGAGCCGGTTAGATGAGTGACAAGCAGTGGATATGGCTTTAGCCCAAAAATTATAAGGAGACTTGAATTCAGCTAGCATAGATCTTGCCATATCCATCAAAGTCTGGTTCTTCCTCTCGGCTACACCATTTTGTTGAGGGGTGTACGCGGTAGAATATTGGTGTCTAATCCCCTCTTCGCTAAGAAACTCGTTTAAAGTGTAGTTCTTGAATTCTGAGCCGTTGTCACTTCTAATTGCCAAGATGGGAACATTGTGTTGACGTTGAACTTCATTGGCAAAGTCGATGACAGTTTGTTGAGTCTCACTTTTCAGCTTGAAAAAATATACCCATGTATATCTTGAGTAATCATCGACGATGGCCAAGCAATATTTCTTCCCACCAAGACTTGCATGAGAAGGAGGACCAAATAAATCCACATGAAGTAATTCCAAGATCCTCTTTGATGACACAATAGTCTTCCTCTTGTGGGGAGAATCATGCATTTTTCCTTCAACACAAGCCCTGCAAACACGATCTTTTCCTTTGTCCTCATTCTTCTTGGTAGACTTGGATCCCTCTTGATAGTTTGCAATCATTTGTTGCACTCCACCTTGTTTCCTTTGTTCAACAATGGAATAGATGGGGCATTGGATAGGGACATGATTGTTTCCTTCACATAGGTAGCAAGTAGCTTGAGAGGTGGGACATAGGCCAACTGGGTGTTTCTCTTCACAGTTGGGGCATTGATCTCCATGCTCTTTGGAAGTGTGATCCTTGTCTCCACAAATATTGCAAGCTTTGGTTCCTTTTAGAATAACATCCTTGTCTCCTTTGGAAAAGTTGCTTTCCATGTTGAGCATTTGATCTGTCACCTTATGCAACATTTGGGCTTGGTCTTCCAAAAACTTTTGCAGGGTTGGATCTTCCCCACTGGTGTTGGCTATGAACTGAGCTGTCATTTGGTTCAACTGGTTTTGGGTTGCTATGAGTTCCTCCATGTTGTCCTCTTGGTTGGTGTTGTTGGTGTTATCAACCTTGACGTTGGAGTCTCTTGGAGTAGTCATCTGTTTGGGTTGAATTGAGATTAGAATAGGCAAGATATTTCTAAGGAAATAATTCTAATCACACACATTACAATTCACTCAAGCAATGTGCAAGCAATCACAAACAAACTTTTCACTCAAACAA
Organism: Avena atlantica; assembly: GCA_910589765.1. Taxonomy (NCBI): domain Eukaryota; kingdom Viridiplantae; phylum Streptophyta; class Magnoliopsida; order Poales; family Poaceae; genus Avena; species Avena atlantica. The sequence continues at coordinate 331,862,754 of OU342738.1, read as the reverse complement.
TGAAGTTCAAGCACATTTTTAGGCAACAAAATATTTTTGTTACACCACACAAGTTGGTGGGTTTGTCTTAAACAAAATATGGTGGTCCATCTATATGGTTCACTTGTGATCTTTCCATCCTTCTTGGTTGATTCTTTTTACATGAGATCATGGTTTCCTTGGAAAAATTTTGGTCACAAAAACTTCAAAGGTGTTGATGGATCCTTCTAAGTTATATTTCCCTAGTCTCCAAATCTTGAGTAGGATTTCTTGTCTCACTTATCCTTAGTGATATCCAAGGTTGAGGTCCTTGGTGAATATGCTAAAGATGTTGAAGTCATTAGAGTTGAAGATGTTGAAGTCATTAGAGTTGAAGATGTTGAAGTCATTAGAGTTGATGGAGTCCTTTGCACATGGTGAAGTCTTTGGCCATGGGGTAGGTTTTTCCATCAAGTTGAAATAGAAGAGATGTGGAATCAAAACCAAAATGGTTGAGGAAAGAGTTTACAAGATTGTTTGTAAATAAGTTTTGGAACAAATACAATTCCTATTTTTCTAAGGGTTTTTGTCCAATCCTAGGTTTACAAATCCTACAGGCAACACAATGCTCTGATACCATCTGTAGAGGTCCCAACCTTTAATAAGGTAGAGATCCCTGTGTTTACAATGCTAGTCCCTGGATCAATAGCTAGCATCCACAGTTAAGATGTAATATCAAGGAACAAAGGTCATAATATAACTTTATAACCAGGAATAACATAATTTTATTACATCTTACAAAGCTCATTTGGCTTTTACATTACATTGCAGCAGAATAACTATAAGCATGGGGACCTTCATCTTCAGAGTGCCACAGGCAAACATGTTGGTTGTAGACTTTGTAATCCTAATCAATCAACTTCACTAATATCAAACAAAACCTGCAACATAACAAGTTACAGCCACAAGGGTCAATACTTTTGAATTGTATTGGCAAGTTTCACTACTATGTAGAAATATGAGTGGATCCTATTATTACATGCATATTTGGCTAAGTAGGATTTAAGGCTCATTTGCAGAAAGCAATAATTTATCCTATCTTTTCAAAATGGTTTTGTTCTTTTTTCAAATCTTTTTGAACTCCTTGATAAACCCCAAGTGTTTCTTGTCTTTGTCAAAATCTCTTGAGCTCCTTGGTAAATCCCCAAGTGCTTCAAGTTTTTATCAAAATCTCTTGAGCTCCTTGGTAAATCCCCAAGTGCTTCAAGTTTTTATCCAAATCTCTTGAGCCCCTTGGTAAATCCCCAAGTGCTTCAAGTTTTTATCCAAATCTCTTGAGCTCCTTGGTACCCCCAAGTGCTTCAAGTCTTTTTTTGTCACTTTAAAGTTTTTATTTTAGAAATTGGAATGTCTAGATCTCCCATAGCTTCAAGCTTTAGTTGCTCAGTATTGTCCATAACCGGGGACACGACTAAGTACTTAGATTTTTTTATCTTCTGCAGAAGTTGTACAATTTACCCACATGACACAATCTCATCTTGTTGCCACCAGTGGCCGCTGGATAAGTACTCACCAAGATGGAGTACTGGCAGATTGAGAATGTGACGAAGTCTTTCCAAAGGGTCCTCCCATACACCATTGCTAGCTTGTCTTCAGGCACCCATGTAGAGTTACGAGTTCCCTCATTTTCAGTTAACCTGAAGACCAATGCATGGGTCTTCCCAACGTAGTTGACTAAGCCAGAGCCATAATAGCATGTGGCTGTACACGAAAGCCACAGTTGGAGAAACATGTTCAATCTCTAAGTCCCTGGGTGGTTTTCTTTTGGTGCACAACACAAAGAGATTGCCATCGACATGGTTCCTTTTTGTTGTCACCTTGTCCAAAACTTGAGTATCTTTGTCCACCCAGGTGGTTCATTGAGTACTTGTTTTATTATATAAAACACAAGTCTTTTCTCATCTTTATAAAATCTCAACATGTATCTCTTCTCAAAATATGTTGCATGGCTAAGCATTTTACAACTACATTGTTTTCACTAAGGAATGTATAAGGGTATCCTATTAGGATTTTAGCATAGCATAAGGTATAGAAATTCTTTTCATGCATGTTTCAAAATCCACTAAGTATAATGAAAATAGTAGGACTTAAGATGATAGTGTCACTTGCCTTTTTGGTAGGGAGTGTTGGTTCACTTCTTGATCTTGCTAATCTCACACTCTTCTAACTTCACTACAAGTCAACCAAGCAAACACAAAATCAACTAGCATTCCAAACAATAACCAAACAAACAAAACATCACACTTAAAACAATAGGAACTAAGTCATGCATGCAAGCATGCAAAATATAGTTTTATTTGAAAAGGTGGTTTCTACTAGGCTCTACACATTTTAAGGTTCAAAGTTGTCATTTCCCAAAGTGCCAAAATCATTTGCAAAAGGGTTTTATCTATAAACCATTTTTTAAATCCAATCATTATTTTATGTGGTGGAAAATGTTTTTAGCAAAGCAACAATCTTATATTGTTCACCAAATAAGTTGTTAATTCACAAAACTTGGTGTTTTGGGTCAGTAGGTTTGAATAAAACTTTTTCCAAAGTTTTTTCTCAAAAATTATTTCCATAGCAAAACCAATATTTTTATTTGACTAGAAATGAGCAAATTCAAGTTTTTATTCCTAATCTTCACAAAATCCATTTTTAAAACCATGGGTTGGTTCCTAGGGTCAGTAGGTTCACAACAAACCAATTTGCAAAGATTTAACCCTAAAAACATTTTGGAATAATTTTTATAACCTAAACAAGCATACAAATGTTTCTGCAAAAACAAACATTTTACCAGAAGCTTTTTACTAAACACATTGCATGGTTGGCTAAGGCTTGTTCCACTGATTCCATTTATATAAAGTTTGCAATTTTTGGACGTGTGGATCAAAAGTTACAAGGTTTACAAATTTGCATCTAAATCTGATTTCAAATTCTGTTTTAAATCATCCTGTGCCACGCGGCGGGTTCTCATTGGGCGGTACCGGTTTGCGCGGATTGCGCTCTGCGGGGCGTTGGATCTAAACAGATCGCACGGCGCGGGTTGACTCATACCGCTTCGCTCGGTTCTAATCACGGCCACAAGATTTACATCTAACGGTCACAGACGCTTGGCCAAAGGCTGGCGGCGCTGCGCGGCGGCAGACGGCGGCGCACGCTCTGGCGGTGGCGGTACTGGAGATGCAGGAAGCAAAGAGGGAGGGAGAGGTGCTCACCGTGCTCAGGGGATCGTGGCGATGCTCAACGTGGTTGCGAGGAGGCGAGGGGCGCTCAGGGTCCATCAGAATTCCTCGCCGGAGTCAAGGACGGCGTCGGTCTCGCTCAGGCGTCGTCGGGGACGAGGCTACCGATCGTGCTGTGGCAAAACGAAGGTGTGGTTAGACGCGTACGAGTATGGGGAATGTGAGAGCATCACTGAGAGGGCTCGGGGCGGTCTAGGCTTACCAGGGAAGTTCTCCGGAGAGAGTAGAAGACGCGGCGGCGGTGGTTGTCGTTGTTGCCGAGCCTGCAGAGCATGCGCGATTGAGCTGGCGACACAGAGAGGTGCGCCTGGGTCTGGGGAGTGTGCCCGTGTGCTCGGGGAGGCAAGGCGGTGGTTGGGTTCGCCGGAATTGGCTGGGGACGGTGGTCGGAACAGTGAGGGTGTGTGGCGAAATTCGTCCAGCTTGCGGGCAGAGAGAGGGGGGCGCGTGAGGGGAAATGGAGAGGAGGCCAGGACGGTTAATACTGCGCAGTCACGGCGAGTAATGGCCGCGGAATCAACGCATATTGAATCCTGCAGAAACGGCCGGCGAGAGGAATCATCGCGGGTTTGAAGACGATGAACAGTGGTGTGGGGTCTTGTCGTCAGTGGGGGAGAGAGAGGGAAAGAGGGGCCACTGGTCAGTGTCTGCGCGGGTTCAAAACTGGGTGCGAAACGTTTTCTTCGGGGAGAGAGGGAGTGGGCTACCTGGGCTTAAGTTGGGCCAGGCTCAGTTGGGTCAGGTTTGTTTCTATTTTTTTCTAATTGTTTTTCCTTTTTCTGTTTGAATTTCCTGTTTTGAATTTCAATCAAACAACAAATCAAACATTCAATTCAATTCAAAACTCCTCCAAATTTTTCCTTGAGTTTTGGTTCTGTTTAACCACAATATTCTAAGTCCCAAAATAATTTTATTCTTTTTAGGACCCATTAATAATTAAATAAAATGGATCTTAGTTATTTGATTCAATTAGAATTTGCTTTAATAAAATCTTTATCTTTTTGAAATCTCAATATAAACCCAAAAACACTTCAGTAGTTTTATTTGAGAAAATAAAATACTTGGAAAACTTATTTAAAATAAATAAATAAGTTTTGATGTTTAATTAGAATAGTAAAACCTTTATTTTTAATAAACTTGGATATTAAATCCTTATTATTTTATTTTTAAATAAACCTTTACTATTTTTATCAAATAGAAATATTTTATTTCAGAGTCTTGGCCAAGTTTTAATTTGGCTCTATAAAATAATCCTTATTTATAGTTCTACCTTTTCATTTGAAAACCAAATCTTTTATTAAAAGAACCAAAAAATAGTAATTCCAAATATTTTTAACTTTATTGTTTATTTACCTTTTTAAATCCATTTAGGATTTTATTTGATCAAATAGGTTTGAAGTTTCCAATTGGAATCAAAAAGTTTCTCTTCACCCTGAAAATCAACAAAGTTTTATTTTATTCATTTATTTTTCACATTACAAGATTTAGAAAATCTTTGGATGTGACAGACCCAAATAGACCAAGCAATATATTCATCAAAAGGACCAACATAATAAGCATAAACATCGCCATAGTCATCACAAAAGAGTTCACAATTCGGATTGTGAGACCCTGCAAAACCAATATTATTAGTCTTGTCTTTTGTGACAACCTTCTCAGCAGTGCTTGTCTTTAATTGCACATTCTTGGTCTTGTTCTTCTTGGTTTTCTTCTTCTTGGACTTGGTGACATACCCAAGTTCCTCTTTACCATGATTTGACCTTTGCTTGCCAAGGACTTCATCAAGCACACCTTTGTCCTTTGTAGTGATGTCCTTGATCACTTCTTTTTCCACACTAGCATTTTTCTTGTTACTATATGTTGAGTTGGACGAGCTAGGAGTATCATATTTGGCCAATCGACTTTGAAGTTGATCATGCGACTCATTGAGAATAGAGAACTCGTTTTTCAACGCCTTATGAGCATTGAAAGTTTCTCCAATTCCTCGGAGAGTCTATCATGAGCAGCCCCAAAGTCAATCCTTTCCTTCTTTAACTTCTTTGCCTTGTGACAGCATTGTCACGTTCCTTAACAAGTTTAGTCACAATTTATTCACGTGACTCTTCCATAGACTCAAGCCTCTCTTCAAGAGAGACCCGAGCTTCTTCTTCTTCTTCAAGAGCATTTTTTAGGGATGCAATTTCCATTGCATCCTCCCTTTCAATTCTGCCCTTTTCTTTGAGGAGTGCTTCGTTTTGGGCCAGCTGATCCATAAGAGCCTAAAAACGAACTTTGTGCTCACCTTGCAAGTTAGTATTGAAATAATCCAAAGAAATAATCTCTTCTTTAACCTTAAGACTAGAAGGATCATCCATGTCTATAATAGCCTTGGGAAAAGAAGAGTTAGAAGAAGTTACCTCGGAGCTTCTTGCCATGAGGCAAGTAGCATTCTTGTTGATGATGTTTTCGTTCGGAGAGTCGAAGAGAGATGTTGATGTAGATGTGGTGGTTATAGCATCCACCTCTTGAGAGCTATCGTCCTCGTCCTCATCTTCACTCCCCGATGAATATTAGACCTCTGGCAAAGTTTTGGGACAGCAAGGCTTTTCACTAAAAACACATGCTACTGTAGTAACTCCTTAAAAAAGCTCAATTCACCTAAAGATAACTCAAAAAGGAATCAATAAGAAGAAAATGCAAATAATGGAAGAAATCTGTCAAAATAGACCAGCAGGTAGAAACCGATTTTTTAGAAAATCTTATGTTTCTCAAATCAAAAAGTGTTGAAATAACAAAAGTTAGATAACATACTGTGGAATTTATTAGTAAATTATCAGCTCAATCCGAGCTACAGAGACTCCTCGCGCATTTTATGGTGGAGGACAGAAATCTGTTTCGGGACAACAACTCCCCAAATCTTACTTTCCTCTCATTAAAGGTCATTCTTGGCACAAAAAGAAAACAAAAAGGATAAGGGAGGTCATTACTGAAGTAATAACTTCCAAGACTTAAGAAAACTCTTGGGTTATCTCCCAACAAGTACTTTTCTTTAATGCCTTTAAGTTAAGCACAAGAAGCAAGTATTGTCAAATGAAGAAGCATTCATATCAAACATTGCTTTGAAAAAAGGAGCAAAAAGCAACTTATATATACTCATAGGGAAGTGTTCAATACCTTTCTTGAATGGAAAATTATATTTGATGGTGCCTTCTTTCATATCAATGATGGCACCAACTGTTCTAAGAAAAGGTCTTCCCAAAGTAATAGGACAAGAAGCATTGTATTCAACATCCAAAACATAGAAATCCACAGGGACATAAGCATTGTTAACCATAATGAGAACATCATTAATCTCCCCATGAGTTTCTTATTAGCATTATCATTAAGTGGGACGTCCAAATAACAATCTTCCAATGGTGGCAAATCAAGCATTTCATAAATCTTCCTAGGCATAATAGAGACACTAGAACCAAGATCACATGAAGCTTTGAGATCAAAGTCATTCGCTTGTATATTAATAATGGGTTCCCAACTATATTTTACTTTCCTAGGAATAGAATCTTTGTGTTTTAGCTTATCTTCCTTAATCTTAACAAGAGCATTTATAATGTGTTTGGTGAAAGCAACATGCATATCACTAGCATCAGGACTTCTAGCAAGTTTTTGTAGGAACATAATCACTTCAGAAATATTGCAACCATCAATATCAAAATCAAACTTAGCATCACTAGTAGTAGGCTCAATAGACTTAGGCATAGTAGGAGGAAGAATAGGGACTACTTGTGGTTTAGTGGTAATAGTGCACACACTATTGTTTCTGTCAATTTCAGCTTCCCTTTCCCACTTAACATGAAGTTGAGCTAACAACCTAACATTTTCATCAGTAGTAACTTGTATGGCATGAGCATTAGCAAAGGTATTTTCCATGGTTTCAGGTTTAGCAGCCATTTTATTAATCAAGGAGGACTGAGCTTCAGACAAATAGGATATATTTTTCTCAACATTTAAAAGCTTTTCCTTTATAGCCTTATTGAAAGTGGTTTGTTTACTAATAAATTCTTTGAGCATGACTTCAAGTTCAGAGGGGGCACTTCTAGCATTGTTGTAGGAGTTTCCATAGGAATTGCCATTATTAGGAGGATAAGGCCTATAGTTGTTGTTGCCACCAAAATTATACCTATAGGCATTGTTGTTTAAATTGTTGTTTCTAATGAAGTTCACATCAACTTGCTCTTCTTGAGCAACCAAATAGGCTAAGGGAACACTATTACTATCTAGAGGAGCTTTCACATTAACAAGCATAGCCATAATAACATCAATCTTATCACTCAAAGAGGAAGTTTCCTCAACATAATTTACCTTCTTACCATGTGGAGCTCTCTCAGTGTGCCATTCAGAGTAGTTAACCATCATATTGTCAAGGAGTCTAGTTGCAGCACCCAAAGTGATGCTCATAAAAGTACCTCCATGCGGTGACCCATCATACCACTGCATGCGTAGTACACTATAGTCGTTGACATGACATCCACAGAACACCGTTCCGTAAATATCACATCCCTCAGAGTGGTACAACAGAAACATTGCGGGTCCATATTACAAACATACACACATATTATTATTACAATATCAGAAGTTCAAGACTTCAAAAGGTTCAACTTATAAACCAAAATATAAAGTGTTTTAGCGGAAGTTGAAGGTAACAACTCCAACTAAGAGTTGACCTCAGCAGCTTATTATATAAGGTTCATGCTGCTCGGCTCCATTAGTTACTAATAATTAGGGAAACTAAGCTGAGTCATTGCCATCCACTCCATATCGGATCTCGTAATCCACTCCTTCAACACCACCTGACAGGCCAGGCTCCTCGTAGAGGACACATTCTTGGCATTCTTCTGCATACATTGGAATATCTTCGGGATCCTCAGAGTCTAAGCAGGGGATCAAAGGAAAAGGTGAGTAGCAACGTTACCCAGCAAGTTCATTATATGCAAGGTGGGAAGTTTGATGCTCTATCTACCACCTCGGACTATAAGTCCTTGGCACTATGCAGTTTTCGTAAATATTTCTTCAAAGATTTATTTTATTATTAAAATCTATGCCCATCATCCTTCATAGTTTTACCAAAACTTTCAGGGAGTTCCTTTCCTGTCGCGTTCGTAGCTCCTTCTCGGAACATGGAGTAACAAGTTATAGTTTTTACACTCTGCAGAGGTGCGTTACTTTACCCATGCGAGATCAACTCCTTGTTGCACAACCGGGTGTACTTTCCTGTCCACAATTCCATGATGTGGAGCCCAGTAGGTGATCCAAGCCAATCACTGCCCCCTTTGATACCTCGCATGTCTCCTTGGTATACACCATGCCCACCCATTGAATCACGACAATGGTTTGTACAGACCGTTAGATGCCAGAACTACCGTGGGATGATGAGGGTTCCCACCCATATGCTGCATATCCTCTACGAATTACCAATTAATATGCACGCTACGAGTGATAACAGCCATGACCTGCACATTCGGCGACATGCGAGAGGAAGAAGATACAGCCGACTTCTCTGTCCCATTCTAAATCTCATGGTTCACGCGTGATATACGGTGCTAGAATCACTGTTGTCATGGGTTGTTAAGTTCCTAGTTGATTATCATTGTTGCAAATAGAAACCTAAGTTCTATTGCTCCATTATATCATCACTTAGGATGATATTAACAATTTATTTATTTGAGAAAATAATATTTTCTTTCCTTGGAACATAGATGATAACACACAATTTGCAAATACTTTGATAAAGACTCTTCAAAGGACATGAGCAAGTGATGAACTTGCCTTGTGATTGCAAGGTAGTGAAGTTGGATGCTTGCACTGGACCTTGAGCTTCTATGTCTACAAAACATCATTATTGCCTGGTAAGGACAATATTTAAAGAAGCAAAATGAATATGCATAGTAATGTAATGCATTATTTATCATTTATTTTTCTTTGTGTGTTTTACCCATTATTTTAGTTTCGAGAATTCCTTTCAGTAAATAAAGGATTTCATTTAAAAATAATCTTTAATATTTAGTGAATATTAGATTTGCCATTAAGATAATAATTTATTTTTAATATAAATTCCTATATTTATTCATTTAATAATTCTTTTAAGAATTAGTATTTAAATAAAAGAATTCCTTTTTATAACTTCAAATATTTATTTAGTATTTTTCTAAAATACTATAATAATAATAATAATAATATATAATAAAAGTGTTTTTTATTTATTTTTATCCTCTTTCTAAAATTTAATAAAATTCCATAAGGAAAATATATTGTAATATTCTTGACTAGAGATAATATTTATAGAAATTATTTCATAATTTAATTAAATAGGTTGGATTGTTATAAATCTAGAAATATTTTATTTACAATTTTTTTATTTCTATTTTATTTTCTAGGATTTTATTTAACTCTAGGCGTATTTTGGTCTTTTATTAATTATTAAGACTCCTTTTAAGTTTTGGGCTCAGTCTATTGGGCTTATTGGGCCACTTTGGCCCCAAGTGCCCTGACCAAAAGGGCACCCCAAAGGGTTCTGGCCCTATTGGCCCACTCCCTCTGTCTCTCTCTCTCGTCCTCACTGTTGGGCCACGCAGAGATAAAAAAAACTTTTCCTCTAACGTGGTGATCCCAAGATCTAGCTAAGGTAGAAGGCCACGAGGTTTACCACTAGACGCGTAGTTGCGGATTACTGATGAAGCGCGTCAGTTGATGTAGTGCAGTCCTCACAATCCGATCGTCCTGTTGCTGATCGCACAACACCTCTGCTGGTATCCACACATACAAGGAGGAGCGCCGGCGGTGAACTGCTAGGTTCGTTACGGCGGCAGGACTGCTGTGGAGCTAGGGTTTCCAACACATGGAATGACCTAACCGAACAACGATTAACCTTTCTGGGTTACGGTGCTCCACTATATATAGGGAGTGAACGTGGGCTCTGCTCGCGCGACCCATTCACTAAAGACCATATAACACTAGTCACCGTGAGTCTAACTCACTAACTCAGTCCTAATCCGGTTTAGGTCCAACCCAACCAGATTACAGGTTCAGATCCAATCCGAACATGCTCCCGCTCTTAAGTGTGTGACCCCGCAGGCTCATGGCTACTTGGACACGATTGGAGTCCGACTCTCAATCGATCAGTAGGTAGCGGCTCCTACAAGAACGTGCCGACTCCCAAGTACCAAAGAGTCATGATGACTTGCCTTTCCAATGCGACTTACGTCCGAGTCCCTTTTGCCTCACGATATACCTTGTCAGACTATAGGCGAATAATTATCATCCCTTAAATAGTCTGACTCTCTTCTCGATCCGAGATAAGTGATTCACCCGACTAACTCTTAGTCGATCGCCTCGGTTAACACTTAACCGAGTTGTGCATGGCCATGCTTTCCGAATCATATCTCATGAGAGGGCCCAGAGAATATCTCTCTGAGTGGAGGGGCAAAATCCCATCTTGGTTATTCACACCACACAGCTTGATTATCAATCGACCCGAACTCTGCCTTTATAACTGCCCAGTTACGGATCAACGTTTGACAGAACCTAAGTCGGTGATCCTCAACTCGGATTATGCAATAACCTCAGGTCTAAGGATTACATTGATTGAGATATAAAAATGACAACTTGTTCGTTGTACCTCAATATGGGTCAATCCGACTCGCTAAACTATTTAGCCGAGTCTATGTAAGTTGGAATAGCATGTCCATGCCCATGACAAGTGGAACCGAGTCATCAAGCCAACTTTCACATTGATCTAAGTTGTGTGTCCAGCACAACCTTAATGACCAAGGATATTTAGTACAAACAACATGAATGCATAGTTCCACAACCGAATCACATATTCAATGATACACATCAGATGTTTATACAAGGACTACTTAAATATCTTTATGAATACAATGGGAAATCTCATCATACATGATTGCCTCTAGGGCATATTCCCAACAGTCTCCCACTTGCACTAGAGTCAATCCTCCGACATCACATGTCTAAGCATCTAATGCCCATGGCTCTCAGGTGCGCCTCATGCTTCGTCTGTGGTAACGGCTTTGTCAACGGATCCGCAATATTTGCATACGTGTGTACCTTGAATAACTTGATATCACCCTGATCCACGAACTGGCGAATCAGGTGGTACCGCATGAGTATATGCTTGTTCTTCTGGTGCTGTCTATGTTCTTTGGCTTGTGCAATAGCACCATTGTTGTCACAATACACGTCTAACGGATTGGACGAGCCCTGAACCACACCAAGATCCATGAGGAAATTCCTCATCCAAACAGCTTCCTTTGCTGCCTCCGAGGCGGCAATATACTCAGCCTCTATTGTAGACACAGACACAGTCTCTTGCTTGGAACTCTTCCAGCTCACAACACCTCCGTTTATAATAAACATGTATCCGGATTGTGAACGAGAATCATCAGAGTCGGTAAGATAACTCGCATCCGTGTAACCCTTTACACTGAGTTCATCTTCACCACCATAAACCAAGAACATATCCTTAGTCCTTCTCAAGTACTTTAGGATATTTTTAGCTGCTGTCCAGTGGATCTCTCCAGGATCAGCCTGGTATCTGCTCACAACACTTAGAGCATAGGAAACATCCGGCCTAGTACAAATCATGGCATACATGATGGATCCGACTGCAGAAGCATATGGAATCGCACTCATCCGACTTCGCTCATCAGTTGTCGAAGGACACTGAGTCTTGCTAAGTTTTACACCATGGGACATCGGTAAGAACCCCTTCTTAGACGATTCCATGTTGAACTTCTTCAACACTTTGTCCAAATAAGTACTCTGACTCAATCCAATGAGCCTCCTTGATCTATCTCTATAGATCCGGATTCCGAGGATGTATGTTGCCTCACCCAAGTCTTTCATTAAGAAACTCCTTTCCAATGATTCCTTGGTTTCTTGCAACATCTGGACATCATTTCCAATCAGTAATATGTCATCCACATATAAGATTAGAAAATTTACTTTGTTCCCACTAAACTTCTTGTACAAACAAGAATCATGATCACTCTTGATGAAGCCAAACGATTTGACTACCTCATCAAAGCGAATATTCCAACTCCGAGATGCTTGCTTCAACCCATAAATGGATTTCTGAAGTTTGCACACCTTGTCAGCATTAGCCGGATCGACAAAACCCTCGGGCTGTATCATATACACGTCCTTGGTTAAATTTCCGTTAAGGAAAGCCGTTTTGACATCCATCTGCCATATCTCGTAGTCGAAATAGGCCGCTATAGCTAACATGATCCGAACTGATTTAAGCATCGCTACGGGCGAGAAATTCTCGTCGTAATCAACTCCTTGAACTTGTCGGAACCCCTTCGTGACAAGGCGTGCTTTATAGATTGAAACATTTCCATCCATATCAGTTTTCTTCTTAAAGACCCATTTGCACTCGACGGGTCTTACACCGTCTGGCAGATCAACCAAGTTCCAAACTTGATTTTCATCCATGGACTTTATCTCGGATCTCATGGCTCCAAGCCATGACTCGGAATCAGATCCCACCATCGCTTCAGAATAATTTGCCGGCTCATCACTGTCTAACAGTAACACATCACGAACACTTCGTAATCTTGCCGATCTTCATAGTACAGGTGCTGCTGCCGGCTCAGCTGCCACGACCGCCTCAACCTACAAGGTTTTTGCCGACTCGCTACTAGCCGATTCCTCTCGAATTTCTTCGAGTTTCACCGTGCTCCCACTTACTCCCCGACTGAGAAACTCTTTCTCAAGGAAGACACCATTCCGAGCGACAAACACTTTGCCCTCTTCTCGGTTGTAGAAGTAGTAACCTAAGGTTTCCCTTGGATACCCCACGAAAATACACTTATTCAACTTGGCTGTAAGCTTGTCCGACTGGAGTCGCTTGACAAATGCTTCACAACCCCAAATCTTAAGAAAAGACAAACTCGGCTTTTTGCCTGTCCACATCTCATGCGGTGTCTTCTTGTCAACACCCGGATTTTTCAATCCTAGATGCCTGTTATGCCATACATCGCAATCCCAGGATTACCATTTTTGCGAGACATAACAGAATTGGATACCATAGTACTTCATCCATTACAAACGATACATACGCTCTTACACAAATAGGGATCTCATGATCCAGTTCTTAATACAACATCAAGCAGCGGAATACGTAATAATAACGGTAGCGTAGGCGAAGCTCCATCTTCGGGGTCACAGGCAATGCTGACGATGGGAGATGATCCTAGTTGTCGTAACCTTCCTGGGGTCCATCTTCCAGGTAGTCCTCTTCATAGTATGGCCATGGGAATAGCCAGGGAAAATGCCATGAGTACTCTTCAAGTACTCGCAAACTAATACTAACAGATAAAGGGGTTTTTGTATAATAGGACACTAGGCTCTAGGGTTGTTTTGCAAAAGCCAGATTTATCTCTACTAGGTTCCAGAGCTAGTCACAACTTTATAACTCCTAAGTGGGAACTTGTAATTCAGGTCAAAACTCTGTTGTGGTCAAGTCAAAGTCTCAATTCATTTCACAAGTCATTTTGAAAAGTCTGACGGGGTAACAGTATGGCCACTCCAACTGTCCATAACCGCGGACGCGGCTATTCGAATAGTTTGACACTCTGCAGAGATTGTACAGTTTCACCACAACATTCGATACATCTGTCAGGAACAAATCCTGAATTCACCATAATCAGTATGCGGATAATCAATCCTAACCTTTCAATTACACGCCCTAGTATAGGCACCTCTCCTATGAGTTTGGCCTCCTAACCATGACCACTGTCATCTTGGGTACTGCACAGGTGGACAATCTTCACAAGGTAGCCTCAGCTCAGACCTTGGCCGTGAGGGAACTAATACTAAGGGATATAAGTTTCCAGTCAAGCCCTACCCAATATTCGGGTATTGTGGTTGTACGCTAAAATTGGAATGGTATCGCATCCAGACAACCATCAGTTTTATATAGGGCTAAGGCTCATGCCTCAACATTTTTATCACCAGAATCATCAAGTGTTTGGAAACACATGTCCAAAACATTTCAATAGAATGATCCATCATTCCAAGGTTTCCATAACCATTTTTCCTCCAAGTGTTCCCATCTAAAGTTGATCAAGTTTTAAGCTTAGCACTAGCATATACAGGTGGGGGTAGTAATGATGAGGGGTGGTAACTAGTGGAGTTTCACTAAGTCCAACCTTATATCTTAGGCTGATATCAAGGTTTCTAGCTTAGGCCAAATTGTATGCTCTTTACGCAACCTTCAACACAACTGTCTGGTATCTACCAAACTCCTAGGTAGACTCTAAGTAAGCTTTGATAAAGAAATAAAGTAAGAAGCTTGCCATAAAACTAGGATTGGTTTAACCAATAGGTAGGATCATAAGTATGGGTTTGTGGCATCGGTAGGGTATCTTGCAAGGGTTAGCTTGCACAATCTCAGTATAAGCTTGCATAGTTACTAGCTTGCATCAGTGTCAATATAAGCTTTCCTTGTGCAGAGCAGTGGTTGAAGTTCTCCTCGGCTTCCTCTTCGTAGTATCCTCCTTCCTCCTCGTAGTATCCTTGGTCGGTACTAGCGTCTATGAATAAATACGAGGTACACAATCACCAAACAATACTTAACTACTTGCAATCACCACACACAAGGGTCCTATGGATGATCTAGCATCATCCCTAACATTACAAGGTTAAGGCTTGATTTAATTCCTTTTATTTTTAGAAAAGTAATTTCTACTCATTGAAAAACTACTTAAGATTTAATATTCTCCAAACCAAATATGGGATCATGTTGACACATGTCATCACCACATATTGTAGTCCATGGGAATGTGATTTAAAGTGGTGTCACAATTTAATAAGGTTTTACCCTTTTATTTTAATTAATTAAAGTGGCTAGAAATGCTTATGTAGCATTCTTTTATTCCTTGAACAATATTTCTGCAAGTAAACCTATATATTTTTATATATTCTGAAAGGTATGGTTAAATGTGATTTTTGAGAGTTGGAATCAACTCAAAAGCCTTTATGGTTTAAATTTGAAAAATGTTTGAATGCAGAAAAGCTTCTGCCTTGTTATTTTTACTATGGGTGATCTAAATATCCAAATGACTTGAATCCAACGGGCTTGGATTAAGCATTCACAGGCCTTTCCAACAAAATTGGTTTCATCCAATTTGGTGCACTGAATCGATCTGGGTTGATTTTTGAAGTTGGGTGCTGAAGTGTGTTTGAAATGAAATAGAAAAAGTTTTAATTTGAATTGCTGGGCTGCGCGGGAAATTCTAACGGGCCGGCCTGCTAAGCGCAGTGCTCCCGCGGGCTGCGTAAGTGGGTGTCCCCACTCGTCAGTGACACGGGGCTGGGCGAAGCGGTATGGGGCAACGTGGATCGTTCGATCTAGTTCTAATCCAACGGCTGAGGGTCATCGTCGACGCGAGACAACTCCGGCGAGAACGAAACCTAGCGCGGCCAGTGAGGGGTGCTGGGGGCTCACCGGGGTACGGGCGAGGGTCGGCGAGGCGGGCGAACGACGAAGTCGATGATGGCGAACCTCCTGGTACCGGTGGCTTCTCTTGGGGCGGCTCCAATCGCTGGCTCCCTTCTTCTCCGGCAGCGGCAGGCTCCAGTGAAATTCCGGCGAGGTGGTGCTCGCCTTGCTCTGAGAATGGTGTGGCACGATCAGTGAGGAGAGGGGAGTGAGATGGTGTGAAGAAATCGTGCGGGGGTGGCCTCTATTTATAGTCGAGCGAGGGGACCGTCGGGGCGCACGGTGAGCTCGTCGGGGGCGACGTTACAGGCGGCTAAAGGCATGGGCAAGGGTAGGGGACGGTGCTGTGTCTCCTGGCGATGCTCAACGACATGGTCGCGACGCATGGGGCGGTGTGGTTTGGTCTGGAACGGCCGGTGCTCTGCGCGGCAGAGGCGGCGTCTTCGACGGCGGGCGGTGGCTGTATGGCACAGGACGGTAAACGGGGATGTCTGGCGGTCTCCTGGGTCGGTGGTGATCGTGTGTGCACGCGATGAGGGCGGCGCGCGGTCTGTGGATGCTGGTCGAGGGTGGCGCTCTGGCGCACGCTCGGCATGGTCTGGGCGTGTCTTGTGCGCGTGGTCCAGGGCTTGGCAACGCTCGCGGCTAGGACAGGGAGTGGCGGTGGACGGTGGGCTGCCTCCCAGACATGCTGGCTAGGCTTGCTGCTGCTCCTAGCTTGCTGTCCACAATGGGGTGGCATTGAGGTGCTCGGCTGTTCACCATTAATGGCAATGGCAAGCTCACAGGGGTGCCAGTGTTGGGCTAATCTTTCTAGATGATGTACTGAGGTGTGTGTGAGCTAACTAGGGAACAAGTTAGGCTCAAAACACTCCACACTATAGTGTTTGATGTTTTGTTTGATTTGTGTCTGCAACCTGTTTGATGAAATGGCCGCATGAAATCAGTTTTGAATTTTGAAATGAGTTTGGTGGGTTTGCTAGATTGGTGCTGGTGAGTCTGCAGATGCTTGGGTTTTGAAAGTTGAGCTTGTTTGAGTGGGTTTTGGAAAAGTGGGATCTTCCCATATGAAGAAGATTCAATTTTGAATTGTCATTTAAACTCTGCATTTGAAAGTTTCTGGATGATCACAAAGTGGGCCTTGATACCTTGTTATGAGTACATTCAAGGGGTGCAAATATCCAGAAAAGTTTCTGTTAGGTTTTGAAAGTTTGAGACAGCCAAAGTAGGCATGGGAGTTAAATTGGTCAAAATGACCATTCACTTCATATATTTGTTTTGATTTACTTGTCTTTAGGAAAAGTGTGGGAAATGTTTTAGATGATGTTCATTTCACCTAAGAAACATTTTACAAGCAATGGATCACACAAACAAGGTGGTTTTTAAAGAAATTCAAAATCCATGCATACACATATACATGCATTCATGGGTTTACTTAGAAAAGTTTTTGTTAACCCTAATCTTGATGATTAGTGTTTGATGATCTAAGTTTGGTATTTTTGGGATGTTACACTTCTCTACCGATTTTGATGGTACTATGTTTAGTGTGAACGCCGCTGTTTCTAGACAATAACCCCAAAATGATAAAGGCAGATCTGTCCGACTCATCATTGATCGTACCATGTCCAACAAGGTTCGATTCCGCCTTTCCGAAACACCATTCCTTTGTGGCGTTCCTGGCGGAGTAAGTTGAGGAACTATTCCACAACTTTTCAGATGGTCATCAAACTCATGGCTCATGTACTCGCCTCCTCGGTCCGACCGAAGAAACTTTATTTTCTTGCCGAGTTGATTCTGTGCTTCATTATGGAATTCTTTGAACTTTTCAAAGGCTTCCGACTTATGTTTCATCAAATAGATATATCCATACCTACTCAAATCATCAGTGAAGGTAATGAAGTACTCATAACCACCCCTGGCTGTCGTGCTCATTGGTCCACATACATCACTATGTACTAGTCCCAACAAGTCGGACGCCCTTTCGCAACTCTTTGCAAAAGGTGTCTTGGTCATTTTTCCGAGTAGGCAAGATTCGCATGTCTCGAACGACTCCAAGTCGAACGAAGTTAGGAGTCGATCATCATGGAGCTTCTTCATGCGTTTCCAACTTATATGACCAAGCCGATAGTGCCAAAAGTAAGTCATATTCAGATCATTTGGTTTCAACCTTTTAACATTTATGTTATAAACCGACTCACCATCAAGATTCAAAATAAATAACCCGTCCTGGACGGGTGCAAAGCCGTGAAACATATCATTCAAATACAAAGAACAACCATTATTCTTGATATTCGACTCATAGCCTTGCCTCATCAAACATGAAGCAGAAATAATGTTTCGACTGAGCACTGGAACATAATAACAATTATTTAGTTCCATAATGAATCCGGAAGGTAAATGAAGTTGCATCGTGCCGACTTCCAACGCAGCAACTCTTGCTTTGTTGCCGACACGAATATCAACCTCGCCTCTTGCTACGCTCCTAGTTCTTACCAGTCCCTGCAACGAGTTGCAGATGTGAATAACTGATCCGGTATCATATACCCAAGAACTATTAGGTGCATCAGCAAGATATATGTCTATAACATTACAAACAAGTGTACCTGAGTCGGAAGTCATACCTCCACTCTTGGCTTTGTCGGCCAAGTACTTGCTGCAGTTCCTATTCCAGTGGCCATCCGCCTTGCAATAGAAGCAAGTGGATCCGGCTGAAGGAGATGGCTTAGTCCCTGAGGAAGCGCTTGGGACCGGGTCCTGAGCCTGCTTTCCTCCTGACTTAGCCTTCTTCTTAGTCCAAGAACTCTTCTTGAACTTAGCCTTATTCTGCACCATCAACACTTGACTGGCGCCCTTCTTGAGATCCGCCTCTGCCTGCTTGAGCATCCCATGTAATTCAGTGAGCTTCTTATCCATACCATGCATGTGGTAGTTCGAAATGAACTGCCCATATGCACTAGGAAGAGAGTTCAGAATTATATCCGTAGCGAACTCTTCGCTTATGGGGTAGCCAAGCCTCTCCAGAGACTGCACATAACCAACCATTTTGATCACATGCGGACTCAGTGGATCACCATCCTTAAGCTTGCAACTCAGCAAAGCCTGAGAGACTTGATACCTCTCAGTCTTCGCCTGAGCCTGGAACATACTTTTGAGGCTTTCGATCATATCGTAGGCCTCAACATGCTCGAACTGCTTTTGCAAGTCCGGTTCCATGTGAGCAAGCATAAGACAGCTAATATCCATGGACTCATCCTTAGCCCGACGGTAGGCATTGGTGGCAGCGACAGTCGCATTCTCATTCGGCTCATCTGGAAGTGGGTTGTCTAGGACATGGTCCTTCTTTTCTTGTTTGAGAACAATTCTCAGATTTCGATACCAGTTGGTAAAATTAGTGTCGTTCAGTTTATCTTTCTCAAGAATGGTTCTCAACGCAAAACCGGATATCTGAGAGTGACTGCTACTTGGTGCCATGATCTACAACAGAAAATATGCAAAACACTTAAGACATGTATTCATAAAAGAGCAAGCATATTAAACATTTTAATATTTTATGCTCCCACTGGAACCAACACCCCTCCGATGGTTGCTTAGTGATTCAGGATCCTAAATAAGCAAGTCGGCTAGTGAGCTTTAGCATCACCGCTAGCCGCCAAGTGATCTAGGTAGACAACTCCTTGTCAATCGCATCTCATGCGACTCCTGTTGGACGGGTGGCATCACATGCCCCGGCTCCCATCCGACTTTTCCCCGAGTCCCACAACCGTTGTGATAGACCCGTCTAGCTTACCGAGTGTTTCCATAGTAAGAGTCCGACTCGAACCCACCTAGTCAGAAAGAATTGGCAGCGCCTCAATTTTATGAGCCCACTACCAAAAATGTCCGACTTGTGATGGTGCAAACACTGGCGGGAAAACCGACTAGACCTTCTTTGAGGGATTAAATTTTACCGACTATCTAATAGAGGTAAAACTGAGACATAATAATGACACAAAACAAGGCATTTATAATGTGAAATGGTATGGCTCTCTTCATGGCGATCTCCATCTCCACAAAGCCTGTAATCCGACTCGTGCCAACTCTTGTCACTTGCCGTCTTACTCCATGTCGCCGACATGTACAACGCCTTGCATGCCTTCCGGGTTCTCCAATCAGCTACACTAGCTTAGTAAAGTAAATTACATAGAGAATCCGACACGCAGGTCGTTATACAATAAAATGACAGCACCTAGGCTCCAGCTGGCTGACAAAAACCGTGATTCGCAGATCACGTATGGATTACACACATACATCACATGCACATGAACCATACCATTCACAACTTCCTGCAAAAACAAGTTGTGCATAGATACAATATCTACCGGCGTTGTGAAACTCGCAACGACATCTAAGGCGCTACGACAGGGCGAAGCTGGCGGTCCGAACATGGATTCCGACCATCGTTCCGATTCGATCAAACTCTTTGATCTTCGATCACCGCTTCTGGATTTACGTGTCACAGTCTACCCCGATGGCAGAAGCCGGCCGGTAGGGGTATGTCGTTCCACGACCTCAGGAGTATGATTACGGAAATCATATCTACCATTCCCCGAGTACAGTTGATCCAATCAACCTCGTACAAAACCGATCTATCTCATAGATCGACCACCAAAACAACATATAGATCTCATCTACATCCTACCGCATATCACATATGCAAGATCTCGAGCCTAAAACCAGAAGCTATCGCTCTGATACCACTGTTGGGCCACGCAGAGATAAAACAAAACTTTTCCTCTAACGTGGTGATCCCAAGATCTAGCTGAGGTAGAAGGCCACGAGGTTTACCACTAGACGCGCAGTTGCAGATTACTGATGAAGCGCGTCAGTTGATGCAGTGTAGTCCTCACGATCCGATCGTCCTGGTGATGATCGCACGACACCTCTGCTGGTATCCACACGTACAAGGAGGAGCGCCGGCGGCAAACTTCTAGGTTCGTTACGGTGGCAGGACTGCTGTGGAGCTAGGGTTTCCAACACATGGAATGACCTAACCGAACAACGATTAACCTTTCTGGGTTACGGTGCTCCACTATATATAGGGAGTGAACGTGGGCTCTGCTCGCGCGACCCATTCACTAAAGCCCATATAACACTAGTCACCGTGAGTCCAACTCACTAAGTCAGTCCTAATCTGGTTTAGGTCCAACCCAACCAGATTACAGGTTCAGATCCAATCCGAACATGCTCCCGCTCTTAAGTGTGTGACCCTGCAGGCTCATGGCTACTTGGATACGATTGGAGTCCGACTCTCAATCGATCAGTAGGTAGCGGCTCCTAGCAGAACGTGCCAACTCCCAAGTACCAAAGAGTCATGACGACTTGCCTTTCCAATGCGACTTACGTCTGAGTCCCTTTTGCCTCACGATATACCTTGTCAGACTATAGGCGAATAATTGTCATCCCTTAAATAGTCCGACTCTCTTCTCGATCCGAGATAAGTGATTCACCCGACTAACTCTTAGTCGATCGCCTCGGTTAACACTTAACCGAGTCGTGCATGGCCATGCTTTCCGAATCATATCTCACGAGAGGGCCCAGAGAATATCTCTTCGAGTGGAGGGGCAAAATCCCATCTTGGTTATTCACATCACACATCTTGATTATCAGTCGACCCAAACTCTGCCTTTATAACTGCCCAGTTACGGATCAGCTTTTAACAAAACCTAAGTCGGTGATCCTCAACTCGGACTATGCAATAACCTCAGGTCTAAGGATTACATTGATTGAGATCTACAAATGACAACTTGTTCGTTGTACCTCAATATGAGTCAATCCGACTCGCTAAACTCTTTAGCCGAGTCTGTGTAAGTTGGAATAGCATCTCCATGCCCATGACAAGTGGAACCGAGTCATCAAGACAACTTTCACATTGATCTAAGTTGTGTGTCCATCACAACCTCAATGACCAAGGATATTTAGTACAAACAACATGAATGCATAGTTCCACAACCGAATCACATATTCAATGATATACATCAGATGTTTATACAAGGACTACTTAAATATCTTTATGAATACAATGGGAAATCTCATCATACATGATTGCCTCTAGGGCATATTCCCAACACTCACCTCCTCTCCTCCTCGACCCCGTGGGGTGCTGGCGCCGCTGCCATGCGATGCTCGCCGTCGTGGACCTCCCTGGCCCCTGCCGTGGTGCAGGGCGAGGTTGTCGACCACGCTTGTTCGTCTCCTCTGCTTCGATTTGATTTAGGAGCCCTCCTGTGGCCAGGCTAGCCCCGTTCCCAAACCCTAGGGCTTGGGGATGGTGCTGCCGCTGCCGCTGCTGACCCTCCCGTGGTGGTGTGCGGTGCTCATGCGCTGCTGTGGCTGCCGCTGTGGCTGGTGCGGGTTGTAGCGCCCTCTGGGTGCTCCCTATGCCGTTGCGAGCTCGTCGGCCCTTCTGCTTCCTCTTTAATTCGTCAGCAAGGACCTCCGGTGAGTTGTGCCTCTGTGAACTTTAGTGCATCTAGCTACTTTGAGTCCCTCTGCGTGTATCTAGTGGCCAATCTATATTCTATGTTTGCACTAATACTAGGGTTCATCCCTAGTTCTTGTAGAATGATGTTATGGTCTGGTAATGATGTTTAGTGAGAATTTGTGTACTCTGCACCTCAGTGCTTGTTGTCATCCTTTGATTGAGTGGTGTTGTTGTTGGTCCAAGGCTAATGTTGGATCTGATGCTAGTGATTCCTAGCTTTGTCTCTGTTTGATAATATGGTGTCCTAGTTTGCTCATCTGTTGTCAGTATCTTGATACTTTTAGTAACTCTGTCAGTGATGATTCACTGCATTAGTGTTTCTTGGCTTGCCTGTTTATCCATAGTCTGAATTTTATTCAATAGAGTCTGATGATTCTTTTAAAATGAATGGATATATATATTGTATGATCTCTGAGTATGGTCTCAGGGAAATGATAGATATTGATTTGCTAGTTCATTTATGAAAGCTAGACTATCTGGTTGGCTTAGCTGTAAGATTATTTCTTGTGAAACCATCTTAGAATGGTACACCAGTTGATCTTGTTGCTGGCTTCACTTATGGTCATTACTGGAAACTTGATGGATGCTTAATAATAAGTTGGAAAGCTTTCTGATTGTTCATGCCTATGATGCTGGTCTGAGGCTCTAGGAACTAGGTTCCTATGTTGTTGTTGCTTTTAGAATTAGCTAAGGCATCCTAGTTTCTTACTAGATCTTGGATCCTAGTTGGTTAAGCTAATGGATTTGTTTCTAGCTTATAGGATCTGAGGTGCTACTCCTTCTTGGAGATGTGCCAGATTTTATAAGTACAGATGCTTGAATATATAAATTGCATGTGGTAGCACCAAATCTGTGAGGCTGGTCTGAGGTGTTGGTGTTTTTGATAGAGTTTGGTTCTGACCTTTGTATTCAAAACCTCTAGGATAGGTTCATCCCACTTGGGTGATCATTGAGAGGTTGTTTTATGAAACAACACATGTTTCTGTTTGGATAAGATGAATGGATCATGTGGTTGTTTGTGACACTCACCACAAAAAGTGATGATTGTTTTGGTTTGTTGTGATGTTGGTGTTGCTGGCTTGATCTTTTCCTTCACCTCCTGATGATGTTCTTGTTTCCCCTGGTTCCTGTGCTTGGCCTTGATCTAGCCTGCTCCTCCTAGCTCATGTGGCTTGGCCTTGCTGTCCACCTAATTCTTCCCTCTCCTTATGTCACCATATGGTGATGTTTGGGTTGATCTAGTGTGGAGTTTTGTTTGTTGATTTGCTGGGCTTTGGGTAAGCTGTTGGTTCTAGTGTGGTATGAGCAATGGAGTGGCGCACTAGTGCTTGCCCACGACTGTGCTTGGTCCTTTTACTTGTGGAAGCAGCTGTGGCTCTGTCGATATCACACCCATGCATTTTGGTGTGTGAGTTGCTTGTGTGTCTACTGTATAGTTGTGGATATGCTCAATGAGGTGTTCTACCCTTTTATCTGGTTACTATTAACTTGCCTGGTGAAACTTGCCCCTTTACTTTCTGTGATCATTTGACTATGGCTTATTTATTATGAAAGATTGGATTCTTTCATATTAGTGAAACTTGCCCCTAATAGATTTACTCAATGATGTAAAATGGAGCAGTGCATCTCACTGCTCTCTACTGAGAGTAAAAATTAATAACTTAACTTTTATTTTACTTTTTTGTTTATTCTTTGTTTTGCTGGTACAAGATTTGAAGATTCAAGTTTAGTATAGGTTTTCTTTTTTTAGACAGATGTAATATTTTGTAATTTTTATTTCATTCTTTTGTAAAGAATTTTGTAATAGTTCTTAATATGTCAATATTCCTCTTCTTTTTGTAATTTTATTACTATAAAGATTCTTTATTAACTTTATGAGTTACATTTTGTAACTTGTTCATGAAATGAATATATGAAATAAATATTCATTTGTTTGATTGTATTACTTATTGAGAGTTTCTGTTACTATATATTATTTCTTGATTAGAAAATATTACTAAATCATAACTCTAATATTTTAAAATATAATTCAAATCTTAAGTTTTAATTCAAATTCCTTCCCCCAAAACACACTAATTCATAAAGATCGTGTCAAAATTTATAACGATCACTCTCCAAAGCTATTTCTAAACTTAGAGAGTGAAATAAACTTTGATCACTTTAAGTTTTTATTTGGCAAAAAATACCCATATTTTGCAAATGAATGCATGCATATGCACAATTTCCTAAATCTAACCTTCGTTTGTTCCTAAATACTGGGATGTTAGACTTCCCCCCTTAAATTAAACTTTGTCTCGAAGTTTGCTGAAGTGTACCTGAATAGTTCTGGATAGTCTTTTCTTAAGTCATCTTATTTCTCCCATGTGGCTTCTCTCCCGGGATGATGTTCCCACTGTACCTTGTAGTACTTGATTGCCCTATTTCTTAACCTTTTCCAGTTCTCTTCCAGAATTTTACAGGGTTTTTCAACATAAGTCAGGTCTGCTTGTAATTCTATCTCTTGTTGTGTGATTACATCTCCGGAGTTGTGACACATGGAAAACATTATGAACTTGAGCCAATCTTGATGGTAACTCTAAAGCATAAGGTATTGTCCTATTCTGACTTAGTACTTTGAATGGTCCTATATATCTTGGACTTAATTTTCCTTTAACTCCGAACCTCTTAACTCCTTTCATTGGGCTTACTTTCAGATATACCATGTCTCGTGCTTCAGGATGCCATGATCTTCGACTTAGATCAGCATAACTCTTTTGTCTACTTTGAGCTATCTTCAATCTATCCTTCATTATATCAATGATATCTTGCCTTTCTTTGATATAATCGGGCACAAGTTCTTTGCTACTTCCAGGCCCATACCAACATATTGGTGATCTACATTTCCTTCCATAAAGTACTTGATATGGAGCTGCCTTCAGACTAATTTGGTAGCTGTTATTGTAGGAAAATTCTGCCAATGGTAGATGATCTTCCCACGAACCTCCAAAATCTAATGCACAAGCCCTAAGCATGTACTCCAGTATTTGATTCGTTCTTTCAGTTTGACCCCCGTCTCTAGATGATAAGATGTGCTAAAATATAACTTTGAACCAAGTGCTTCATGTAGTTTCTTTCAAAATACTGAAGTAAACACTGATCCTCTATCTGTTATGATCTTCTTGGGCACTCCGTGCTTACTTACTATCTCCTTGATGTAGACTTCTACTAACTTCTCGACATTATCCTTCTGATTCACCGGAATAAAATGTGCACTTTTAGTGAGTCTATCAATAATCACCCATATCATATCCTTCCGTTTAGGTGTCATGGGTAATCCTGTGATGAAGTCCATACCAATTTCCTCCCATTTCCACTCGGGAATTTCCAAAGGTTGCAACGGTCCTACTAGACTTTGATGTTCAGATTTTACCCTTTGGCAAGTATGGCATTCTGACACATATTTTGCGATGTCTCTCTTCATGTTATTCCACCAGAACAATTCTTTCAAATCCATGTACATCTTAGTACTTCCTGGATGAATGGAATATGGTGTCTTATGTGCTTCTCGGAGTATATCTTCATGAATCTCAGGCACATCTGGAACACAAAGACGATCTTGGAACCATAAAGACTCATAATCTCCTAAGCGAAAAACTGATGTTTGTCCTTGAGATAACCTCCAAACTTCCTCAACAATAAAAGGATCTTCTGCTTGATGCCTCAAAATTTCTTGCTTAAGATCAATATTCTGTTATGCAACTACCTGCATATTATCTAATCCTACCAGAGTCTCTGTTCTTATAAATTGAACCTCTAATCTTTCCAAATCTATTTGTAACTCTTTTGGTAGCTCCCTATTGCTTGGCTGAATATCTACATTTTTACGACTTAAAGCATCTACTACAACATTTGCTTTTTCCAGGGGTATAGTTGATTGTTAAATCATAATATTTGATTATCTCCAACCAACGCTTCTGTCTAATATTCAATTCATTTTGAGTGAAGAAATATTTGAGACTTTTGTGGTCAGTGTATAACTCACATCTGGATCCATAAAGAAAATGCCTCCATCCTTTCAGAGCAAAGACTACGGCTGCTAATTCCAAATCATGAGTTGGATAATTAACTTCATATGGTTTCAGTTGTCTTGATCCGTAAGCAATTACTTTCCAGTCTTGCATTAACACGCAACCCAAACCTTCTTTGGATGCATCACAGTATACTGTAAAGTCCTTCCTTGTTTCAGGAACTGCTAATATTGGAGCAGTAGTTAATCTGGTTTTTAACTCCTGAAAACTGGCTTCACACTTCTCATCCCAAATGAATGGTGTATTCTTCCTTAACTATTTGGTCATTGGTCCAGCTATCTTGGAGAAACCTTCAATGAACCTCCGATAATAACCAGCCATTCCCAAGAAACCTCTAATTTGTTTCACATTGGTTGGTGCAGTCCATTCTAATAATGATTCAACTTTGGATGGATTTACAACAATTCCATCTTTACTAATCACATGACCAAGGAATTATACCTCATCTAGCAAGAATTAACACTTACTGAACTTAGCATATAACTTATGTTCTCTTAGGATCTGCAATGCTATTCTCAAATGATCAGCATGCTCTTCCTTATCCTTGGAATGTATCAGAATATCATCAATAAACACCATGACAAACTTGTCCAAGTATGGCATGAAGATTTTGTTCATCAAATTCATGAATATTGCTGGGGCATTGGTCAAACCAAACAGTACGACAAGATACTCATGGTGTCCATACCTTGAGACAAATGCGGTCTTTGGAACATCTTCTGGTTTGATTTTTATCTGATGGTATCCGGATCTTAGATCAATCTTGGAAAATACTCCAGCTCCTTTAACTTGATCAAACAGATCCTGGATTCTAGGTAATGGATACGTATTCTTGATGGTAACATTATTGAGATTCCTATAGTCCCCACACATTCTTCTTCCTCCATCTCTTTTATCCACAAAAATCGTCGGTGTTCCCCATGGAGATACACTTTCTTGAATAAATACTTTTCTGGCTAATTCATCAATTTGTTCTTTGAGTTCTTTTAATTCTTTTGGATCCATCTTGTATGAAGCTTGAGCTATTGGTGTGGTACCCGGAATTAGATCAATAGTGAACTCTATTTCCCGATTTGGTGGCATTCCTGGTAACTCTGCTGGAAAAACATCTTGAAACTCTTTTACTACAGGAACATCTTTCAACTTGACATCCTTCATTGAGTTCAACTGCAAATCCACCATGATATGACTTTGCTTATCTGCTTGATAAACTATCCTTGCTCCACTTGGAGTCTTGATTCAGATAGTTTTATCCTCACAATTAATTTGAGCCCCATGTTCAGTCATCCAATCCATACCCAGCACTACTGCAATTCCCTTCAAAGGAATCACATAAAGGTCCGCAAAGTAGGTACAACCATAGATCGAGATAACCTGATCTTGTTTAATGTGGTGTACGACTACATTTCCCCCTGCCGCCCCTACGGTCATAGGGTTTTCTAACGTTGCCCTTCTAATCTCGAATTTATCACAGAATTCTTCAGAAATGAACGAAGTGGTTGCACCAGTATCAAATAGAAATTTTCCGGGATTGGTAAGGATATTGAGCGTACCTATCACTGCATGCTCTGAGTTATCCACCTCCTCTAGGGTTGCGCAATTCAGCTTCCCGGTAGGTCTATTCCTCTTGCCATTATTGTTCTTGACATTATTTCCTCCTCGATTGGGCTAACCATTACCTCCACTGGCTTGTCCTCCACCCTTTGTAGGCCAACCACCTGGTGGTTTACTTCAGGATTGATATGGCCCTTCTGGCCACAACCGTAACAAATAACTACTGGCTTTTTGCATTCTCTCTGGAAATGTCCTGGAAGTCCACAATTGTTGCAGATAACATTTCTCCGGGGATTGGACTGATTTCCACCATTGCCCTTGTTGTTGTTATTGTTGCCGTAGGCTTTTTCCTGGGCTTGAACTCCAGATTGGGTTTAGGTTTACTCGCCTGAATCCTCTTAGTTTCCTTCTTGGCTCTCTTCCTCCTATCCTCTTGGACATTCTTGTAGTCATCTTCAAAAGTGATGGCTGCATCCAGTAACTGCTGATAGGTTTGTTTATTGGCCAACCTCAACTGCATCCTCACAAAGGGATTCAACCCTTGCAGGAAACGCTTCTTTCTCTTCTCTTCAGTGCTGACTTCATCCTCGGCATAACAAGACAGTTGGCTAAACTCCCGGATGTACTTCATGACACTAGTATAACCCTGCTGAAGCTCCTCAAATTCTCTCTGCTTCAACTCCATAACACTCTCTAGAACATGATACTCACGGAACCTCTGCTTGAACTCTTCCCAAGTGTACTCTCTGGCTATTGCATGGCTAACTTATTTTCCCACCATGATGTTGCAGGTCCTGTCAGCAGATGAGTCGCATACCTCAGCTTTTCCTCATCATTACAACCTACAGTCTTGAACTTACTCTCTGTATCTATAACATCACAAAAATATGAAACAATGATCATCAAACTCTAATCACTAAAATTAGGGTTAACAAAACTTTGATTAATTAAAATCATAGGAATGCATGTGTGTATGTGATGATTTGATAAATGCATGAATGGACTTGTGTGATTAACCTAAATAGCAAGAAATGGTGTAAAGATGAAAATAACATCATCTAAAACAATTCCATGCAGAAACAAATCAAGAAAAAAATAAAAAATAAATCAAATAAAGCAAATGGTCATTTTTGCCAATCTTGCTCACTAGGTCACTTCGGGTGTTTCTAGTCCAAGATTTCAAACATAAACTTTTCCAATTCTTTTCACCCCATGCTAGACCAAGTAAAAGTGAACCAAAACCCACCTTTCAAACTTACAGAAACATTTGGCAACCTCATTCAAATCACAAGTAAAAATTGAATATTTATCATATGTGAAGATCGCAAAACCCAACCAAACCAGTGCCCCTTGACTAATCCAACTAACCAGATACTCCCTAGTATGTGCCTAGCAAACCCACCAAGTTTGAATCTAAAATTTGAATTTCTTTTGGCCATTTCATCAAACACCTTGCAAACACAAAACAAACAAACATCAAACACTATTGTGAGCAGTGATTTGGCCTAACTTGTTCCCTCTCTAGCTCACAGCACACATTTAGTAGATCATCTAGCTTAGTTAGCAAGATCTAGCACCACTGTGAGCTTGCCATTTCCATCAATAGTGAGTAGACCGAGCCTCACCTTGCCACCCTACTGTCGACAGCAAGCTAGGAGCAGCACCAAGCTAGCAAGCATGTCTGGAGCACTGACCACCGTCCACCGCCACCCCCTGTCCAATGCCAACGACCAGCAAGCCACTGGACCACCCTAGAATCGCCGCGCCCTACGCCTCTGTGCCATGCCGAGAGTGCGCCAGAGCGCCCCGCTCGACACGCTCGCACCGACCGCGCGCCGCCCTCGCCGTTTGCATACGTGATCACCACCGCCCCAGCAACCCCACGGACATGCCCGTTCGCCGCCGCGCGAACCATGCACGCTGCGCGCCATTAAAATCGCCGTCGGACCCGCCTAGTGCGTCGACGCGTTCCGACCGATCAGCACCTCCCCATGCCTCGCCACCATGCCGTTGAGCTTCCTAGGGAGCACAGCATCGCCCCCTATCGTCGCCCATGCCATTAGCCCTCTGTGTCGTCGACCACGACGAGCTCAGCCCGCAAACTTCAGTCCCCTCGCCGCACTATAAAAGGAGGCCTCCCCCGCTCGTTTTCTTCACACCAGTTCACTACCCACCTCTCACTGATACCCCCCACTCACTCCCGGACCCAGGCGAGCAGCGCATCGCCGGAATTTCACCAGAGTTCGCCGTTGTAGAGGAGGAGAAGCGCCGTCGATTGGAGCCGCCCCAGGAGAAGCTGCTGGTACCAGGAGGATCGTCGTCATCGACTTCGTTTTTTGCCCCCATCGCTAACCATCGCCGGAGCCCCGGTGAGCCTCCCACGACCCCCACTGTCCATGCTAGGGTTCGTGCTCGTCGCGTCCTGTTCAGGCGTGGACGATGAACTCGAGCCGTTCGATTAGAATTAGATCCCACGGTCCACATCACCCCATACCGCTTTGCCACTCGTTGTCTCACCGACGAGTGGGGTCGCTCAATTAAATAGCCCGCGTAAGCACTGTGCCTAGTGGGCTGGCCCAGCTAAACCTCCCGCGACCCAACAATTCAAACTTTAGTTTATTTATTTATTTTCAAACATAGTTCTGTACCTAGATTCAAAAACTAACCCAGCTTGATTCACTGAACCAAAATGCATGAAACCAATTTTGTTAGAAAGGTACTGAAATGCTTAATCCAAGCCCGTTGGATTCAAACCAATTGGTTTTGTAGATCAACTATGGTAAAAATAACAAGGCAGAAGCTTTTCTGCATTCAAACATTTTTCAAAATTCAACCATAAGAGCTTTTGAGTTGATTCCAACTCTCAAAAATCACATTTAACTATACCTTTCAGAATATATAAAAATATATAGGTTTACTTACAGAAATAATGTTCAAGTAATAAAAGAATGCCACATAGGCATTTCTAGTCACTTTAATTAAATAAAATAAAAAGGTTAAACCTTATTAAATTGTGACACCACTTTAAATCACATTCCCATGTACTGAAATATGTGGTGATGACATGTGTCCACATAATCCCATGTTTGAGTTGGAGAATATTAAATCTTAAGTAGTTTTTCAATGAGTAGAAATTACTTTTCTAAAATAAAATAAATAAGGCAAGTGCTTTAATCTTGTAATGTTAGTCATGATGCTAGATCATCTAGTATGAACCATTGTGTGATCATTAGAAATAGCTAAGTATTGTTTGGTGATTGTGTACCTCGTATTTATTTATAGATGCTAGTACCGACCAAGGATACAAGAAGGAAGGAGGATACTACGAGGACGAAGCCTACGAGAACTTCAACCACTGCTCTGCACAAGGCAAGCTAACACTTGCAACTTAGAAAGCTCATACTAATATCTTAGCCAGCCTATACTTGTAACCTTGCAAGCTAACACTTGCAATATACCCTACTTATGCAAGCTACTACTTGCTTGTACTAGGAAAACTATATGCCTTAAGCATATGTGATTATACCCACTTGACACACCATCCTAGTTTTACTTGCAAGCTCATTACTCTTTGTATTTATCAAGCTTTCTCTTAGAGTTTACTTAGTGACTTATAGATTCTAGGAAGATAATTGAAGGTAGCATAAAGAGCATAAAATTTGGCCTAAGATAGATAATCTTGATGTCATCCTAAGGCATGAGATTGAACTTAGCTAATCCCCACTTGTTTACCACCCCTCATGACTCTTTACCCCCACTTATAGATGCTAGTGCTAAGCATAAAACTTGATCAACTTTAGATGGGAATACTTGGTGAAAATGGTTATGAAAACCTTAGAATGATGAGTCATTCTACTGAAATGTTTTGACATGTGTTTCCTAACACCAGAGGATTTTGATAATGAAAATGTTAAGGTATGAGCCTTAGCCCTTTATAAAACTGATGGTTGTATGGATGCGATAGCATTCCAATTTTACCGTACAACCACAGTACCCGAGATTTGGGTAGGGCTTGATTAGAAATTTATATACCTTAGTATGGGTTCCCTCGCGGCCAGGTCTGAGCTGAGGCTACCTTGTGAAGATTGTCCTCCTGTGCAGTACCCAAGATGACAATTTGTGATGATTTGGAGGCCAAACTCATAGGACAGGTGCCTATACTAGGGCATGTAACTAAAAGGTTAGGATTTATTATCCGCATACTAAGTATGGTGAATTCAGGATTTGTTCCTGACGGATGTATCTAATGTTGTGGTGAAAGTGTACAATCTCTACAGAGTGTCAAACTATTCGAATAGCCGCATCCGCGGTTATGTACAGTTGGAGTGGCCATACGGTTCTATCGTCAGATGTTTTCAAAATGACTTATGAAAAGATTTACGACTTTGACTTGACCACAACAGAGTTGTGATATGAAATTCAAGTTCCCACTTACTACCTCCGTTTCAAGGCTTAAGGCATATAACTTTTTTCAAAAGTCAAACCGATTAAAGTTTGACCAAATTTTTAGAGAAAAATATTAATATTTACAATATGTAATCTATACCCTTTCATACATAATGAAACATATTTTCACATGATATCTATGTAATATAATAGTTCTTGATAGTTTTTTCTAAAAATTTGGTCAAAGTTTACATGACTTGACTTTTCAAAAAAGTTATATGCCTTAAGCCTTGGGATGGAGGGAGTAGGTGTTATAAAACTGTCAACTAGTTTTCTTTGCTTCTGAACTTAGTAGAGGTAAATCTGGATTTTTGCAAAACAACCCTAGAGCTTAGTATATCCTATTCAAAACCACTTCACTTGTTAGTATTATTTGCGAGTACTTAAAGAGTACTCATGGCTTTATCCCTGGATATTCCCGTGGCCAGACTATGAAGAGGAGTATCAGGATGACGGACCGCAGGAAGGTTACGACAACTAGGATCATATCCCATCGTCAGCATTGCCTGTGACCATGAAGATGGAGCTTCGCCCATGCTATCATAATCTTTACGTTATCTAGCTTCTTGATTTGTATTAAGAACTGGATCATGAGATCCTTATTTGTGTAAGACCTTATGTATGGTTTGTAATGGATGATGTACTGTGATATCCAAATCTGTTATGTCTCACAAAAATGGTAATCCTGGGATTACGATGTATGGCATAACATGCATCTGTGATTAAAAATCCGGGTGTTGACAAGTTGGTATCAGAGCCATCCTGACCATAAGAGACCCTAGTTAGAATGGACGTTCGAATCAAAAACTTAGTTTCAAAACCAAAAGAAGTGAGTATTTCCAAAAACATATTCTTATTCTTATCACTCAGACTCTTTCATGAAAATTCATGTTCCTCAAAAATTCTTGCAGACTTACATAAGATTTGACACACTTGATCACTCTACTAACTTACTCATCCTATATTCTTATAGATGGACGTGAAGTACAACAAGTTTTATCAGTTGGGGAATGGAGGGGACCTCATCTTTGAGCGTGACTTGGACCAGCTGGCAGAAATGCTGGAGCGTCCACACCCCGAGTTCTTCGGAGCTCAGCTCAACGATCAGGAAGGAGAAGATTTGCAGTGGCTAGTTGTTGCAAGTCTCCGAGGAAAGATTGAACCCCCCACTATAGAGGGAATTCAGTTCACCTTAAGAGAGAACAACTGGCTCGATGGACTTGCCAGGGTAATGCAGGAAGCTCTTGCCCGTCTGTGTGGTCAGAGTATCAATCAAATCAAGGGTACCCGCTTTGAGTTCTACCCAAGGCACGATGCTATGGGACAACCACTGGAGGCCCCATACCACCATGAGATGAAGACTCAATTGGACAACCTCGGCTTCATGATGTATGACCGTCAGAAGGAGTTGGACAATGCCCGTTCCTACGCTAACCACAAGTACGCCATCGCCGCCAAGAAGGATCATACCATCGCCATGATAGTGAAGGATCGCAAGTCTCTTCGCCGTCAGATCGACAAGAAGGAGCGCATCATTGCTCGTCTTCGCCACCGGATCACATAGTTGGAGGAGACTGTCCACGAGAGAGATATGCAGTTGGAGGAGAGGGAGAATGATGAGGAAGACCTTCGTGGAGACCCCTACTCCTATCTCAGCGATGATGATGACTTTCTGGAGGATTAGGCCAGGGACTTCTTCACCGATGAGGATGACTTCGCCTTCATCGATGACAATGATGAAGATGATGAGGACACTGACTCCAAGGAGTAGTAGCACTTGAGCACTGGCATTAGTGAGTTGTATTTGGTCCCACTGTATCGTAGTTTCCCGGAATGGTTCTTAAAACCATCTATTTTCCTTTGTTGTGGTGTGTGTTTGTATCGTGTGCTATGAATGAATAAATGAAAAGCAAGTTGCTAGAAAAATCTGAGTCAAACTTCAAAAACTTTTAAAACCCCTGAACCTTAGAAATTTCCCTTTTTTCTCATGATTTATCTCCATCTTCAGATGCCTCGTGGAGGAAGCAGTTCATCCCCGGACCCGATGTTGCAGATCTTGCAAATGTTGGTTTCTGACCGCGAAGCTGAAAGAGCCGAACGTCAAGCCAACTTAGCCACCCTTCAACACATCGCTCAGATGGACAACAACAATTAAGGCCATGGAAGGAGAACCATGGATCTAAGCTCAAGAATTTCCAGAACACCAATCCCCCTGTTTTCACTAAGTCAGAAGAGCCCCTAGATGCATATGATTGGTTGCAAACCATGGAGAACAACCTAGAAGTTGCAGGAGTAGAAGCTAACGAGAAAGTGTTGTTTGCTACCCACTATCTGGCTAGAGATGCAAGAGCATGGTGGAACAACATTCGTGCAATGACAGGAGGTCAGCTAATGACCTGGGAAGAGTTCAAAGTCAAGTTCAGCAGAACCCATGTACCACCGGGTTTGATCAAGAGGATGAGAGATGAATTCAGGGAACTGAAGCAAGGAAGGATGACAGTAGTGGAATACCGTGACAAATTCTTGTCATTAGCTAGGTATGCACCGGATGAGATAGATACTGAAGCCAAGAAGACGGAGAGATTCTTGAATGGTCTGCACGATGAGATGCAGACGGTGTTAGTCAATATCCCTTTGCTGATATTGAAGCCTTAGTTGACTCTGCCATTCAGATGGAAGGAAAGATCAATCAAGCTAATGAGAACCACAAGCATCGCATGATGCATCAACCAGGAACCCATCATACACTAAAGTATCGTCCCAACCCATCTACAGGATTTTCCCCAAGAACCAACAGACCCCTAATGAACCGTCCGACCTATCCCAACCTAGAAACTCAAGGCCCGGAGGAAACCACAACAACCCCGGCAATTCCAGCAATTTCAATCGTGCACCACCCAAGTTCAACAACAACAATGCCGCCACCAACACCAACACTGCCCCGAGGACTGGAAGCAATGATGTGCCTGTTGCAGCAAAGGACAAATCGCAAGTGACTTGTTATGAGTGTGGAACCAGGGGCCACTATTCCAATGAGTGCCCCAAAAAGATTGCCGCAACCCCCAATGCAAATGCCCTAGCTCAGCAGCAGCGTCGTGTTCATCCCGGAAGAAGGTTTGCCCCAGGTAACTCGCTCAACTGCAACGGCCGTCTCTTTCTCATGCATGCTGAAGAAGCCCAAGAAGCGCCAGATGTCGTACTGGGTATGTTTTCTGTTAACTCAGTACTTGCCAGTGTTGTTTGATTCTGGAGCATCACACTCATTTGTTACTGAAGAATTTGCATGCACTAGTAAGATTCAACCAACCAAATTGAAGCATGTTATGATTGTTCAAATACCTGGTTCAACCACAAAAGCTAGACAAATTTGCAAAGCCGTCCCAATCCGAACCCCTGGCATAGATTTTTATGCTCAACTAATAGTACTCGGAACTAAAGGTTTGGAAGTAGTATTAGGAATGGATTGGATGTCCAAACATAAAGGATTAATTGACTGTGCCAAGAAAGCCATAACCATGACCAGTACGGCCGGAATATCGGTCGAGCATGTATCTGAAACCTTGCCCTGTCAGTTAAAGTGCAACAAGAGTATAGCCCAACCTACCATTGACCAAGTTCGGATAGTCTGTGAATACCCCGATGTATTTCCAGATGTTTTGCCCGGTATGCCCCCAGATCGGGATATCGAGTTTGTCATTGAACTAATACCTGGAACCGGACCCATAGCCCAGAGACCATATAGTATGAACCCGTCTGAACTAGTGGAACTGAAGAAGCAACTTGATGCCATGCTGGAAATTGGATTGATTCAACCAAGTGCGTCACCTTGGAGATCACCTGTTTTATTTGTGGACAAGAAAGATGGAGGTAACCATTTGTGTACGGATTATCAGAAGATGAACGATGTCACTATCAAGAACAAGTACCCGTTTCCCAAGATATAAGACCTGTTTGACCAGTTTACTGGTGCCAAAGTGTTTTCTAAGATTGATCTTAGAACTGGTTATCACCAACTCAAGATTCGCGCAGAGGATATTTCAAAGACTGCCTTTACCACCAGATATGGATTATACGAGTATACTATCATGTCTTTTGGATTAACCAATGCCCCCGCTTATTTCATGAACCTCATGAATAAGATTTTTATGGACTTCCTGGATAAGTTAGTCGTTGTTTTCATTGATGACATTCTGATTTATTCCAAATCATAAGAAGAACATGAGCTATACCTAAGGACCATTCTTGGAACCCTTAGAGAGCATCAGTTGTATGCCAAGTTTAGCAAATGTGAATTCTGGTTACAGGACGTAGGATTTCTCAGACACATTGTATCAGCCGGAGGAATTGCCGTTGACCCTGCGAAGGTGAAAGATGTTGAAGATTGGCAAGCCCCGACCACTCAAACCCAAGTTCGTGAATTTCTTGGATTAGCGGGATACTA
This sequence comes from Avena atlantica, assembly GCA_910589765.1. Classification (NCBI taxonomy): domain Eukaryota; kingdom Viridiplantae; phylum Streptophyta; class Magnoliopsida; order Poales; family Poaceae; genus Avena; species Avena atlantica. The sequence goes on along the minus strand of OU342738.1, from coordinate 331,825,982 downwards.
CCGCAAGTGTGTACAAGGATTCTCGAGTATTGCCAGACCCCATGACCCAATTGGTGAAGAAGGACAAGAAGTTTGAATGGACAGTCAAATGCGAAGCGAGTTTTCAGGAACTCAAGAGGATATTGATTTCAGCCCTAATCTTGATCATGCCGGATATCACAAAGCCCTTTGATGTGTATTATGACGCATCCAAGATCGGTCTCGGATGTGTGATAATGCAAGAAGGCAAAGTTATATCTTATCTATGTCGACAACTGAAGCAGCATGAACAGAACTATCCAACCCATGATCTTGAACTCGCAGCCGTAGTTCTAGCACTGAAGACATGGAGGCATTATATTATGGGAAATCATTATGAGATTTATTCGGATCACAAGAGCCTGAAGTATATATTCACCCAGAAGGAGCTGAATATGAGGCAGAGGATATGGATTGAGCTAATCAAGGACTATGATCTGGACATTCACTATCACCCTGGTAAAGCCAATGTGGTAGCATATGCCCTTAGAAGATTGCCGTGCCGCTTGAACTCCATGATTTTGAAGGAGCAACCAAGTTTGCACAAAGAGATGGAAGATTTCATAATGGAATTAGTGAGTGAAGGATTTTTGGCTAGCATAGAACTTCAACCCACTTTGATCAGTCAGATCAAGGAGGCGCAGAAAGTAAATGCTAGTATCGACGGAATCAAACATCGCATCGGTACACGCAAAGTACCCGGGTTCACCGAAGACGAAGAAGGAGTTCTGACGTACAAAGGACGACTTTGTGTACCAGCAGATTCAGATTTGAAAGAAGTTATTCTGAAGGAAGCCCATGATACTCTTTATTCTATCCACCCTGGAGGAACAAAGATGTATCAGGATTTGAAGGAGCAATTTTGGTGGCATAAGATGAAGAGAGAAATCGGAAGCTATATCACCAAGTGTCATATATGTCAGATAGTCAAGGCGGGATATCAAAGACCCGCAAGACTGTTGCAACCATTACAGATTCCGAAATGGAAATGGGATTCAGTTGGAATGGACTTTATCACCGGATTGCCTACTTCGAGTAGGGGAAATGACTCTATTTGGGTCATAGTTGACAGATTGTCCAAGGTAGCCCATTTCTTACCAGTCAAGACCACATACCAGAGTTCGAAGCTAGCATAGTTATACATCGCTAGAATTGTCAGTTTGCACGGAGTCCCCAAGAACATAGTATCTGATCGAGGAACCCACTTTACCTCGAGATTCTAGAAGAAAGTCCAAGAAGGTTTAGGAACCCGACTGGATTTCAGCACAATGTATCACCCTTAGACTGATGGACAAATGGAATGAGTAAATCAAATACTCGAAGATATGTTGAGAGCATGTGTGCTAGAGTATGGATCTAAATGGGAAGACTGTCTGCCTTTCGCAGAATTTTTGTACAACAACAGTTATCAAGCTAGTCTGTTAATGGCCCCATTTGAATTCATGTATGGAAGGAAGTGATGCACCCCTTTGAATTGGTCGAAAGTAGGGGAGAGTCGGATTTTCGGACCCGACATCCTACGAGAAGCAGAAGAGAAAGTTCACAAGATTCGTGAGCACCTCAAGACCTCCCAGTCAAGACAGAAGAGTTACGCTGATAAGAGACGTCGAGACCTCGCTTTCAATATCGGAGATTTTGTGTATCTCAAAGTGTCGCCTTTGAAGGGAATGCAGCATTTCCAGCTCAAAAAGATCACATCAGGACGGAGTTTCCCGATCTCTTTAAATCCTAGGTAATCTTCTTCCTATTTTTCAAATCTCAGGATGAGATTTTGTTTAAGGAGGGAAGGTTTGTAACATCCCAAAAATATGAAACAATGATCATCAAACTCTAATCACTAAAATTAGGGTTAACAAAAACTTTGATTAATTAAAATCATGGGAATGCATGTGTGTATGTGATGATTTGATAAATGCATGAATGGACTTGTGTGATTAACCTAAATAGCAAGAAATTGTGTAAAGATGAAAACAACATCATCTAAAACAATTCCATGCAGAAACAAATCAAGAAAAAAATCAAAAACTAATCAAATAAAGCAAATGGTCATTTTTGCCAATATTGCTCACTAGGTCACTTTGGGTGTTTCTAGTCCAAGATTTCAAACAAAAACTTTTCCAATTCTTTTCACCCCTTGCTACACCAAGTAAAAGTGAACCAAATCCCACCTTTCAAACTTACAGAAACATTTGGCAACCTCATTCAAATCACAAGTAAAAATTGAATCTTTATCATATGTGAAGATCACACATTTTCAAAACCCAACCAAACCAGTGCCCCTTGACTAATCCAACTAACCAGATACTCCCTAGTATGTGCCGACCAAACCCACTAAGTTTGAATCCAAAATTCAAATTTGAATTTCTTTCGGCCATTTCATCAAACACCTTGCAAACACAAAAGAAACAAACATCTAACACTATTGTGATCAGTGATTTGGCCTAAATGTTCCCTCTCTAGCTCACAGCAGACATTTAGTAGATCATCTAGCTTAGTTAGCAAGCTCTAGCACCATTGTGAGCTTGCCATTGCCATCAATGGTGAGCAGACTGAGCCTCACCTTGCCACCCCACTGTCGACAGCAAGCTAGGAGCAGCACCAAGCCTAGCAATCATGTCTGGAGCACTGACCACCGTCCATCGCCACCCCTTGTCCAACGCCAACGACCAGCAGGCCATTGGACCACCCTAGAATCGTCGCACCCTACACCTCTGTGCCATGCCGAGAGAGCGCCAGAGCGCCCCGCTCGACACGCTCGCACCGACCGCGCACCGCCCTCGCCGTTTGCATACGTGATCACCAACGCCCCAGCAACCCCGCAGACATGCCCGTTCGCCGCCGCGCGGACCATGCACGCTGTGCGCCATTAAAATCGTCGTCGGACCCACCCAGTGCGTCGACGCGTTCTGACCGATCAGAACCGCCCCACGCCTCGCCACCACGCCGTTGAGCTTCGCCGGGGAGCACAACATCGCCCCCTATCGTCGCCCATGCCATTAGCCCTATGTGCCATCGACCACGACGAGCTCTGCCCGCAACCTTCGGTACCCTCGCCGCACTATAAAAGGAGGCCTCCCCCGCTCATTTTCTTCACACCAGTTCACTCCCCACCTCTCACTGATACCCCCCCCCACTCACTCCCAGAGCTAGGCGAGCAGCACATCGCCGGAATTTCTCCGGAGTTCGCCGCTGTAGAGGAGGCGAAGCGCCGTAGATTGGAGTCGCCCCAGGAGAAGCTGTCGGTACCAGGAGGATCACTGTCGTCTACTTCATCATTCAACCCCATCTCCGACCATCGCTGGAGCCCTGGTGAGCCTCCCACGACCCCCACTGACCGCGCTAGAGTTCGTGCTCATCGCGTCCTGTTCAGGCGTGGACGATGAACTCGAGCCGTTCGATTAGAATTAGATCCCACGATCCACATCATCCCATACCACTTCGCCACCGTTGTCTCACCGACGAGTGGGTTCGCTCACTTAAATAGCCCGCGTAAGCACTGTGCCTAGTGGGACGGCGGAGCTAAACCTCCCGCGCAACCCAACAATTCAAACTTAAGTTTATTTATTTATTTTCAAACACAGTTCTGTACCTAGATTCAAAAATCAACCCAGCTCGATTCACTAAACCAAAATGCATGAAACTAATTTTGTTAGAAAGGTACTGAAATGCTTAATCCAAGCCCATTGGATTCAAACCAATTGAATTTGTAGATCAACTATGGTAAAAAATAACAAGGCAGAAGCTTTTCTGCATTCAAACATTTTTTAAAATTCAACCATAAGAGCTTTTGAGTTGATTCCAACTCTCAAAAATCACATTTAACTATACCTTTCAGAATATATAAAAATATATAGGTTTACTTACAGAAATAATGTTCAAGTAATAAAAGAATGCCACATAGGCATTTCTAGTCACTTTAATTAAATTAAATAAAAAGGTTAAGCCTTATTAAATTGTGACACAACTTTAAATCACATTCCCATGTACTGAAATATGTGGTGATGACATGTGTCCACAGGATCCCATGTTTGAGTTGGAGAATATTAAATCTTAAGTAGTTTTTCAATGAGTAGAAATTACTTTTCTAAAATAAAATAAATAAGACAAGTGCTTTAATCTTGTAATGTTAGTGATGATGCTAGATCATCTAGTATGAACCTTTGTGTGATCATTAGAAATAGCTAAGTATTGTTTGGTGATTGTGTACCTCGTATTTATTTATAGACGCTAGTACCGACCAAGGGTACGAGGAGGAAGGAGGATACTACGAGGAAGAAGCCGAGGAACTTCAACCACTGCTCTGCACAAGGCAAGCTAACACTTGCAACTTATCAAGCTCATACTAATATCTTAGCCAGCCTATACTTGTAACCTTGCAAGCTAACACTTGCAAGATACCCTACTTATGCAAGCTACTACTTGCTTGTACTAGCCCAACTATATGCCTTAAGCATATGTGATTATACCCACTTGACACACCATCCTAGTTTTACTTGAAAGCTCATTACTCTTTGTATTTATCAAGCTTTCTCTTAGAGTTTACTTAGTGACTTATAGATTCTAGGAAGATAATTGAAGGTAGCATAAAGAGCATAAAATTTGGCCTAAGATAGATAATATTGATGTCATCCTAAGGCATGAGATTGAACTTAGCTAATCCCCACTTGTTTAACACCCCTCATGAGTATTTACCCCCACTTATAGATGCTAGTGCTAAGCATAAAACTTGATCAACTTTAGATGGGAATACTTGGTGAAAATGGTTATGAAAACCTTAGAATGATGAGTCATTCTACTGAAATGTTTTGACATGTGTTTCCGAACACCAGAGGATTTTGATGATGAAAATGTTAATGTATGAGCCTTAGCCCTTTATAAAATTGATGGTTGTGTGGATGCGATACCATTCCAATTTTACCGTACAAACACAATACCCGAGATTTGGGTAGGGCTTGACTGGAAATTTATATACCTTAGTATGGGTTCCCTCGCGGCCAAGGTCTGAGCTGACGCTACCTTGTGAAGATTGTCCACCTGTGCAGTACCCAAGATGACAGTTGGTCATTGTTGGGAGGCCAAACTCATAGGAGAGGTGCATATACTAGGGTGCGTAACTGAAAGGTTAGGATTGATTATCCGCATACTGAGTATGGTGAATTCAGGATTTGTTCCTGGCGGATGTATCAAATGTTGTGGTGAAAGTGTACAATCTCTATAGAGTATCAAACTATTCGAATAGTCGTGTCCGCGATTATGGATAGTTGGAGTGGTCATACTGTTCTATCATCAGATGTTTTCAAAATGACTTATGAAATGATTTACGACTTTGACTTGACCACAACAGAGTTGTGATATGAAATTCAAGTTCCCACTTAGGTGTTATAAAACTGTTAATTAGTTTTCTTTGCTCCTGAACTTAGTAGAGGTAAATCTGGCTTTTTGCAAAACAAGCCTAGAGCTTAGTATATCCTATTCAAAACCACTTCACTTGTTAGTATTAGTTTGCGAGTACTTTAAGAGTACTCATGGCTTTGTCCTTGGCTATTCCCGTGGCCAGACTATGAAGAGGAGTATCAGGATGATGGACCGTAGGAAGGTTATGACAACTAGGATCATCTCCCATCGTCAGCATTGCCTGTGACCATGAAGATGGAGCTTCGCCCATGCTATCGTTATCTTTACGTTATTCCGCTGCTTGATTTGTATTAAGAACTGGATCATGAGATCCTTATTTGTGTAAGACCTTATGTATGGTTTGTAATGGATGATGTACTGTGATATCCAAATCTGTTATGTCTCGCAAAAATGGTAATCCTGGGATTGCGATGTATGGCATAACATGCATCTGTGATTAAAAATCCGGGTGTTGACAATATCTGCTAGCCAATCTTCTGCATCCATTGGTTCAGGGCTGATGCAAAAGGTAACGGCCTTGCATTTTGGAAGTCAGAAAGACTCACTCCTCCACCTTCTGGTGCTCTCTGGTTTCCAGCTCGTCCCAACAACTCTTCCATGAACTTGTTTTGGTTTTCTTGCATCATTTGCGTATACTGCATAAAATTCTGCTCCATTAACGGCCTCATTGGTGGTGGTAATGTTCCCTGATTTCCGACATCTGCATCGGCCTTCTCCTTGGCCTCACGTTCCATACGCTGCTGCTCAGACTCAGTTTCTACACCCGTGTCCATGACCCTCTAGTCCTGCAACATAAAGCGAATACTCATAATTACATCATGCACATGTGTTCTGAGCTCAACTTTACGCACAGAACTAGTCACACAATGGAAATCCAAATAAAATCCAAATATGCATTTCACATATTATACATTACAAGCCTCATAACAAAGTACAAAGTCATCATACTTCTACCCTACAAGTACTATAGTATAATAGGCATACTGCCTTACTTATTTATCTACATCACTCTCTCGGATTACAATACGCAATACCCGGTACTTCCTAATAAGCTTCCTGTTCTAGTATCCACGATGCTCATCGTACATACCCGGAGTCCAACCGTGATGACGTAACGTCCATCGCACAGTTTGTGGAACAAATGGCCTTCCAGAAGGAACATACTTAGTATCTTAAGTATCAGGACTTGAGTCATTACTCAACCTGATTGCATTGACTCCCTCCAGCTCAGCTGAAAAGTCTTCAGAGACATGTTTAACATTATCACCCACTTGCATCTCCTGAGCTTCATGCCTTGAGTAGTCAACATAATACGTAGATCCTGCTGCTCCCTAGGTTCTCTGTTGGGCAAGATAGTTAAACACCGGATAATGTATATTCCCTGGGTTTTGAGGAAATGTTGATGATTCAAACACTCTCTCCTCAGGACCTTCTTACTCATCCTGATCTTCAATGAATATGGTATTTCTACTACTGTTACTAGGATTGTTTCTTGCACCCATCCCACTGGATTGTCCAACATTTCTGTCAGACCCATCTATAGACATCTGATTTCCTTGGGATCCTTCAAATGATCCCATTCTCCAACCATTAGAATTCTCGATAGGAAGTTCTGAATCAGACCCTTCCTCTGAACCCTGTGGTACAACATACCTCATATATAATGTAGGATCATAGGTAGGTTCAGGTCTGGGTGAATAAGGATATGGTGTAAAAGCTTCAGGATCTATAGGTATATCCTTCAAGATTGGTTTCGTACTACTGCTTGCTTCTTTCTCCAACTGGAATGCTAACTGCTTCCTTCTTTACGGATCAGTTAGATTCTCTAACATATCATTTTTATCTTCAACAATAACTTGATGTGTCTTATAAAAAGACGCAACAAGTGTTCGATATCGATCCATAAACTTGGAAGCTAACTTAGGATGCTTCCTTACCAAAGTAAGATGACCCGGTACTGGCTCCAAGTCTATGGAATCATGAGGAATCACAGAAAATGTGTTCCCTTCTATTGGACTTATGCTCCCGAATATTGGCTATCGCCTCCACAACAGCAACATGATATGCTGCTAAATAACTCCTACCTTCACCTATAGGTATATCGTGATATAATCCAAGATCCTCTGGAAGTTGGATACTCACATGATACTTGGATAACATCCGACCATCATAATAGGTTATGGTATTCACAGGATTTTAGTTGGACAACTAAAAATCTTTAAATGTTGACAAAGCTGATCCGTGAATGATCCTTGGTAATCATCAAGAGTCTCCTCTTTCCTTACCAAAGTTTGTTTTGGAAACTTTGGTGCCATAACTCTGTATATTCAAAAGTATTTTGATTAGTAATAGATAATATATCGCATCATAACAAAGAATTATGGCACTAAAAAAATATAACGGAATATTATCATTTGAATACCCATTATACCTTTTTTAGAGAATTATTTATCATTGCTATACACTCCTACAGGTAATACCCTTTACTAGGTTTCCAACCTAAGGTCAAAGCAATTTTCTCTGATACCAACTGCGGTGACACAGCATACCACTGCATGTGTAGTACACTATAGTTGTTGACATGACATCCATAGAACACCGTTCCGTAAATATCACATCCCTTAGAGTGGTACAACAAAAACATTGCGGGTACATATTACAAACATACACACATATTATTATTACAATACCAGAAGTTCAAGACTTCAAAAGATTCAACTTACAAACCAAAATATAAAGTGTTTCAGTGGAAGTTGAAGGTAACAACTCCAACTAAGAGTTGAGCTCAGTAGCTTATTATATAAGGTTCATGTTGCTCGGCTCCATTAGTTACTAATAATTAGGGCAACTAAGCTGAGTCGTTGCCATCCACTCCATATCGGATCTCGTAATCCACTCCTTCAACACCACCAGATAGGTCAGGCTCCTCATAGAAGACATCTTCCTGGCATTCTATTGCATACATTGGAATAACTTCGGGATCCTCATAGTCTAAGCAGGGGATCAAAGGAAAAGGTGATTAACAGTGTTACCCATCAAGTTCATTATATGCAAGGTGGGAAGTTTGATGCTCTATCTACCACCTCAGACTATAAGTCCTTGGCACTATGCAGTTTTCGTAAATCTTTCTTCAAAGATTTATTTTATTATTAAAATCTATGACCATCAAGCTTCACAGGTTTACCAGAACTTTCATGGAGTTCCTTTCCTACCGTGTTCGTAGCTCCTTCCTGGGACAGGGAGTAACAAGTTACAGTTTTTACACTCTGCAGAGGTGCGTTACTTTACCCATGAGAGATCAACTCCTTGTTGCACAACCGGCGTACTTTCCCATCCACAATCCATGATGTGGGGCCTAGTAGGTGGCCCAAGCCAATCACTTCCCCCTTCGCGACCTCGCATGTCTCCTTGGTGTACACCATGCTCACCCATTGAATTACGGCAATGGTTTATATAGACCGTTAGATGCCAGAACTATCGTGGGACAATGAGGGTTCCCACCCATATGCTGCATATTCTCTACGAATTACCAATTAATATGCACGCTACGAGTGATAACAGCCACGACCTGCACATCCGGCTACATGCGAGAGGAAGAAGATACAACTGACTTCTCTGTCCCATTCCAAATCTCATGGTTAACGCGTACGGTGCTAGAATCACTGATGTCATGGGTTGTTAAGTTCCTAGTTGATTACCATTGTTCCAAATAGAAACCTAAGTTCTATTGCTCCATTATATCATCACTTAGGATGATATCAACAATTTATTTATTTGAGAAAATAATATTTTCTTTCCTTGGAACATAGATGATAACACACAATTTGCAAATACTTTGATAAAGACTCTTCAAAGGACATGAGCAAGTGATGAACTTGCCTTGTGATTGCAAGGTAGTGAAGTCGGATGCTTGCACTGGACCTTGAGCTTCTATGTCTACAAAACATCATTATTGCCCAGTAAGGACAATATTTAAAGAAGCAAAATGAATATGCATAGTAATGTAATGCATTATTTATCATTTATTTTTCTTTGTGTGTTTTACCCATTATTTTAGTTTCAAGAATTCCTTCAAGTAAATAAAGGATTTCGTTTAAAAATATTCTTTAATATTTATTGAATATTATATTTGCCATTTTATAAGATAATAATTTATTTTTAATATAAATTCCTATATTTATTCATTTAATAATTCTTTTAAGAATTAGTATTTGAATAAAAGAATTCCTTTTTATAACTTCAAATATTTATTTAGTATTTTTATAAAATACTATAATAATAATAATATATAATAAAAGTGATTTTTATTAATTTTTATCCTCTTTCTAAAATTTAATAAAATTCCATCAGGAATATATATTGTAATATTCTTGACTAAAAATAATATTTATAGAAATTATTCCATAATTTAATTAAATAGGTTGGATTATTATAAATCCAGAAATATTTTATTTACAATTTTTAGATTTCTATTTTATTTTCTAGGATTTTATTACTCTAGGGGTATTTTGGTCTTTTATTAATTATTAAGACTCCTTTTAAGTTTTGGGCTCAGTATATTGGGCTTATTGGGCCAATTTGGCCCAAGTGCCCTGGCCAAAAGGGCATCCCAAAGGGTTTTGGCCCTATTAGCCCACTCCCTCTGTCTCTTTCTCTCTCGTCCTTACCTCCTCTCCTCCTCGACCCAGTGGGGTGCTGGCGCCGCCATCGTGCGATGCTCACCGTCGTGGCCCTCCCAGGCCACTGTCGTGGTGCAGGGCGAGGTTGTCGACCATGCTTGTCCGTCTCGTCTGCTTTGATTTTATTTCGGAGCCCTCCTATGGCCGGGCTAGCCCTGTTCCCAAACCCTAGGGTTTAGGGATGGTGTTGCCGCTGCCCCTACTGACCCTCCCATGGTAGTGTGCGATGCTCATGCGTTGTTGTGGCTGCCATCGTGGGTGTTGCAGGTTGCAGCGCCCTCTGGGTGCTCCCTATGCCGTCGCGAGCTCGTCGGCCCTTCTGCTTCCTCTTTAATTCGTTAGTGAGGACCTCCGGTGAGTTGTGCCTCTGTGAACTTTAGTGCATCTAGCTACTTCGAGTCCCTCTGCGTGTATCTAGTGGACAATCTATATTTTCTGTTTGCACTGATACTAGGGTCCATCCCTGGTGCTTGTAGAATGATGCTATGGTCTGGTAATGATGTTTAGTGAGAATTTGTGTTCTCTGCACCTCAGTTCTTGTTGTCATCCTTTGATTGAGTGGTGTTGTTTTTGGTCTAAGGCTAATGTTGGATCTGATGCTAGTGGTTCCTAGCTTTGTCTCTGTTTGATAATATGGTGGCCTAGTGTGTTCATCTATTGTCAGTATCTTGATACTATTAGTAACTCTATCAGTGATGATTCGCTGCATTAGTGTTTGTTGGCTTGCCTGTTTATCCATAGTCTGAATTTTATTCAATAGAGTCTGATGATTCTTTGAAAATGAATCGATATATATATATATATATATCGTATGATCTCTGAGTATGGTCTCAGGGAAATGATAGATATTGATTTGCTAGTTCATTTATGAAAGCTAGACTATCTGGTTGGCTTAGCTGTTCATTTATGAAACCATCTTAGAATGGTACACCAGTTGATCTTGTTGCTGGCTTCACTTATGGTCATTACTGGAAACTTGATGTATGCTTAATAATAAGTTGGAAAGATTTCTGATTGTTCATGCCTATGATGCTGGTCTAAAGCTCTAGGAACTAGGTTCCTATGTTGCTGTTAATTTCAGAATTAGCTAAGGCATCCTAGTTTCTTACTAGATCTTGGATCCTAGTTGGTTAAGCTAATGGCTTTGTTTGTATCTTATAGGATCTAAGGTGCTACTCCTTCTTGGAGATGTGCCAGATTTTATAAGTATAGATGCTTGAATATATAAATTGCATGTGGTAGCACCAAATCTGTGAGGCTAGTCTGAGGTGTTGGTGTTTTTGATAGAGTTTGGTTCTGACCTTTGTATTCAAAACCCCTAGGATAGGTTCACCCCACTTGGGTGATCATTGAGAGGTTGTTTTATGAAACAACACATGTTTCTATTTGGAAAAGATGAATGGATCATGTGGTTGTTTGTGACACTCACCACAAAAACTAATGATTGTTGTGGTTTGTTGTGATGTTGGTGTTGCTGGCTTGATCCTATCCTTCACCTCCTGATGTTGTTCTTGTTTCCCCTGGTTCCTGTGATTGGCCGTGATCTAGCCTGCTCCTCCTAGCTCATGTGGCTTGGCCTTGTTGTCCACCTAATTCTTCCCCCTCCTTATGTCACCATCTGGTGATGCTTGGGTTGATCTAGTGTGGAGTTGTGTTTGCTGATTTGCTGGGCTTTGGCTAAGCTGCTGGTTCTAGTGTGGTGTGAGCAATGGAGTGGCGCACTAGTGCTTTCCCACGGTTGTGCTTGGTCCTTTTACTTGTGGAAGCAGATGTGGTTGTGTCGACAGCACACCCATGCATTTTGGTGTGTGAGATGCTTCTGTGTCTACTGTAGAGTTGTGGATATGCTCAATGCGGTGTTCTGCCCTTTTATCTGGTTACTATTAACCTGCCTGGTGAAACTTGCCCCTTTACTTGCTGTGACATTTGACTATGGCTTATTTATTATGAAAGATTGGATTATTTCATATTGGTGAAACTTGCCCCTAATAGATTTACTCAATGAAGTAAAATGGAGCAGTGCATCTCACTGCTCTCTACTGAGAGTCAAAATTAATAACTTAACTTTTATTTTCATTTTTGTTTATTCTTTGTTTTGCAGGTACAATATTTGAAGATTCAAGTTTAGTATAGGTTTTCTTTTTTTTAGACAGATGTAATCTTTTGTAATTTTTATTTCCTTCTTTTGTAAAGAATTTTTTAATAGTTCTTAATATGTCAATATTCTTCTTCTTTTTGTAATTTTATTACTGTAAAGATTCTTTATTGACTTTATGAGTTACATTTTGTAACTTGTTCATGAAATAAATATTCATTTGTTTGATTCTCTTACTTATTGAGAGTTTCTGTTACTATATATTATTTCTTGATTAGAAAATATTACTAAATCATAACTCAAATCTTTTAAAATATAATTCAAATCTTAAGTTTGAATTCAAATTCCTTCCCCCCAAAACACACTCATTCATAAAGATCGTGTCAAAATTTATAACGATCACTCTCCAAAGCTATTTCTTAACTTAGAGAGTGAAAGAAACTCTGATGACTTTAAGTTTTTATTTGGCAAAAAAATTACCCACATTTGCAGATGAATGCATGCATATGCACAATTTCCTAAATCTACCCTTCGTTTGTTCCTAAATACTGGGATGTTACACTCCAGCAGCTGAATCCAATAGGTTTCTTGATGAGAAGTTCAAACATGCATAAAAAGTCTGGATAATCATCCAAGCAGTGAGTCCATGAGTGGGGCAATTCTTTACCACAGATTTCATTCTTTCCCAAGCTTGAGAAACATGTTCATTATCAAGTTGTTTAAACTTCATAATGTCACTTCTCATAGACATAATCTTAGCAGGAGGATAGTATTTTCCAATAAAAGCATCCTTGCATTTAGTCCAAGAATCAATACTATTTTTAGGCTAAGATAGCAACCATTCCTTAGCTTTTCGTCTCAAGGAGAAAGGAAAAAGCTTGAGCTTAATAATATCTCCATCTACATCCTTATACTTCTGCATCTCACAAAGTTCAACAACGTTATTGAGATGGGCAGCAGCAGCATCAGAACTAGCACCAGAAAATTGCTCTCTCATCACAAGATTCAACAAAGCAGGCTTAATTTCATAAAAGGTAGCATCAGGAGCAGGTGGAGCAATAGGTGTGCTAAGGAAATCATTGTTCTTGGTGCTAGTGAATTCACACAACTTGGTGTTCTCAGCGGAGTTCATTTTGGCAAAGGTGGGCAAGCCAAAAACAGCAGTAGCTAGAGCAGGAACTAATTTTTTTTGTGTTTTTGAATAAAGCAAGCAAACCAAACTAGACTAATTGTTTTTGGAGTTTTTGAAAAGAGGCAAACAAAACCAAGAAAAAGAAACAAAGTAAACTAAAAACAAAGTAAAGAGAAAGGAAGTGAAGGACTCCCCTAGTGAAGACGTCCTTAGCCTCCCCGGCAACAGCGCCAGAAAGAGCTTGATTGCTAACGTGAAGCCTGTTGGGAACCCCAAGAGGAAGGTGTGAGGCAGCACAACATCAAGTTTTCCCTTAGTAAGAAACCGAGGTTATCGAACCAGTAGGAGGAAGGAAACGTCACACAGGTGTTGCAAGCAACACGAAGACCCGCACAACACAAACTAAAGACTTTTCCCCAAAGAATCAGTGAGGTTTTCAAGCTCACCGGTTTGCTGTAACAAAGTATTAAACGTATGGTGTGGAAGGTAATGGTTTCAGCAAGTAAAGAAGTAATGGTGGAAGATATATCAATGGTAAATATTGGACCGGGGTCCATAGTTCACTAGAGGTGCTCTCCTTAGATAAACAACATGGCATGAAGGGTAAACAAATTACAACAGGGCAATTGACAGGAACTGAGCAAGGCATAACAATGCAATACTAGACAAAAGGATCCTATGAGATTTGATTGGGCAATACAACAATATACATAGACCGCCATCCAACTGCATCTATGACTAGAAGTCCACCTTCAGGTTATCATCTGAACCCCCTCTAGTATTAAGTTGCAAGCAACAGACAACTGCTTTAAGAAAAGTGTGTAAGGTAAATAATCCACTTGTTCCATGAACAAGAGATCGTTGTTTTCTCCCTAGTAGCAACAGCACATCTACAACCGAAGAGATTTATGTCACTTCCCTTGGAAACTAGAGGCATGAACCCACTATCGAGCATAAATACCCCCTGTTGGAGTCACTAGCAACTACTTGGCCAAGATAACTACTAACAACGGAGAGCATGCAAGATCACAAACAACATAGACATGATAGAATCAAATAGACAAAACCATTAATCAATCTGGCATAGTAATCTCAATATCCATCGGATCCCAGCAAACACAACATGCATGATTACAAATAGATTAGATCTTGATCATGAACGGAGCTCACAAGATCTATACATGAAAGCATAAAGGAGGAGATACAACCATCTAGCTACTACATGGACCCATAGTCCAAGGTGGAACTACTCACGCATCATACCGGAGAGAAGGCCTCCGGGATGATCTCCCCTTCGGCACGGTGCCGGGAAGAACTTCAGATCCCCCCGATCTAGGGACGATGGTGGCGGCGGCTACAGAAGGTTTCGTGGAATACTGATCGGGTGTTTAGGGTTTCTGCATCGGTGGCTTCTTATAGGCAAAGAGGCAAGGCTGGGAGGCGGCCAGGGGGCACACCCTGCCCAAGCACGGGGCAGGGCCCACCCGCTCCTAGGGGGGTTTGGCCGCCCTGGTTTGCGTCTCCGTCTCGTCTTCTGGATTCGTGTCCCTCACGGTAAAATATTGACTTGGGCCTTTGTCCCGTCCATTTCTGAGAATATTGATTTTCTGCCTTTTCGGAACCAAAAATAGAAGAAAATAGGCAACTGGCATTGTGGCAACTTGTTAATAGGTTAGTTCCAGAAAAGATATAAAAACACCTCAAAGTGTAGACAAAACAAAGCAAAGTAGATACTAAACAAGCATGGAGCATCAAAAATTATAGATACGTTTCCGACGTATCACTATAGGTGTTGTTAAGTTATCTATGGCTGCTTGCAAGATATTCTATGGCCTTTACAGAGGTGGCCATCTTACCCTTGGCGCCTTGGGAGTTACCTCTTGCACCTCGGGTGCTTTAGCTGCTGACTGGTCTGCTACTGTTGGCTTCGCGGCTGCTGGCTTGACCACCACCCGATCCGCTGCCGCCGGGTTCTTGCTTGGTCTGGCACCTGCTCCCGTAGCTGGCGCTGGCACTGTCATCATCACCTCCACACTGCTTGCGAAGCGAGCATTACGCCTACCGCTAGCAGCACTGAGGAGTGGGTCCTCTGCGAGGACAACTCGGCACGGGTAAACGCGGGACGTGTCGACACCGACGTAGACCTTGTGAGCGCCCAAGTTGATGAAGATTCCGTTGCACGGAGGAGGACTTGCCCCGAAGCTTCCAGCGTTTTCGCTGACGTAGTCCCAGATGTCGAATATATGGACTAGGCCCGAGACGACGCGCTCGCCTGTGTCGATGAAGTTTCCTATCCGTATCTTGACTCCAGCTAGCAACGCTGCTGCCCCCACGGTGGGCGCCAATTGTCATGGTGGTGGCACGGCAGATGCCATGGGTAGGCTTAAGTTGGGGGCCAATGGATACTAGTGGTATCCGGGTAGGGAAGATGTAGTGGTTTCTACACACAGAAAACGAGAACTCAACCTTTATTCAGCTCTAAGGGTGTTACAGTTGCTCCTCGAGCTGTATGAGAGAGAGGAGGAATAAGATGCAACTAGAGCCTTAGGGAAAAAATGAATCGATCCCCCCCTCAGGAGGCCCAGCCCCTCCTTATAAAGGAGTGTACTGGTTCCTTCTAGGGCTGACATGGAGAAGCATATTCATGGAATATGCTTGTCCCAAGGTAGTAACTCGGCGGGCTTCTTTCCGTGTCCCCCTTCTATCAATGGCAAAGACACAGATTCCACCACATGTGAGCCTCGGGCGTGAGGACTATCACCTCCGTGACCTTCTTCTACTCCTCTGTCGCTCTGTCTCTTGTCTGTAGCGCTTGGTACTATGCAGATTCTGTAGGGTTCACAGCATAGAAAACAAAAAAATCCTACGATGGGAACTATGTACCAAGATCTATCTACTAGATACAAACAACGGGCGGATGTATATCCGTAGAGAACATACCCTTGAAGACCGACAAATCTTAACGAGTTAAACTCGTGGTTGATGTAGACGATCTCTTGCCGATCTCAAGATCGAGAGGAAGTCCTAGCGCCGCAAAACAGCAGCGCATCCGTCCTCGCACACACGTACAAGACACCGAGCAACCTCTGCCTCCTCGCTCCAGCGATGTAGCGGAATCACAACCCTTTCTTGCCGAATATCCACCAGGAACATGTATCTCGCTAGTCCGAGACCATGGGGGATAAATTCTAGAGGGGGAGAGAGATCCTTCACGAGGAGGTGTGAGTGAGAAGTGAGGAGGGGTGCCTTTTATAGGAGAGGGGGAATCCCAAGGGGGTGGCCGACGCATGGGGACTGCCCCCTTGCCCTCCCCTCATTCATGTGGGTGGACAGTCCACTCACAAAAATCCTTTCAATACCCTCCACTCAAAATTGCTATTAAATTTCCACCAAATTTAATGCAAACTCTCATTAAATAAAACTCCTTTTATTTATTCAGAATTTTTTCAATTACTTTAATGACAAACATTCACATATAACCCCTTGCTAGTATTTCATTTCACATGCAAAAACACTTTCTGCAATTTCACCCGAAAACCTGTTTTGGTATCTAGTGAAATAAATTCCTGCGCTTGTTATTCTTTCCGGCATGAAACTTTTGCTCCAATTGGATGTCAGTGTCCCTTAAGTGTGCCACCCAACGGTTCGCGAATAATGCGGACATGATCGAGACCCTTCTCCGATCAATAATCAAAAGCGGGACTTGGAGATCCATACTGACTCCCACACATTCAACGATGACTTTCATGTGATGTCGGAACCTTTTATGCTAGTATATTAATCCCTTTGTTTCACGATATATTACATGTCCGATATTCGATCATCGGTATCTCCATACCTAGTTTGATCTTGTTACTAACATGCACTCTTTTCTCGTTTCCGTGATATAACATTCTAGTGATCAAATCACTTGCTTGCAAGCTAATCAATGTGATATCACCGAGAGGGCCCAGAGTATATCTATCCGTCATCGGGATGAACAAATTCCACTCTCGATCCATGGGCCTCAACATAACACTTTAGTAGTTCTGAAGCCATCTTTATAATCACCCAGTTACGGTGTGACGTTTGATGCCATCAAGAAACTCTTCCGGTGTTAGTGATTGACATGATCTCATGGTCTAAGGATTAGGATCACTTCGTAAGTTGTTATAGAAATATAAACTCAATGACTTTGATCGTAATGCTATACTTCGGATGAATGTTCATCACATTACACTAATGTTGTGACCTCGTTATTAACAACATCCAATGTCTATGATTAGGAAAGTTTGATCATCTTGTTAATCAACGAGCTAGTTTATGAGAGAGGCATAACTAGGAACTTTCTGTTTGTTTATTAGACACACATGTATTAATGTTTTCATATTAATACAATTATAGCATGTAAAATGAACATCTATCATATACTTGGAATACACATAATAAACACTTTATTATTGCCTCTCAGGGCATATTCCCTTCAGTCTCCCACTTGCACTAGAGACAATAATCTAGTTACATAGTGATGTATCTAACACCCATGGAGTTCTGGTGTTGATCATGTTTTGCTCTAGGGAGAGTTTTAGTCAACGGATCTGCTACATCGAGATCCGTATGTACTTTACAAATCTTTATATCTCCATCTGATGGGGTTATGCCTACCGGGGTATTGCCCAGCGGGACGTTTCCAATTGGCCCAAGCTGCCAGCGAGTGGGCCTGCAGGACGGCGACTGGATCGAGACTTGGCATGGACTCAGGCGACTGGAAACTGGAGGCCCAGAAGCATAGCTAGGCCCAGTCGGACTAGGTCAAAGACCCTCCGAATCCTTAACTAATTCGGTTGTAAATCTGTAAACGCTAGCAAGGTGAGCCTATATAAACCTCCCTAGGGTACGCGTAGAGGACACGTTCCATCATACACCCTAGTGACTCGCCGCCTAGTCATCGAGCTCGTCCTTTGTACTCTCTCCATAATACAATCTAGCAGGAGTAGGTCTTTACCCTCCAGGGGGCGAACCTGGGTAAACCCTTGTGTCTCCGCCCTCATATCGCACCGCAGATGGCTGGCCGCCCTTGCCCCATGTTCTACTACTCGCTGCTGATTGCAGCATCTGCCGTGGCCATTCCCACGACACTGGCGCCCACCGCGGGGCCTGGCCGGTCAGGCCGGTGTTCTGCGGCGAGATCCAATCTACCCATCAACGAGACGATCGCCACCGGCCGCATGATCACGATCAGCGAGATCCTTCAGATCTTGCCGAGCAGCTACGTCCCGGCGGCACGCCCCATCACGCACAGCGTGATCATGCCGGTCGGCACGATCAGCCTCTTCGTCGGCCTCACCGACGTCATCGTCTCGGAGGACTTGGCTCGCATCCGCGAATTTCCGCCACGCGACCAGCTCTCTGAGAGTCAGGACCGCATGCTCCATCGCCTCTCCTCCGAGTACGACTCAGCCCACAGCAACATGGCCGAAACCGCCATGGTCGTGGACGACACGGCCCTCAACTACGACGCCGACTCGGCGAACCCGACGTCGGCTGCCGGATCCATCATCGACGCATCGCCCGTGGGCTCCACCACCCAGGTCTCCAACGGGGGAGACTTCGAGGACCCCTCCATTCTTGGGATCTTCGACTTTGACTTCGGGTCGGAGAACTCCGCCGACCTCCGCGACGGGACCGGTCGCCACGTCGCGACCTACATGGCGACTGGCACCAACCCCCCGCAAGACCCCTTCTCCACGTCGATCCCACCGAACGCAACGGCAACGGAGGTCGAGGAACTCCGCCTGCGGCTGGAGGAGGCGGTCCGCAAAGAACAAGCCGAGCGTGAAAAATTTCGCCTCGAGCAGGTGACAGCGCAGGAGCTCTCGCGTTACCACCAACTCCAAATCAGGTCGCGCCTGAATCCCACCATCCAGGGGCGCGCCCTGAACTTCGACGACGATAACGACCCGGCTCGTGCGGCCGAGCACACGATCTGCGGGAACACGCCGCTAGGAGGGAGCTCCCAGCCCCCACCAGGCGCGACGCCGAACGGCGCCCCACCACCACCCAACCGCGCGCCCCCAGGGACCAACCAAGAATCATGGTCTCTTCGCGGGAGCAAGATGCAAACGGCCTCCCGCTGTTCTCCACCCCGATGGACAATGTCATCGCGAGCCGAGCAGCGGTCAACAACATAAACGTAACCGTGGAAGGCGCCCTACAGATCCAGTACGCCAAGTCTCTGTTGGCCAAGGCATTCGAGCAACAAAACGCGGGCGCCGACTCACAGGGTCGGATGTACTCGTGTTCATCAGGCAGCAGGGCGGCTTCAAGCGGCCGCCCAATGGTGGCGAATACCCTCAACTGCCCACCACCTGAGCCCCTGCAGCTCCAATACCGACCCGCGAATGCGAAACTCTCCACCAATGACCAGCGGCCGGCGAACAACTTCGTCGCCGCCAACGGGCAGCCAGTCGACGCGCGCACCCACATCATTAACAACCAGAGCTGGCGCGCACGCCAGCCCGACGACCTGAGGCATACCCTCACCAACCGCCGCGACGGCGAACCAAGGGGATCGCTGAGTCGAGTCGGACCCCAATGCTTTGGACCAATGATCTGAGGCGAAAGGTACCCGGCGAACTTCAAAGCGCCAAAGGAAATCGAGAAGTATGACCCCTCGTACGACCCGTCCGTGTGGCTGGACACCTACCTCACGCTGATGGGAATCGCTGGCCACACCAACCTACTCGCCGCCCGCTACCTCCCCCTGATGATGGAGGGAGCGTGCAGGCAATGGATCAACACCCTCCCCGCGGGTAGCATCGACTCCTGGGAGGAAATGTGCGAAGCCTTCGTCAGGAACTTTGAGGGTTCCTACACCCGCGCCACCACCATCGAGGACCTGGAGCGGTGCGTCCAGGGACCCCGCGAGTCGACCCGCAGCTGGGTCCAATGGTGGCAAGACCTATGTTATAACGCGGTCGGAATCCACCCGGACACCACGATCCACTGCTTTAAGACCTCGTGCCGCTACGAGCCCCTGGTCACCAAGCTCAAGCGGGTGTACAGAATACTCGATAACATACCGGACCTCCTGGAGATCGCCAAGCGGTACGCGGAAGAAGACCCAAACCAAGAAACCGACGACGAGTCGGGAGGAAATTGCCGCACGAGCGGCCACGACAACGGGAGGCGACCCGAGCTACGCTAGGGTGTATGATGGAACGTGTCCTCTACGCGTACCCTAGGGAGGTTTATATGCTTGGAGTGAAACCTTGACATGTTCTCAGATGGAGTGAAACCGGCGCTTAATATGCTTGGAATGCTTGTGAGACCTTGGTTCTTTGGCATTGGAAATGGCACCATTGTTGTCACAATAGATCACCATTGGGTCCAATGCGCTTGCAACCACACCTAGTTCAGATATGAACTCCTTCATCCAAACTGCTTCCTGAGCCGCTTCCGAAGCAGCAACATATTCGGCCTCCGTTGTTGATCCTACCACCACAGGTTGTTTGGAGCTCCTCCAACTAACCGCTCTGCCATTCATGAGAAATACGTATCCGGATTGAGACTTAGAGTCATCCGGATCAGTTTCAAAGCTATCGTCGACATAACACTTAGAGACGAGCTCTTCTTCACATTCGTATACAAGAAACATATCCTTAGTTCTTCGCAAGTACTTAAGGATATTCTTGACCGATTTCCAGAGTTCCTAACCTGGATCCGATTGGTACCTACTAGTCAAACTAATAGCATGTTCCACATCTAGTCTTGTACATAGCATGGCGTACATTATAGAGCCTATGGCTGAAGCATAGGGGACTTT
Organism: Avena atlantica; assembly: GCA_910589765.1. Lineage (NCBI taxonomy): Eukaryota > Viridiplantae > Streptophyta > Magnoliopsida > Poales > Poaceae > Avena > Avena atlantica. The sequence goes on along the minus strand of OU342738.1, from coordinate 331,804,839 downwards.
GTCCATTATCTCTCTTTCTTCCGTCGTAGCCGGACTTTGAGTCTTACTCAATGTCGTGCCTTGCAACATAGGTAAGAACCCCTTCTTACTTTCGTCCATTTTAAACTTCTTTAAAATCTTATCAAGGTATGTACTTTGCGATAGCCCTATTAGGCACCTAGATCTATCTCTATAGATCTTTATGCCTAATATGTATGACGCTTCACCTAGGTCCTTCATTGAAAATTTGCTGTTTAGATAACTTTTAACACTATTTAAAAGATCTATATCATTTCCGATCAATAATATGTCATCCAGATATAATATCAGAAATGCCACATTGCTCTCACTCACTTTCTTGTAAATACAAGCTTCTCCATAAGTTTGGACAAATCCAAACTCTTTGATCACCTCATCAAAGCGAAGATTCCAACTTCGTGATGCTTGCTTCAATCCATAGATGGATCGCTAAAGGTTGCACACCTTGTTAGCAACCTTAGGATCGACAAAACCCTTTGGTTGTATCATATACAACTCTTCTTCAATATTACCATTGAGAAACGCGGTTTTGACATCCATCTGCCATATCTCATAATCGAAATATGTAGCAATTGCTAACATAATCCTAACTGATTTTAGCATCGCTATGGGAGAGAATGTCTCATCGTAGTCAACTCCTTGAATTTGTCGAAACCCCTTTGCGACAAGTCGAGCTTTATAGACGGTCACATTACCATCAGCATCAGTTTTCCTTTTGAAAATCCATTTATTCTCCACGGCCTTTCGGTCGTGAGGTAAGTACACCAAGTTCCAAACTTGATTTTCATACATGGATTCCATCTCGGATTTCGTGGATTCTAAAGATTTGTTGGAATCCGGGCTCATCATCGCTTCTTCATACGTCGCAGGGTCATCATTTTCATCAACCATGAAATTCATGACAGGATTTCCGTACAGCTCGGGAGCTGCACGCGTCCTGCTAGACCTGCAGCAAGAAGAGCTACGAGTTGGAGGGCTATTTCACCGACTGTCACTTATCCTTTGTATCTGCCGAAGACGCAAGTATCCCAACGACAGGCTTGTGTGGAGTTGAATGAAAACACGCAGAGGTCTTTTGCCAGGGGGATCTTTGTCTAAAGGAAGGGCAAAGTCAACAGGCCAATCCCTGTTTCAGAATTGGAAGAAGCAGTAGGAGGTTCACCATCAGAAAGGCATGGGACAACAAACTCTCTTAAAGCTTTCTTAGAAGGTTTGGTAGTACTCTCTTTCGGAGTTTCATGATCATTATCATTAGTTCCTTCTTCAACTGGTGAAGGAAACTCCGGAACAACTTTCGGCGCTGCGCTACTCGCCACACTTAGAAGAGAAGGTTCAATAACCTCTTCGAGTTCTACCTTCCGACTACTCACACCTTTTGCGAGAAACTCTTTCTCTAGAAAGGATCCATTCTTGGCAACAAAAACCTTGCCTTCGGATCTGTGATAGAACGAATACCCAATTGTTTCCTTAGGGTATCCTATGAAGAAGCATTTTTCCGCTTTGGTTTCGAGTTTATCCGGTTGAAGTTTCTTCACATAAACATTGCATCCCCAAACTTTAAGAAATGATATCTTAGGTTTGTTTTCAAACCACAATTCATACGGTGTCTTTTCAACGGATTTAGATGGTGCCCGATTTAAAGTGAATGCAGCAGTTTCTAGTGCATAACCCCAAAATGACAACGGCAAGTCCGTCAGAGACATCATAGATCGAACCATATCCAATAAAGTATGATTACGACGTTCTGACACACCATTTCGATGTGTTGTACCGGCAGGTGTGAGTTGGGATACAATTCAACACTCTTTCATGTGAGTGCTAAACTCATAACTTAGATACTCACATCCACGATCGGACCGTAGAAAGTTGATCTTTCTATTACGATGATTTTCCACTTCACTCTGAAATTCCTTGAACTTTTCAAAGGTTTCATACGTGTGTTTCTTCAAGTAGATATAACCGTATCTACTCAAATCATCCGTGAAAGTAACAAAATAACGATATCCACCTCGTGCCGACACACTCATTGGACCACATACATCAGAATGTATGATTTCCAATAAATCCGTCGCCCGTTCCATTGAACCGGAAAACGACGTTCTAGTCATCTTGCCCATAAGGCATGGCTCACATGTATCAAATGACTCAAAATCAAGTGATTCCAAAAGTCCATCCGAATGGAGCTTCTTCATGCGTTTAACGCCAATATGACCTAGACGGCAGTGCCACAAATATGCGGATATATCATCATTAAGTTTAATCCTTTTAGCATCAATATTATGAATATGTGTAATATTATTATCGAGATCCAATAGAAATAAACCATTCATCATCGGTGCATGACCATAAAAGATTTCATTCATATAAATAGAACAACCATTGTTCTCTGATAAATGAATAACCACTTCGCATCAAACACGATCCAGATACAATGTTCATGCTCAGTGCTGGCACCAGATAACAATTATTTCAAGTTTATTACTAATCCTGACGGCAAGTGGAGAGGCAGCATTCCGACAGCGATCACATCAATGCTTGATCCATTGCCGACACGCATCTTGACCTCACCCCATGCTAGCGGTCGCTTGTTCCGCAGCCCCTAATTCGAGTTACAAATATTAGCAACTGAACGGGTATCAAATACCCAGGTGCTACTGCGAGCACTAGTCAAGTACACATCAATAACATGTATATCATATATACATTTGTTTGCCTTGCCGGCCTTCTTGTCTGCCAAATACTTGGGGCAGTTGCGCTTCCAGTGGCCAGTCCCCTTACAATAGTAGCACTCGGTATCAGACTTAGGTCCAACTCGGGGTTTCTTTTCAGGCACGGCAACCGACTTGCCGCCCTTACTTCCCTTCTGTTTTACCTTGTCTTTCTTGAATCCAGTGTTCTTAGTGATCATCAACACTTGATGTTCCTTTTTGATCTCCACTTCTGCAGTTTTAAGCATTGACAAAAGCTCGGGGAGAGACTTCTTCATGCCTTGCATATTATAGTTCATCACAAAGCTCTTATAGCTAGGTGGCAGAGACTGCAGAACACGATGGATGCCTAAGTCAATGGGAATCGTTATTCCCAAGGACACAAGCTTATCGGTGTAACCCCATCTTGAGTACATGCTCACTTACGGAGCTGTGCTCTTCCATCATGCGGCTAAAGAACTTTTCTGAAGCATTGTAGCTCTCTATAGCAGCATGTGTGTTGAAAATCATTTTCAACTCACCCATTGTATCAAATGCATTGCCGTTTTCGAAATGCTTTCAAAGTTCCGGATCTAGCCCATACAATATGCCGCAATGAACTAAGTTGTGGTCCTCCTGACGAGTCTGATAGACATTCTTCTCCTTGTCAGGGGCATCATCAAAAGGTGGGGGGCCTAGCGGCGCTTCTAGCACATATTGCTTTTGTGCAGCAGAGAGGAGAATCCTCAAATTCATGGCCCATTCGGTAAAGTTGCTACCGTTTGTTGCAAGTTTCTCTTTCTCCATGAACACATTGAAATTAAAAGCAGGTGGTGCCATCTACAACAGAATTTGTAAAGTTTAGACTAAGTTTATGATAGATTGAGTTCAACTAATCCACATTACGAATGAACTCCCACTCAAAAACGACATCCCTCATGCCTTTTTGGTGATTACATGAACCAAATCCACTACACCAAGTCCGATCATCACGTGAGTCGGTGTATCTTCAAAGGCGAGCATCAAATGGGCATCATATCTACTATATGACTCATGCTTAACCTTTCGATCCGTGTTCCGAGGCCATGTCTGTACATGCTAGGCTCGCCAAGTTAGAACCTTAGTATTCGTGTGTGTAGTTGTCTTACACCCGAAATATGGTCGTGGATCCAAGAACACCCGATCATCACGTGATGTCTTGGAGCGACGAAAACATAATCGGTGCATACTAAAGGAAGAACACATTCTTATCTTGATATTTAAATGAGGAATCATCTTATTATGGTAATAAAATGCCAAACAAGCAATATAAGATGCTATAAAACATCGCATGTTTATTAGTGAAATGATATGGTTCCCGCATATGATCTCTATCATGTGCACTGTGGTATGATCACTATCATACCTTTATGTGTAAGGCCAAGGTCTATGGATCTTACACATTATGTGTGTTGTAAGAGTATCATCTCATACTTCTACTGACAACATCACCATATCATAACACTAGCCCAGCAACAATCTAAACTAGACGCATCTAATTTATCCATTGCAAGTTTTATGTGGCTTAGGGCTTTCGAAGATAGAACCGTTCTTACCTACGAACATGAACCACAACTAGGATAACCAAATTGTTGACAATTCGTTGCAAAATAGATATTGACTATAGTAGGAGAAACATACACCCGCTAGCCACTTATGCAAACTAGTTGCATGTCAAGCGTGGAACTGGTCTCATGTGCGAGGACATGTAAAGTTTGTCCGGGCCGCTTCATCCCACTATGCCACCAATATCCAAAATTACAACTAAGAAGCAACAACATGATCATCATCTCTCACATACTCATATGTGTACTACCCGTGTAAAGCATCTAAGCATAGATCTTGCTCTGATACCACTATAGGGTTCGCAGCATAGAAAACAAAAATTTTCCTATGATGGGAACTATGTACCAAGATCTATCTACTAGATACAAACAACGGGCGGATGTATATCCGTAGAGAACATACCCTTGAAGACCGACAAAGCTTAATGAGTTAAACTCGTCGTTGATGTAGACGATCTCTTGTCGATCTCAAGATCGAGAGGAAGTCCTAGCGCCGCAAAACAGCAGCGCATCCATGCTCGCACACATGTACAAGACACCGAGCAACCTCCGCCTCCTCGCTCCAACAATTCAGAGGAATCACAACCCTTTCTTGCCAAATACCATCGGGAACATGTATTTCGCTAGTCCGAGACCATGGGGGATAAATTCTAGAGGGGGCGAGAGATCCTTCACAAGGAGGTGTGTGTGAGAAGTTAGGAGGGGGTGCCTTTTATAGGAGAGGGGGAACCCCAAGGGGGTGGCCGGCGCATGGGGGCTGCCCCCTTGCCCTCCCCTCATTCATGTGGGTGGACACTCCACTCACAAAAATCCTTTCAATTCCCTCCACTCAAAATTGTTATTAAATTTCCACCAAATTTAATGCAAACTCTCATTAAATAAAACTCCTTTTATTTATTCAGAATTTTGTCAATTACTTTAATGAAAAACATTCACATATAACCCCTTGCTAGTATTTCATTTCACATGCAAAAACACTTTTTGCAATTCACCCGAAAACCTGTTTCGGTATCTAGTGAAATAAATTCCTGCGCTTGTTATTCTTTCTGGCATGAAACTTTTGCTCCAATTGGATGTCAGTGTCCCTTAAGTGTGACACCCTACGGTTCGCGAATAATGTAGACATGATCGAGACCCTTCTCCGATCAATAATAGGAAGCGGGACCTGGAGATCCATACTGACTCCCACACATTCAACGATGACTTTCCTGTGATCGTCGGAACCTTTTATGCTAGTATCTTAATCCCTTTGTTTCCTTATATATTACATGTCCGATATTCAATCATCGGTATCTCCATACCTAGTTTGATCTCGTTACTGACATGCACTCTTTTCTTGTTCTCGTGATATAACATTGTAGTGATCAAATCACTTGCTTGCAATCTAATCAATGTGATATCACCGAGAGGGCCCAGAGTATATCTATCCATCATCGGGATGAACAAATTCCAATCTCGATCCATGGGCTTCAACATAACACTTTAGTAGTTCTGAAGCCATCTTTATAATCACCCGGTTATGGTGTGATGTTTGATGTCATCAAGAAACTCTTCCGGTGTTAGTGATTGACATGATCTCATGGTCTAAGGATTAGGATCACTTCATAAGTTGTTATAGCAATATAAACTCAATGACTTTGATCGTAATGCTATACTTCGGATGAATGTTCATCACATCATTACACTAATGTTGTGACCTCGTTATTAACAACATCCAATGTCTATGATCAGGAAACTTTGATCATATTGTTAATCAACGAGCTAGTTTACGAGAGAGGCATAACTAGGAACTTTCTATTTGTTTATTAGACACACATGTATTAACGTTTTCGTATTAATACAATTATAGCATGTAAAATAAACATCTATCATATACTTGGAATACACATAATAAACACTTTATTATTGCCTCTCAGGGCATATTCCCTTCAGATTCCTGAGGAGAGACTGTGGCTAGTGTTGACTTTGGGGTTTGCCTTTTCCTTCTTGAGCAAGCTTCCCTTGACTCGGCCTCGCCTCGCATGACTTGGCTTGTCCTTAACCTGCACTTAAGATGCGTAATAGCAATAGGCCGACATAACTCATATGTCGGCCGAGTCAGGTTTTAGCTACCTGACTCGAATAAGTCGGACCTCATTCGGCCGACTCCTGCATTACTCGGCCGGATCATACCTTGACCCGGCCCAGACCATGAAGGGTCCTCCCTCTTCTTACTTATCTTGACCCTACCTAGGGTCATCCCCCCAATATTCTCCCTAGTGGCAACAGCACATCTACAACCTTAGAGATTTCTATCACTTCCCTTAGATTAAATAGAGGCATGAACCCACCATCGAGCATAAATACCCCCTCTTGGAATCACTGGCATCTACTCGGCCAAGATAGCTACTAGAAACGGAGAGCATGCAAGATCATAAATAACACACACATGATAAAATCAATAAGACAAAACCATTAATCAATCTGACATAGTAATCTCAATATCCATCGAATCCCCGCAAACACAACATGCATGATTACAAATAGATGATCTTGATCATGAACGGAGCTCACAAGATCTAAACATGGTGGCAAAAAGGAGAAGATATAATCATTTAGCTACTACATGGACCCGTAGTCCAAGGTGGAACTACTCACACTTCATACCAGAGGCTGGCATGATGAAGAAGAAGGCCTCTGGGATGATCTCCCCTTCGGCAGGGTGCCGCGTTGATCTTCAGATCCCCTCGATCTAGGGACGATGGTGGCGGCGGCTACAGACAGTTTCGTGGAATATTGATCGGGTGCTTAGGGTTTCTGTATCGAGGGGTCTTTATAGGCGAAGAGGCGAGGCAGGGGGTCCGCCAGGGCGGCCGCACCCCCCCAGGCGCGGGGTGGGCCAACCCGTGCGACCAGGGGGTGTGGCCCCCTGGTGGCTCTCCTCCATCTCGTACTCTGGCTTCGTGTTCCCCACGGTAAAATATTGATTTTGGCTTTTGTCCCGTCCAATTCCGAGAATATTTATTTTCTGCCTTTTTGGAACCAAAAACATAAGAAAATAGGCAACTGGCACTGTGGCATCTTGTTAATAGATTAGTACCAGAAAACATATAAAAACACCTCAAAGTATAGACAAAGCAAAGTAGATACTAAATAAGCATTGAACATCAAAAATTATATATACGTTTCCGACGTATCATTGATTTATTATAAGAGGAAACCGAGTTGGCATTGTCCAGATCAGCCATATATCAACAAGATCTCAGACGGTATCATAGCAAGAAAGTGAATCCCCGAGTCTATCGAGAGGGAGATCTGGTGCTTCGGCTTGTGCAGCGCACAGCCGGCATGCATAAATTATCACCTCCGTGGGATGGTCCATTTATTGTGAGCAAAGCACTGCACAATGACGCATAATATCTTATAGATGCTCAACACCAGAGAAAAATAAGGCGGACAGGTCAGGAGACGAGTCAAAGAGGCCATGGAATGTAGCCTTACTTCATCCTTTTTACACTTAGAGGAAATGTATTGTATCTTGAATTCTCATATGTCGGATTGTATGTCGGCAATGAGGTAATCAATGAAACCTCGGCACCTCGAGCTATAACTCGGGGACTGCCTTACTTTACTTGTTCTTTTCATAAGCATTTTTTATATGTCGGCTGGCTTATATGTCTAATTCTTAAGCCGAGTTAGTAGTGTGTTGGCAGCAAAGGCCAACTCTTCGACTTACTGTCGTCCAAAAAATAGGCTTCATGGTAAGCAAGAGGAAAGCCGGCGAATGCCAAACACATGAAAAACGACTAAGTAAAGGATAGTACGCGAGCCGACTTATGTTTTATTGTTTTCTAACCCCTATGCTTTCTATACTTTGTTATTCCGTGAATTTATCTTGAGCCATTGTTAACAATTTCTAACTATTGCTAATTCGGTCTATTTATCTCGGACCCGTAAGTCGAACACTGCAAATGGTAGACACGGGCCGAATAATTGACTCGTAATAACAAGAAACATGAAATTAAGGATAACTCCTGAAAGGATGCGAGTTATACAAACCACATAGTAGCAAAAGAACTGAATTGTCTTTTACACCATATACCCGGCATACCGGGTACTTAACAAATTTGAAGTTCTCGAGTTCAGGCAACATCGGGTGCCGAGTAGGGGCCTCTGAGATATTTGGCTCGGCTACTGCGGGAGGTATCTCGGTTTCGACAGGAGCGACAACCTCGGGAGCAGGGGTCTCCGAGGTATTTGGTTAAGAAACCTAGGGAGCGTGGGTCTCTGAGGTAATTGCCTTGGCCTCCACCAAAGATACCTCAACCTCGGCATGAGTAGGCTCGGCATCTTAAGCGTCGGTTCCTTTACGAGAGACCTCGACTTGAGCTCGGGAAGCCTCAGTCCCCTTGGAGGAAGATCGGGCCTCCGCTTCTTGATCCGAGTCATCCCCCCTGCTCATCCGAACTTCCAGACTCTTCTTCGGTATCATCTTCATCCCCGGAGTCTTCCCCGGACTCATTGTTTTGTGCTGCCTCGACATCTTCATTGGTGTCGTCCTGAAGGAAGCTCGACCCCTCATTCTATTCATGTACATTGGCATATTCGATGAGTTGGTAAGCTCGAGTTTGGCGACGAGCAACATGATCCGGGTCACTGATCCAAGGGGAGACGATGCGCATATTCATCAGGATATCAAGGGAAATGTTCTCGTACCATAACAGTACAACGGTTAGTGCCATGTTAGCTCCGGCTCGTGCTGCGGATTCCCTCCAAAGACTCAATTGAGTCTGGAAATCCATCAGTTTGTCTTATGGCAAGCATAGAAACCCGAGTAATCTTCGGTTCATTTGGCTAGAGCACGTGCAGTACTCGGATAGCCGCATCCACTAGGTCTTGACCAAAAGTCTTCATGGGATTGACGATAGTGGCAAGACTGATCAGGTAGTCCTCCATGGAGTACTCTTGATCCGAAATGTTGGGGACACCTCGGCGAGCCCGAGCATCAACCACAGCTTTGGCACTCACAGGCTTGGAATCCGGGAAATTATCTAAGAGAAAAACAAAACACAAGTTAGTACAAAGTGATCGTCAAGAACAATTCGGCCACGAGCCAGGAGATAAATACGAGAGAACTTACTGTGGATATATTGAAGGATCTTGTTAAGGTCGCCGGCCCAGCCGACTCTTTTTTTTAAAGCGAGCAACATCATCTGTGAGAGATTTGTTAGATGACTCGGCTGCACTAAGAAGATCCTTATTTTTCTAAATCTAAAGAGTTAACCGGTCCTTCTCCTCAGAGAAATCCTGATCAACTTTCTCCAACTTGGATTTCTGAGATTGCTTCAGAGACTCAATCTCGGCATGAAGCCGGGCTATTTCGTCATCCTTCTCCTTCAGCTGTGCCGAGTGATCTCCTGCTTGTTCAAGAAAATGCAGCATCATATCGGTCACAGAAATGCACTCTTGATGTGATGCTGCAAGACCTTTTAATTCGTCTAAGCCGAGGCAAAAGTCATGAGATACTTCAGGAAAGCAAAGATAGCGGAAGAAAACGTTGGGGTAAAAGCGCCCGAGTTACCTTTAAGCTTAGTAACTTGCTCAGTGATCTTCGTGTTCCGTTTATCAAGTTTGGCTGGATAAAGATAGGAAAAGAGTTAGCTCAGATGTTCATATCAGAAGAGAAAATACGAAATAAAAAACTAGCAAACTCACCGGTCTTTTGCAAAATGGGCAACATCTTCTGGTATTTTGTCTACAACTTCCTATGAGATAAGAGCAGACTCTGGAACTTGGCTATGCGCCGATTATGGGCAACCTACACATACAAAGAAACATATTCAGACGGATATTCAAAGTTAAAATATAAACATCTGAATCAAGTTAACTTGACTCGGATCTAGGTGGCTAGATATCCGAATCTAAACCTAAAGATCCGAATCAAGTAAACTTGACTCAGATCTAGGTGGATGGATATTCAAAGCTAAACCTAAAGATCCGAATCAAGTAAACTTGACTCGGATCTAGGTGGCTGGATATTCAAAGATATACTTAAGGATCCAAGCCAAGCAAATTTGACTCGAATCTAGGTGGCTGGATATTCGAAACTATACCTAAAGATCCAAGCCAAGTAAACTTGACTCGGATCTAGGTGGCTATATATTCGAAGCTAAACCTAAAGATCGAAGCCAAATAAACTTGCCTCGGATCTAGGTGGCTGGGTATTCGAAGCTAAACCTAAAGATCCAAGCCAAGTAAAATTGACTCGGATCTAGGTGGCTGGATATTCAAAGTTAAACTATAAATATCTGAATCAAGTAAACTTGACTCGGATCTAGTTGGCTGGGTATTCGAATCTAAACCTAAAGATCTGAGCCAAGCAAACTTGACACGGATCTAGGTGGATGGATATTCGATGCTAAACCTAAATATCTGAGCCAAGCAAACTTGACTCGAATCTAGGTGGCTGGATATGTGAAGCTAAACCTAAATATCTGAGCCAAGTAAACTTGACTCGGATCTAGGTGGTTGGATATTCGAAGCTAAACTTAAAGATCCGAGCCAGGTAAACTTGACTCGAATCTAGGTGGCTAGATATTCGAAGCTAAACCTAAAGATCTGAGCCAAGTAAACTTGACTCGGATCTAGGTGGCTGAATATTCGAAGCTAAAGAAAAATTAATATGCTTTATTGTATGCACAAACGACTACACTTTATAAATAGAGCATCCTCCTAAATGATAGTTCATCCGTTCGGAGGCTTGGGGACTAATGGGCATACACTACTTTATGCGGAAAGATACAAGTGTAGGCCAAAGTGTTTTACCTCATTCATGGTGCCTGTTTCAAGAATAACTTTGGCAGCAAGATGCAGGCGGTTGCTAATATCAGGGAGAAGATATGGTTTAGTCCCGGGGTTACCCGCAGAGCTAACTTCAACTTGATCAGCAGGATTCCAATTCGTAGCATACTCCTCTAGGGAGCCGAGGCTCCCACCACTCAGAGTACGCGTCAGCACTTTGCCTTTGGCTTCTCGTGCCTGTTGGGCAGCTGCCTCGGCTGCTAGGCTCTTATGAAGAACCATTTGTGTGCCGGCAGCAGAAGCAGAGCCCGAACTAGAGGTAGAAGCACCTTTCCAGAACATGTCGGCAATGTGGGTCTGGGAAGATCTCGGCCCAGTTTTCCTTTGAGTCGGTTTGGGCTTAACAACTCCATCTTTTTGGTCCTTGGCAGAAGGCTCGGCTACTGGATGTGATTGAGTTGGCTGAGCTGAACTGGGAGCAGTAATCGGAGCTGTGTAAGGAGAGGTAGAACGACATTTCTGTTGGGCTGAGCTTGGAGCAGTAGTCACAGAAGCTGATGGTGCCGGATATTGAACAAGAGCCGAGGTAGTCGGAACCTCGGTACGCGTTGGTTCGGCGGGACTATCTTTGGCAGCATCGGTGGAAACTACCAGATCAGTTGGTTGATCCGGCATAGAAGTATCGACACCACCACCAGCAGCTTCAACCTCAACCCCCTCCCGTCGAGGTGGACTATTAGTCGGTGTGGGAGGAGGGTCATCACGAGCAGGGCTAGGGACCTATACATTATCTTGGGGCGGCGGTGACGGTGGCCGAGTAACCTGAGAGGTCATACTCGGGCCACTCGGGTTGGAAGAAAGCGGAGCGCTGCCAAGATAAACATAAAAGTAAAACAAAGTTAGAAAAAGAAAGAGAGAAACAAGAAATACAGATCCAGTCCGGGTGAGACAATTTACGCAGAAACTCCGGGCATAACTTTGCGCTTCAGAGGCCTCTAGGCGGATCTCTTGATTCGCTTCTTAGGAGCCTCGTCCGAGGGATCCTTCGAAGCCGCCCGTTTATTCGTCGGGACTGGGCCTCCCGTGGCAAGGCGGTCCACCTCGTGCACCTGACCAGCCAGAATAGCTGGGGAGAAATGAGCCGGATATGCATAAGAAACAAGCACCACATCAACTACCTCGAGAACCTCGACCTCGTCCGAATCACCTTCATCAGCGCAACGTCGGATAGTGGTCGAGTCAGGTTTCAGATGAATTCCTCGAAATATGCCTCTCCGTTGTTCGGAGTGTCGTGATCCTTGTTCCGAGGAAGATCAAGCACCTCGGCATCTTCCGAAGTTTGTTCCTAAAATTTCTACAGAAGAACAAACAATAATTAGCTAAATTCTCAGCAAAATGGCAAAGAAAAATGATTCGGATAAAGTAATTCGAGGTTAAGTTACCCTGGGAGGGGGATTCTCACGAGTAAAGGGCTTCATACCCCACTGCCAGTCCTCAGCCATATCTGTCTTAAAAATAGCCCGAATGCGTTTATGAATCTGGTAGTCCTCAAGCTCGACCGTGGAGACTCGGTTCGGGTCAAGAGGACTGCTCATGTAGCAGAGCTTATGGGATTGCTGTTGGAAGGGGCGGATTCGGCTGCTGACAAAAGCAGCCATCAAGTCTTCACCATGAAGTCCATCCCGAGTCAGCTCCTTGAGTTAGAGTTCAAATGCCTCGGCGAGGGCATTAGACCTCTTCGGATTGTAGTTCCAGTTCTGCCTGGAAGGGGTGCCGACTGAGAAGACATGAAGCCGGATCTTATCCTCCTTGCCACTGTTCTTCACATAGAAGAACGACGTGTGCCACTTCTTTCACGACTCGAGGCATGTGACTCGGGGGAACACAGACCTTTTCCGGGGTGTAATGGAGGCAGCTCCGCATTGGGTCAGAGATTTATCGGAGGAGGGCAAAGTTTTATCCGACACGAAATTGGCTCGGATCTAGAAGAATTTGGACCAACCCACTACGAAGGGCTAAAGGACAAAGTATCCTTCGGAAGCCGAGGTCAAAGCCGACAAAGAGGCAATGGCGTTAGCCGGCAAATGATGAGGATGGATGTAACGCCCCCGAATCGGGTCTATGCAGATCTCAGCATTTCCCGCCAAAATCCGCATAGAGGCGATTCAAAGACGCCCACCAGACACTTTCGTGTGGGTGGGATTTGAATACAAGTAGTTACATCACGGTAGTTTACAACATAGTCCACTAGAACTTATATATACAACAACGACTCAACGAGTCAAGAATACAAAAGATACAATATGAAGATACAACTCAATAAGAAAGAGAAATATTATCCGAGTACGGACAAGATCCAAATGGGACTAAGAGTCCTTAAGAATAACCAAGCGGTGTCCAACCCTGCCCAGGCCAAGCCGGAAGGGTAACCTTGCTACCGTCGTCAATCACATACCTGTCAATCCAAAAGGGTGCCGACAAAGGGCAAAGGAAAAACAGAAAGAGAGCAGTCAGTACTGAGGCTAGTACACGGCGAGACTAGAATTCGGCGGTCCTCGCCTACATAGGTATGGTGGGCTCAGCGGCAGCAAATCTTGCACTATCTAACTTATAGAGACACGCTACAACTTCGACTATTAGAGCGAGATAAGAGAGCACTATGCAGTAACTATAATATAACACCAAACATAACCCATCCGAAGATTTCCCCCTCGAAGACCAGTCGAGGAAGTCCCCTTGCGGAACGCACACGATGGCAATTTTAGTTAAGCAGTTTTTTAGTTGATAAGGCTAATTACTAATCATATTATTATAGGCAAAACATTAGTGGCGTTGTCTATGATCATGACATTGTACTCCTGAGGCGTCCATAACCGTGGACACATGGCTTCTCGAAAAGATTTACCCTGCAGGGGTGCACTACTGTACCCAAACGCATGCTCAACCCTTAAGGCAACATATTACGCGTGCCATCCGAATCTCACAACAAGAAACCTTAACTACGCGCATATCCAGAGGCATCACCTACTGTGTTAATCCAACCAAGAGGTATGACGATTCTCGAGGAAGGCACAACATTTGAGTCTACGGTCGGGCGATGATCGGAAGATAACTTGTAGAGCTCCATCCCACCTCCGACACGATATCCCAGTTTTATGCAATGCAAGCCATGGCAGTCCACCAAAATCATATCACAACTCAACCCATGTCCGAGGACATATTATGCATATGCACCAAATGGAAAACTAATTTTGTAACCCTCGGGATATACGAATAGCGCCGGTAGTTAAGGGGGGATCCCAGAGGCCCCCACGTTTGGTTAGCGCGATCAACTCAGAACTGGTATCGTAGAACGAACGGGTCCTAGGTCGGCTCAAGCAGTTCCAAAAGGTGGTCCCTGCCGGGGCCTTATCATTAAGTGAAACCATAACCAACAACATTAGATTAATTATTTTATCACCAACCATATGCGAGTATCATGTTCCACCTGTATGAGAGCGGTACTAAGCATTCCTACGACTCGCAAGGACAGACTAGCTACTCAAACAAGGCAATAGGATAACCAAGGCAATATAGTGGAGTAGGTAAATAAAGGAATGATACTATAGCATCGACAATAAGGATAGCAATAGATCAAAGGAAGGAAGTAAAGACTATGAATGCAAAATAGGTAGAAGAGAGATAATGCTCGCCTGATAAATAATGTCGGGTAGCCGGAGGCTCGTCGTATCTCACATTGACTCATCGTCCTATCTGGTGAAGAAGCAAACACTAGAAGGAACAACCGGTGTAATATTTAATACTAGGCGGAAGATCCGGCATGTTTATGATATGATGCATGACATGGCAATATGCGCACTTAGCAATATTAAGGGGAATCGACGTCCCGACTTTTAATTAGGTGGTTTATGTTGTCCAGATACGCCGCAATTTAATGTTATATTAACAAGGCAAAACATGGTGGTTCGCTATACAAATTTAAATGGAGCCAATTTTAGACTAGATACGCCCGCATATGGTCTCCATATTTAATTATGAGATGAATCAGCATAATGCCCCAAAACACACAAATATGTATGCAACCATGAACCATCAGATATACATTATATATTATAAAAATATGAGTCTTGAGAAAGGGGTCGTACATTGGGGTTCGGAACCGAGGGTCTTGGGATTCGACGGAGTGGTCTTCGGATCTCCGGGTTTAACTTCAGGGCCTCGGCCATCGGATTCGAAAGGAGAACTTGGCGTCACGCGCCCTTCGGAAGAACTTGGCATTCCGAGAAGGAGGGCTTGTGGTATCCATGAAGGAGATCTTGGAATCAGGCATCGCCATCTTCAAGTGCCGCGTAGATGATCTTGGCGCCTCGGGTTCGTTTGGTCGGTGGCAAACTTGGTTGATGTATCATACCCGAGTCGCAACATCATCGCCACCACCATAATTGGTCACGGGCACCTTGTTTGCTGAGGAGGCTCTTGTGACACCTCTCTACATCGCAGTATTGGGCAATCTCCAAAGAAGTACCACTTCAAAAAACTAGGGACACGTCTAGGCAAACCGAGAAGATGGAGCCACGAGGAGATTCATCTGGCCTGTAACAAGAAAAACCCGAAACGCACGCATGTGGGCTTCTGCACGGGAAGTCACAGCACACGCGCTGCCAGAGCCAAAGGATGCCCTGGCATGGCTCGCAGGCGACACCAGGTTGGACACAGCTGGACGAAGCTAAGGCCGCAGAAGACAGTGAAGAGGTCGGATAGCGGTTCAGGAACAATGCGGTGGTGGCGTACGACGGGGAAACAAAGGTGAAGCCGGCGGCCAGGGAAGGCGACGCTGCTGGCCGGTGCAGAGGCGCGACGCAAGACCGGCCAGGGCCACGCGGAGACGACGGTGGGTGGCGCTGGCGACGCAGCGAGCGAGCGGCGAGGGAGGCAGGGGAGAGACCTCAGTGTCGGTGCTGGCCAGAAAGGCGTCACAGGAGTAGGGGTGCTCGACGGCGCCGGAGAGGAGACGTAGGGCAGCCGGAGGAGCTCAAGCCCGCTTGGGCGACAAGGTGGAGGTCGCCCGCGGTGGCGAGGCGCAGAAGGGGCGCCAGGTCGAGTGAGAGGAGGGGTACACAGGAGGATGCGGCGGCGCACGGCCGAGCTCGGGCCCGAGAGGCGACGACGGCCGACAGAGGGCGGGGGAAGAGGCCGACGGAGCACTGCGATGGGGGAGGGGCTTGGCGGCGGCTGGTGGAGGAGGAAGGAGCATCGGGGCTGGGTGGTGAATCGAGGCGCGTCGGTTACGGAACGGGGGCCAGGAGAGCGTGGAGAGTGGGATGCGTGCGCGTACGCGTGAGGGAGCGTGTCGGTTCGGTGTAGCGGCGACGTGGGGTGCACCGCGCGCGGGTTTGGTGTGTGTGGTGCGGTGGATGGGTACTGGTGGCGGGGTGGGTGTCCTGGGTGGTAGAACTAGGGTTTGATCTTAGAGATAGGTTTAGGGTTTGATTACGGGGTCGTAGGTGGCTAGCTGGGCCGTTTGGCCCGGCCGGCTGCCTTCCTCTTAAAAATACTTTTATTTATTTATTTTATTTTTTAAATAGACTTGTATAAATAGTTTTTAGACAAATAATTTTTTTGGAAAAGACCAGGGTTTTGATTTGAAATTAAAAGAGGGGACTAATTAGAAAACAAAATAGTCTTTTGTCGAAAGTATTTTAGAACAAAAATATGCATGATGATGCGAAAAAGAAAATAACAAGCAATTTTATTTCCGAATATTTTTGGGGCATTACAATGGAGGCCGAAGAATTCTAGGAATTCTTTGGCAAAATCACTAAGGGGAAGGCCGAATCATCTAGAGAAATGCGACATGCAAACTACATATTCGCCGGCCTCTACAATGGGGGCAGCCTCCGAGCCGAGTAAACGACACTTTACCTCGGCGGGGACACGGCGTGTCCTGATAAGCCACTCGATTTCCTGCCGAGTGACCGTTGACCCTTGCCAGGAGCCATGCTCTGAGGCTGTGACTGCATCCTCTTCTCTGACAACGGCGTCGCTGTGTGAGCTCGACATGGGCTCATTGGAAGAATCGACGGAGGAGGAAATTCTAGAGGCAGGGATAGGTTTCGACTGCCATGGCCCCATCGCATCGATGGAGAGCGCGGCGGCAGCAGAGGAGAATGGCCGGAGACGAAGCGCGAGGCGAGCGTGCCGTACGGCGGAGGAGGACCAAAAAGCAGTGGCGCGGTCGCGAGGAAGAGAGCTCTGTGGCGGCGATGTGAGGAGGAATACGAGGGAGTGGGAAGTGGGGAAAGTGACCAAGGGTCGCCCCTGCTCCCCCCATTTATAGCCACAAACCGCTAGCGGTAGTAGGATCGTGGGTGCGCGGCGGTTGCCGCGTACACGCGTGCATCACGCGTTGTCAACCACTGAGCGGAGCCACACAACGGGTTACACTGCGCATGAGATGATTCGGCTGCCTTAACCGTTGCGGTAATCGAAGAGGCACTGCACGGATTTGACCGTTTGCAGTGATCACTGTTCCCGTGTCAACAATCACTGTAGCGGCTCAGAAAATGAGGCAAAATGCAATGGTTGTGACACGTAGGATGAAACTTACAAGAAAATCTAAGGGCATAACTCGGATAAACAAGATTAACTCGGCAAAGACGAAACTTATCTCGAACAATATCGGAATGAGTCAGAAACATGATAACATATAGATTGAGCTAAGGCTCGAAAGAGGACCGACTGAAGGATAAGTCGGCAAATTGGAACTTGATATTCGAATATCTTGAACCTGTTGTAACCTTGCCAACTAAAAATTGGCAAGACCGCACTAGCTTCGGGGACTAATGTTAGGGGGATGACCCCAGGTAGGGTCAAGCTAAGGAAAAAGGGCAAAGCCCACGTAGATGTTGACTGGGTCAAAGGATGACCCAGCTGAATTATATCAGTTCCAGCCGAGTAAGGACCGGGTTATCCCGAGTCGGGTAACTAAGGACTGACTCGGCTGACATACGAGGTAAGTCGGCATACCATCTACTATATTTGTATCTGCAGGTCACGGCTTGGCCGAGTCATACAAGGCGAGGCCGGGTCATGGGGAAGCTTGCTCAAGAAGGAGAGGGTGAACCCCAAAGTCAACATTGCATGCTGTCTCTCCCTCGGGAATCTGTACAGTACCAAGCACTACGGACAAGGAACAGAGGGACAGATGAGCATGAGAGGCGTCACGAGGTGACAGTCCTAGAGCCCGATGCTCACATGTCCTGGACTCTGGGTTATTGCCACCGATAGAAGGGAGACGCGAAAAGGCTCCCGCCGAGTTACTATTTTGGGAAAAGCATATTGCACGAGTATGTTGTCCATATCAGCCCTAGTTGTAACCTGGCCACCCCTTTATAAGGTGAGTCAGGACCTCCTAGAGAGGGGATCGGTTCATTTTTACTTAGAACTAGCAGAGAGCTTCTTCTTCCTCTCGCTCGTACATCTCGAGGAGCAAGTGTAGATACTATTGAGCTGAGTAAAGATCTTGTTCTTGTGTTCTGTGTATAGAAACCACTACATCATCCCTCCCTGGATTCTACTAGTGCACATTGGCCTCAACCTAAGTCTACCCATGGCATCTGTCGTGCCTCCACCACGACACAACCCAAAAAAGGCATGTCAAATCTACAAGTTCTGCAATGCCACGGCCTTAAGCTTCCACTTCTAGTGCTTACAATCAATACTACCTATCATGTCCGGCCTACCCCCTTTCATTCGTAGCCATGAGCCTCTTTGTGTTTTCTTCATTGTGATCTCGAAGATATACACTACAGAAGACATGGATCATGACCTTGGCAAATCCACGAACACATTCAAGCATCGTGTCCTCACCAAAGCAAAAATATTCATCGGTATAATCTGTGAAGATACCATATGCAATCATCCGCATTGCTGACAAAAAAATTGGTATGCGCTAAATCCAATTAACCCCGCAACATTTCTACAACGAGTGAAGAAACACGAACCGGCCTTGCTGCTTCTATAATTTTTACAAACAATTATCTACACATATTGTAGAGAGCCTGCGGAAGAGCTGGACCGGATATGTTGGTACCTCGACGAAGTAGTCCCGCATCAGAACTTGGTGGGCGAGCATGCGGTTCCTTGGAATGCAAAGTCTGCTGACCGCCGATCCTCACTGCCGCGGATTCTTCCTTTGCTCCATATTTTTTATAGCGAGTAGGATGATGGCGTGCTCGACGACGAGTCGTCGAAGAAGAATTGCTCGCTCGGGGTCATCAGAAATAAACGAATATCAAAATCTACATGGCGCCTATATGAACCGAGAGCACGAGAGATAAAATCGTAAACTAACCTCATCCATGGCAGCTGCGGCGATCTCGGCGACCTCGCGACCCGCGTCGGTCGATTCGAAGGGCCCCCCTCAAGAACCTCAGCGGAGAGGTTGCTACGACAACAGGTGAGCAGGGTGGCCGAATCAAGTCACCCAGGTCAATGGCGCGGCCAACAAGGCTAATATCGATGCATCCATGGCGGCGATGGTAAGCCACAGCGGTAGAGGGGAACGGGGTCAAATCCCCAAATATGACCTCTCATCGATGCAAAATCGAAGCTGGGGCCAAAGGCGAGGTCGTTTGTGGCGGGGTGAGGCTTGTACTGGTAGGACATGGAGGCGGAAGCAAAGGCGATAGGGCCGCGGAGGTGAAACTTCAGCGCGCCAACTCCAACACGCGTCTACGGGGCACCCTCGGATCGACCTCGCAACCCGTGGATATGGGGGTGCAGGGGCGTGTTTTCTCGGTGGCCCAAGGAAATTTCTTGGGTTTGACCCTGTTTTTTATGTCTATTCGGTACACTTTTAGCGTCTAAAATAAAAAGTGACGGTTATTTCTCAAGTCAACGTGCGGATACGGTGTGCTAGAGGTGGTCTTAAAGGAGCTCATTTTGTGTGGGTAATGCCCATAAATTTTTAGTTTGACTTGGCGTAATATTTGTGTGTAAAGGCAATGTTGAAAATTTAAATACTCCTCCCACATTAAAATAGATGTCGGAAATTTGTTTAAATTTAAATATAGGAAACTTGTTTAAATTTAAATCTAGATATTGTTTAGTAGATACATATAAATTTACAAAAATTTGCAACATTTATTTTTAGACAGTGGAAGTACTTTCTCAGGCCAAAAATAAGTGTCTTGAGTTTATCTATATTTGTATATATCTATACCAAAATATCTCTAGATATATATAAATATAGATAAATTCAAGTCACTTATATCTAGGCAGATAGACAGAGTGAGTACCAAAGTTTAACAATGCCTACACGTGAACCACTCAATAATTTTATAGCGGCTGTTTTGCACATGGACATTGCCTGTAATTTCTCGGTTGTTTTGGTTAAATTTTATCAAGTGAACACAAGGGTGAAGAATAAAAAAATTGGGAAGTTTTACGACGTTCTATGTGAAACCCACTTTCACGCTTTGGTCCACCAATAAGCCAAAACTCGTTACATGGTGGATTGCCACATTTCAGGTAATTTGGAGTAAATTTTAGAAACTACAAAATTTGGATTTTCATCCTATTTAGTTAGGGATTACGCTTTTAAACTTTTTTTTGAGGGAGATTACGCCTTTAAACTTCACTAGCGCATTTCCGCAATTGCCCTTTCAGAGCTCAGTTCGGCTATACTCTCCCTACTACTATCTCAGTGGGCATATTTGGATCATCGAGGCAAATTTGATAGATGGCACATATGCAATTTAATCCTAAGGGACAAGTATCTTTTTTTTCTGCAGTCCTCTCCCAGTCATTTCCCTTCCGGCCTTCCCCACCAGTTCCCCTCCCCTTCCCCTTCCCCCCGCAAGGCCGCAACGTCATCTCCCTGTTCTCCACCCGCCTCGCCGTCGCCGTCGCCGCCCTCTCCCCCGAATTCCCTTGCGCCGCCTCCCCATCCCTCCCGAATTCGAACCAGGCCCGACTCAAACTCTCGTGAGAACGAACCGGGCGTCACCTGCTCCCCTTCGCGCGATGGCGAACCCGATGTACGGCTCCGGACCGCTGCGATCCAGGTAAACCCCGTCCGATCCTCTAGGTCGCTTGGCCCAGCCCAAATTCGTGCCCAAATTCATCCTATGCTGTTCGAATCGATCTATTTCTCAAAGCGAAATTGAATCGGAACCCATGACCAATTTGGGGGTTCTTTCGGGGGATCGCAGGAACACGTCGAGCTCCGATGAGATCCAGCTGCGGATCGACCCGGTGCATGGCGATCTTGACGAGGAGATCGATGGGCTGCACTCGAGGGTTCGCCTGCTGAAAGGCGTAAGACTCTGTTTCCCAGCTCCTTTTTTTCCTAGCCTGGTTCTCAATTTCTGCTAGGGTATGCTCAGTTGAGGTCTTATTCACGTTAGGAACTTGTAAATCGTGTATGCTGTTAAGCACGCGCTATAGATGCTTTATTATCTGTTGTTCCAAGATATATCTCCGTTGTTCTATATTTTAGTTCATAGTGCTTGTGCACACTGTGAGTTTGTTTTAAGTTGGTTCTATTATCTTTAAACTGAAATGCACACGGCATAGGTTCAATTAGATTAGAACCATCGTAGGATGTTTGTGGTTTGATGTAGTGAGAAATAGGTATGTTTGTATTGT
Organism: Avena atlantica; assembly: GCA_910589765.1. Classification (NCBI taxonomy): domain Eukaryota; kingdom Viridiplantae; phylum Streptophyta; class Magnoliopsida; order Poales; family Poaceae; genus Avena; species Avena atlantica. The sequence continues at coordinate 331,783,100 of OU342738.1, read as the reverse complement.
TTTCATTCCCACGGGAAAGCTTGTCATCGTTGGTTTCATGTTAATGGACTTGGGTTGAATGGGAATGCAACATGTAAACCTTGTGTAAATTGAATTCATACCCGCTTTAAATCTTGTCCCCGGCAGTCATGTTCTCAGTTCCTCTAAACATTGCCTTCATATGTGTCGTACCTTCTTTTGCAGCATTCCATCTGTCTTATATTTTCTCAGATAATACATCATTTGCATGAAGTGATTATCTGAACCTTCGTATGGAATCGACTCTATAGGTTCTCCTGGGTTTAGGCCTATGTACTATCTTATGAGTTAGTCTATGGTTGGTCGATGTCATTAATGTTATTTTTATTCTTGTAAAATCAATCTTGCAAGTACTCAGATGATATTGTGTATAGGTTTTTACTTCAATATATACATCCAGTAGTTTGATGATAGAGAACTTACAAGTTCTGATCAATATATGCATTCAGCTGATATTGTTTCTACTTAGTTAAGCCATTGATGCTGGATTGTTTCACATTTCAGAAACTTATTTTTTGTTTGATATGGTCGGTTTTCCAGGTCGCACAAGAGATAAACTCCGAGGCCAAATTTCAGAATGATTTCCTCAACCAACTGGTATTGTTGCCTTACTACTGTTGGTCATTCCATGTTTCACTCACATAATTTTTTGGTGATGTTTATGGTTATATTGCATTTTTCCGGAATGGTTGTCACATATTTATCCTTTTCCACTGCTAGAGAAAAAATGTTATCATTTTCCATTTGCGCTTGTTTGTTCCTATCATCTCTATACCATTGTCCAGATGTTCTTTTATATACGCGAGGATAAGGAAATACATATGCATTTCAAGAGTTACGTACATTAGGTTGAGTCAGTTATTGTGTGTAATTACCTTGAAGGTACTTGATGAGGTGTTAATTACTGCTTCATTGCTTTGCAATGGGGTGTTCGAATTTTTATTTATTTTTGTTTGAAGTATCTATATATTGTGTACACCTGGTTACCATTATCTTTTAGGACCATTTTGCATTTTTTAATTGAGTAATATTACCTTTGCAAAAAAGAATCTCATTCTAATAAACAATCTTTCTTCTTCGGTGTCCTCTGATTCTGATTCTGCTGCCCTCTATGCATGAACAGCAAATGACCCTTATGAAAGCTCAGGCTGGAGTGAAGAATAACATGCGAAGGATGAACAAGAGCATCATCCAGCAGGGCTCCAATCATATCGTCCATGTTGTCCTTTTTGCCCTACTATGCTTCTTTGTTGTCTATCTTTTGTCGAAGTTCTCTAGAAGATAGTTCTGTTGTTAGGTGAAGTCAAATCAAATCTACTCAAATGTGCTTGAGTTGTATGCAGTCTCGAAAGTGCAACATCTGTGCTTCTTAGTACACAAATGGAGTACAGTACATGTTTTGAAGGAATCGGACTAGAAAAATGCTGCAATGGTCACATGGGATTTGAATTGAAAAGTTAATTCGCTATCCAGCTTCTGGCCTGGAAAGATATACTTGTACAACTTCTTGTCTTGTAGCCTCTGAAATACTGTCTTGAATGAAGTACAGTTCATGTATTAACCAGATTATTTGTCCAGAGAAACTCATGGAAAACAAATTCCAACTGCAAAAGCTGACTTGTGTGAAGGATTGATGACATTTTGCGTAGGTGCAAATTTCTTTGTGATAGAAGTGGTGCGTTTAGAACGTGTTTGGTTCACGATTTTGTAACGTAACTTAATTAGCTTTGTGAAGTAAATGTATCTAGATTATTTTTAGAATGTAGGTTCACTCAATGTACTAAAAGTAGTCTAGACATATTTTCTTTATAAACTTAAAACATTTTATATTTTAAAACGGAGAGAGTATCCTGTAAACAAATCCCACCAAAAAATCGATACCGGTCACAACCTTCCAGTAACAGATCATGTTACCGTGAGTCCTACCCGTCTGGATCACCTCGTCTCCGGTCTCAACCGAGTTCTGCCATCTCCCGTTCCTCGACCGCCCCTAACTCATTAGCAGCGACAGTATGTGAGGGCACGCATGGAACGGGGGCAGCATAGAGCCGTGTTCTTCTCTGGATTCCCAATCTCAAGTTGTGTTCTTTCATGGATCCATTCTCCTCTTTCCGGCTGATTTGGAGCCCTCCCTCCAGATCATTTTTCTTGGATTTTATGGTGTTCCTTATCTGACGATATGGTAGAGGAAAAAAGAGTTGTGTTGTATTCCGTTACCTGTATGAAACAAACAGAATTCGACATTTCTCATACCGCTACCATTACCCCTGTCAATTGATTACAATACAGTTTATGTTTACAGAACTGAACCAAATATATTCTTAGTGTTTACTGTTTTCAGACGCAGATATAAATCAACCGTTAGACTTTCACATGAAACAAACAACTGACGGAAGGACCATAGTTCAACTGCACGCCCAGCCTCTTGGTACCACGTAACACATGTCGCGTCGAGAGTTAAACACATCAAGACTTGAATGTGATCAGGAAGAAGAAAACGTAAGAATTCCATGCAATCACATATCAAGAATTTGTCTTATTGAAGATTTGAAATGAGCACATGAAAGGCAATCTTCACACTGAAGACGGGGAAAGAAAAAGGGAAGAAAATGATGACTGAGAAGCTCAGTTCAGCAGCCGGCTGACACGGCTCTACCAAGGGGTGTTGCTCGCTATTAACCAACGAGCAGCAAAAGGCAGTTTCTCGATGTTTTCTTTCTACTGTACCATTTCTTCTCTCTACTCTACCATCCCACGCTGCTTGAAAATTTCGAACATCGTCGAACCGATTTTAGCTGGTGACTCAACAACAGTAACCCCAGCATCTTTGAGTGCCTTGATCTTGTCTTGGGCGGTACCCTTCCCTCCAGACACAATTGCTGCATCATACGAGGAAAATATCAGCATAACAGTACACAAGTCAGTTGAACTTGATAATATATGTAGATTAGTACTCCCTCCGTTTGGAAATATAAGATGTTTTAGGTTTGTGAATGGGATGTATCTAGACACCTTTTAGTGTCTAGATTCATTTGAACCTATACACTAAAATGTGTCTAGATACATTTCCTTCATAAACATAAAACATCTTATATTTCTAAACGGAGGGAGTACATGAGACAGTTGAACTCCATTCGAAACAATCAAATAATTGTGTTCTCATACTTCAGTTATACTGACAATTGCAGCAAAAAATCAAGTAAACAAGATTGACACCATTGAAGGATCTTTCTCTAGTTTGTATAATACGGAGTATATATGGATGCAGCAGTTCCAAAATGAAGAAATAATTACCAAGTTATATACTCCCTCCGACTCATATTAATTGACTCAAATTTGTCTAAATTTAAATGAATCTAGACACTATTTAGTATATAGGTTCATTCAAATTTTGACAAATCAAAGTCAATTAATATGGATCGGAGGGAGTAGTAAAAGAACAGAAGCAAAGATTGCAGGCTACCAAAATATTTGACCCCATGAACAAATAGATGGCAAAGGTCCCATTGGGTCCAATTGCACCTATAAAGTATAAACCCAGTCCGAATCACTGTTTTGCTAATTTACCCAATTACCATACCCCATACTGCTAGGAAGAACCAAGAATAAGCCCGCGACTATTGGAGATTACGAATCAACACAGCCCGGATGATATTTTTGTGCTCAAATCTGTGAAAATCTGAAGTTTGTATCTTTTCTTATCTATTGATTACTGTGAACTGGCTAATACCTTCACACATGTGAACTGAATAACATCTATACATAACCTTTTCTTCCTGAAGAATCTAAACTACCATTATCATGCAGAGTAAAAAAAAACAATGCATGGTGACATCGAATCTGTTGTATCTTGTCTTATATTACCCAGTCAGGAGCATTGTTCATCTTAATCTATACCTAATAATAAAGCACGAAGTGTTTCTCCCGGTCCAACACTTTTTTAAACCCTTTTACCCTTCCACAAAACTACATAATACGCACTAATACCATTGTACCGTTTCACTTCTGTTTTTTTTTCTAGCTCGTATGTCCAGCCCGAGAGAGCCGTTATTCCGTTTTTCACTATTTTTTTTCCTAGCTTGACCCGTACCCGTACGTATGTCCAGCCCGAGAGAAATACGTGGTCTCGCGTGCGCGTGGCCGGTGGCTTCTCGCGTGCCTGCGTGCGATCCAGCAAGATTGGCTCCTTTTTTTTCCATTCAACCTTTTCATTTTCTGATTTTTTTGTCTAAAAACAGACTAAGATTTCAATGTTTTAAGGGTTCAAATATAATTAGAAAACATATATTAGGAAACTTGAACAACATTTGTAGTTGTTGCTTTCCTTTTTACAACTTCCAATTCAAACAAGAACAATTTAGCAACATTTGAAAAGTTTAACAGAATCATCGTTTACTATTCCGTCGCAACACATGCGCCAAATTTGCGTTGATTTTTTCATTCATGAGTGGTTCTATATTTCATGTTTTTTCCAAGTTAACGCTGCTTTTTTTCCGCAGCAACGCGCGGGCATTGTCCTAGTACTTCCAATTGATGAAAGAAACAAATCATAAACTTATTGTTAGGTCAATACCTCCAGCATGGCCCATGCGACGGCCCGGGGGTGCAGTAAGTCCAGCTATGAATGCAACAACAGGCTTCTCTGTCTTACTCTCCTGAATCATTTGCATGTCAAGTTATATTAGTTGATCAAAAATATTACTACATCAAGTATCTAATCTAGTGAAAAGAAAAGAGAAAATGAAAGTTCCAGCAAGTATAAACATACAATATTTTAACATGGAATATCAGCAATGCCTGATTATCATTTGCCACCTCAATAATAGGAAAACATAATAATCCCTCCAATCCAAATAAATTGACACATATTTAGGCGAAATGTTGCCTAAGATCTGTCTAGGTCCAACGAATCTGTGTCAATTAATTTGGATCAGAGTACATGATTTTAACTTCTAAACATGAGCAGATACAACCCAAGTCTTTACGTGTCATAACACCATGATATGATAAATAATATCAGTATGGGTGGCCTATTTCAACTAGTTGGGTTCTTGGTGAAACCAAATGCATTTTGATTTGCCAGTGACCAAGAGTTGGGGTCACATAATGCAAACGACCTGCTTGGTCAAAGTGTAGAGTATTAGAACATTTAAAGCTTAGGTAGGCTTGTGGGCCATATAATCTCAAGCTAGACCACAGATAGCTTCTTCCTACCCATTCAGAAGCTGAAGACAGGGGAAGGCTGCTACGGAGTCTATAAGTTTGCAAGTGTACATGTTTTTGCCTAGAAAATACTCCCTCTGTTCTATAATATAAGCCTTTTTTAGCAAACTGTTTTAGTTTGCTAAAAAGGCTTATATTGTGGAACAGAAGGAGTATTTAGGGCTTATCTGATAAGCAATTAAGCACACTATCAGAAACATGGAGTATCATAAATCTCTACTGCAAGATTTGATCTACCGATGAATATGTTAAGAATGGGTTTTTAATTAAGTGCCTTAAAGCTTGAACTACAATAAGGAACATAAAGAATCATGTGAATACTTAGAAAGATATGTAGGGGTGTAAAGTTCATAACAAGCAGGACAAGTAACAAAGAAAAGTTATCCTGGAAACAGGGGAGGAGCTGTGTACGCTTTGACTGGTGCACAGGCACCAGGTAGGGAAAAAAAATTACGAGCAATTGGGCCCAATAGGCAATAGCAGTACACCAGAGCCCACAATTTCACACTTAAACACTGCCCAACAAACATGCACACATCCCATTTGTGCACTCAGCCATTTTTTCCCTAGCTCAGCCCCTACCCGTCAAAACTCTCACCTTGATAAAGGCTGCAGCATCCTCCTCGGCAGTACCTCCAATTTCACCAATGACAACAATACCTAAAGAGCAGGTAGCAGTTTCTCCAATGAGAATACTTAAGGCAGGTATAACAATGTTGACAGATGAGCAAAATAACTGAAAGACACCATATTGAAGAATGCAACAAAAGCATTTAAAATGCCTTAATTACTATATGAGGGACCAGTAGCACACAGATCAGGGAGCATCATTCTGTTATATATGACTAATTTTCTTTCTCTTATTAAATTTAACCGACACAGAGTCCCATAGCAAAGAATTTGTGGGATGTCCTCATGTGATCATATACACCTATATATTCCATAAGCTATAGTGAAGATAGAAATCTACTTATTCAGTTATTTGTCATATTAACACATGGCAGACAAAATGCTACACAAATAAAGATTGTGAAACTATCATGCTGGAGACCTGTAGTAGCACCTAATACACCAAATTATAGGAAAATTTAGAAATCTAATGAACAAATGAAAGCATAGATAAGCCTTAGCTAAATAACGGCCATAAAGGGTATACCTTCTGTCTGAGGATCAGCAACAAACTTTTCGAGGCAGTCAACAAAATTAGTGCCGTTAAAGGGGTCACCTCCCATGCCTACGCAGGTTGACTGCCCCAAGCCTACAGCTGTTGTTTGAAACACCTATCAATGAAGAAAGAAATACACGTTAGGCAAATGTACTCCATGATTAATAGTTACTCTATAATAATGGGCATACCGCTTCATATGTCAAGGTACCAGAACGAGATACTATTCCAATGCGGCCTGGTTTGTGGATGTAACCTGGCATGATTCCAATTTTACATTCACCAGGCTTAATGATACCAGGGCAGTTTGGTCCGATCAGTCGGGTTTTTGATTGACTGTTCAGAGCAGCCTTCACTCTCACCTGGAATTTAGAAAGAAAACCTTATGATGACTTCCTTAAGGTCTAACAAAGCAAAACAAAACTGAAATAAGTATCTAAACTGTGAGAAAGATAAAACAAAATTATGGTGTAGCAAGAGTTATTAACATTGTGCACATGATATCAACAAATTAACTGACAAATGGGTAGGACAGATTGCATCGCCTATTTATCAATTACAAAATTACACATGATAAAGTAAAGCTCAAACTGTTCCATGTGTGCCTACCAGCCTATGGCTACATATCCACGTATATTGAGTGACATTCATCGCATATTGTACTCTAGTGTTTTTATTAAGAAAATCGTAACTGACATCAATATGTGAAGGGAGAATAAATGATGTCGCGAAAATTATTATTCTCAAGAACACAGCATACAAGGTAACTAATGAAGTAATGATGTACTTAAATTGTTAAAAAGTATAATACCATGTCATGCTGAGGTATCCCTTCAGTAATGCAGACAACAAGGTCAAGCTCTGCTTCCATTGCCTCCATTATTGCAGCAGCAGCAAATGGTGGTGGTACATATATAACAGATGCATTCGCCTTCACCTCGTCCTTAGCTTCTTCTACTGAGTTGAAAACTGGAAGGCCAAGGTGCTCAGTTCCACCTTTCTTGGGAGTAACTCCACCCACCTGTTGCAGCGAGAGGTACTTAAGTTAAAAAAAGGTATAACATCTGATGAAAACCAGAGGCAGATACATGCTAATCAGTCAAAGATAAATTTTAAGAGTCTAAGCTACGTATCTGAAATATCTTAAGAGAAGTTGAAAAAACCATACAAAAGCATGCCAGTTATTTGCAAATGCAACCATTAGTCAACTAGTAATGCACCATATAGAAGTGTTCACGTTTGGGTCGACTTCACTGTTAAATCCAGTGTCTGATGGTTAACCTATGAACTGCTGGTCAAGAATGTTATAATGAAATAAGAACATACCACCTGCCAAGCATTAGTCCAGGTCGAGGCTCTCAGAATGCTATTCATAATTCTAACCATCCACATGGAGAGTTTCTTTTTCATATGTACAGGCACTTTTATTGTGTGGGAAACGCTGGCCAATCTACTACCAAACAGACCAAAAGTAAAATGTATCAGTCTCTTGCCATCCGCCCCATTCATTGAAGAATTACAACAGCTTGAACATCATGTGGAGATCGTTTCTCACGCTTTTAGATCAACCAGGACCTAGATTTATAAAACGTAGAGGGATCTATAAAAACCTTGTCTAATTCAAATTTTGTTATCTAATTAGTCATAATAAATATGAATGTGCTGACCCACTGGATTGCATAGTGATGAACACCCCACCCCTAAGCCACACATCGGTAAGAGACGAAACCCTAAAACCGAGAAATGGAGATCGACAACCACACAACGACGAGATCGCACATTACCGGATCTCCATATCTACCCCAAACCCTAGAACCAGGCGCTGGAGAAGAATAAATGCACGGATCGGACAAGACATCTGACAGGGTGGCGGCGGCTTTGGGCCGCGGGGTACGTACCATGTTGGTGCCATACTCGATGGCCTGCTCGGTGTGGAAGGTACCGTTCTTCCCGGTGATGCCCTGGCAGATCACGCGGGTGCTCTTGTCGACGAAAACCGCCGGCGAGGGCGCGGCGGCGGCCGCCGCATAGCCCCGCTGATGGAGTAGGCGGGAGGCGGCGGACCCCAGCAGCTGCGACGCGCGACGGGAGGAGGCGGCCATGGCGATGTGATGGCCTGGCGGCGGCGCGTGCTCCTCTCTTTTTTCCTCTCGATTCGATTTCGCTTTGGGCTCGGTCTACTTTTCTCAGTTTTCTGGGGTCTCCCGATCCATTCTTGCAGGAGAAGTTGGGCGCTAAAAATTCGGGTTAGGCCCCTGTATTTGTCACTATTTTGGACCACTCTGTTTTTTAGTGGACTATATCCGGTTTTACAGATAACCAAAGAGACATTGAATCATTATTAAATCGAAAACACTGAAACAAACCACTATCCCTGGTAAATCAAAGACCATATGAAGGTATTCCAAAAAAAAAAGTTATAGCTTCGCCTTATGCGTCTTTCTCCATGCGGTTTGGTGGAAAAATTGTTGAAGATCAACCTACACGAACTCAAAGAACCCAAAAGCCATGTGTCTTTTTTTTAAAATGTTAGCAGAAGAGCTGCTAAATTCATTGATTAGAAAAGAGCGTAACAAACAAAGGGTTTAGGTTGGCAAAAAACTAGATAAATGCCTAGGCCACCAAAGAGAAAAAGAAAGGATAGAAAAATACAATCCAACCCGGATCAAAGGGAAACGAAGCCCCATCGAAATTCCACAGCAAAGCTTTATTGCATATGTGCATGGCTAGGATAACCATCTTCATTTACTCCTGGTGAAAAATACGCCTATTGCGTTAACGTTACAGCTCCCACACCGTGAAGAGGACAAGGGATTGTGTTCCTTTACATTTGTCAGGCGTGGAGTTCGTGCGGAATATACATAGCGCGTGTTTGCTTGCATGAATCTTCGTTTCTCATAAGGCGCGGAAAGAAATAAGCCCATTTAGTTTGATATGTGGCATTTGAATTCTTGCATGGCACGAGATTTAAAGCGACCTAAAAAAATTGGCTTGCTTCCACTGGGACAAGCCGTGGGCATGCAAAATCTCGGCCAAGCTTTCTCCTTGGGTGCAACCAAACACCTAAACACTTAATCCCTCCCGTTCTATATAACTATACGCCGATTTAAAATAAGTTATACATGAAAAATATGCGAATCGATTTTGTTATTCCATCCCAACAACCAGATCCTAGTTTCGTTGACCTTTTAGGGGTCTATTTCATGTTCATGTTTATACATTTTGTGAACGAATTTTACCAAATTCATCGTATATGGGTGACAGGTGTAGCTTCGCCTCACCACTTTACACAACTTTTGTATTGTAAGTTTTTTGTTTTAACATCATAAATGAGTAGATCTAAAGTGTCCTAATATACGTACAATTTATGTAGATCTACTCGTATAGCAATGTCAAAACATAAAACTTACAACATAAAAATGATGTGAAATGATGAATTCAAGCTTCCCCTCAAAAGAAATTTCAAATTGTCAATTGTGTGTGACGAATTTAGAAAAGATCATTCAAATAAGCTCTGAAAAGGAATGTGACGTAGAGTTTTAAACACTCAACAAAATTACAAATAGCTTACAAGAATGGATTCATAACATCGAGAGACATAATTTTCATGTACAACTTATCTCAAATGGAGACATAGTTATGTAAATTAGAGAGGATTAAGATCAAGTATGTTAGTTAGAGGCATAACACGCATTGCCTCTTGGTATACACGAGGAACCAAACGCCACACTCTTGGGGAGGGGGGAGGGGGAGGGGCGAGAATACGGGTTCCAATCAAGAGCCCAAAGTTGACCCAAATCAAATCCCTTCCTATGCAGCATCCAGCGAGCCAAGAGCGAAAAATAGAAAAAGAGACCGAGGAAGAAAGATTCGACCATGCCGCATCAAGTTTTGTACATACGCATCTAGTGGTAATCTCGTGGCATATCTCCTCGGCTAGATTTTGTGATGTCCGTGTATATTTTTTTTGTTTACCTCCATGTGTGCCCAACAAATTCTTGTTTCCAGCCCAGTCATGAAAATCATTTCATTTCATAATTCCTTGCGACATCAAAACATGATTTTTAGATTGAAATTTTAAACCGACCAAATGAAATGATGACAACAATTTTATTTCATTTCTGACAAATGAAATGAAATGACATGATGGCTACCAAACGAATCGTCCTTGGAGAATGAACTTATGCTCTCTAAGATTAGATGTGAGGAACGTGGTGGGAGCGCTTGAGGTAAGACCAAGTGACAAGATTACATAGTAGTTTGAGGATGTGAAGATGATTGGTGAACTAGACAGCTCCATCCTCCATGGTATAATTATGGAAAAGTGAGAGGTACTCCTGATGATTAAGAGCATCTTGATGAGTCTAATACTGACTTGGGGGTTGCAAAGGCGACGCCGCCGAGTTTCTCGGTAGTAGTAATTGCTTAATTCTATAAGAAGTAGAGGAATGATAAGATAGGGTATGGATTACACTCTAAGGTTATAGAACTTGTGTACGGATACACCTTCACGGTTACTAACTTTCCTCATAAGTTTTGTGTAAAGAGTTATTCCTAAAATTCACTACTCTTTTCTATAATTGTTGTACAAGTTACAAGTTATAGAATAATAATGTACAATTTTAGAATGTACATATATGTTGATAACCAAAAACTGCACAATACCTCTTCGGCATGTCTTTTTTTCTACAATCTTGCCAAAATTTGCTAATTATGAATGCCTCGATCAAAATATTGACCATGAAAAAACATTTTTCTACTCCATAGACAGAACACATACTATAGTGGAGCATATACAAGAAAACCGAGCCAACTAGAATTGATCAATTCAGGCTGTCAAATGCTCATTATGGATGGGTTTAACACTGTGCACAAGTCCTAAATCCTTCTTATAAACACCTCTATGATTGCAATGGCAGTTGCCTCTAGGCATGAAAATAAAACTCAAAGTTCGTGAGCTAAAAGAGTAACTTATGGCTCAGCTCGGTGCCTAGTGAGTCAAGCCGAATTTAAAATCTAAAACCGTTCACTTACCAAGCTAAATAAGCTGAGTCAAATAGTTACTCGTTTAGCGCATTAAATTCGGTCAACGTTAATGTCACCAAATTTGGCTCATCTACATGCAATTATATACTTTTGTGCACTATGCAATCAAATTATATGTTTATATGTAATGTACATACAAATATAATTTATTCCATTAGTAAGTGCATAATGAGCTAAACGAGTTAACTCAGGAGTTATGTGAATCGAACCATGTTTATTTTTTGAACTTGCTATCTTAAATAAGCTGAGCCTAGCTAATTTGTTACCTTGACAAACTTCTGGCTCCGTTCAGATCGAACTTTAGACCTAGCTGACTTCTCTGAAAAATCGGACCAAATTTCTCTGTTTCCTGATCCCCATAAGGCACAAGCGACAACTTAAAATAGTAACCCTTGGAAGCTCAAATTTTCTCTGTCAAACTAATACGTCGTAAACATATCTATAATTTTTTATGTTCCATGTTTGTTTAGTATTAACTTTGTTATGCTTTGTATACACTTTGAGATATTTTTTATACATTTTCTGGGACTAAACTATTAACAAGATGTCGTAGTGCTAGTTGCCTATTTTCTGTTGTTTTTTGTTTCAGAAAAGCTAGTAAGGAAATATTCTCGGAATTGGACAGAACAAAAGCCGAAGTCAATATTTCACCGAGAAGAACACGAGGTCCAGAGGAGAGACAGAGGGGCGCCACAGGGCGGCCACACCCCAGACGCGGGCCCACCTATAACATCCCAGCATTTAGGAACCAACGAAGGGTAGATTTAGGAATTTATACAATTGCATGCATTCATCTATAAAAATGTGGGAAATTTTTTCGCCAAATAAAAAAATTAAAGTGATCAAAGTTTTTTTCACTCTTTAAGTTAGGAATAGCTTTGGAGAATGATCGTTATAAATTTTGACATAATCTTTATGGATTAGTGTGTTTTAGGGAAAGGAATTTGAATTCAAACTTGAGAGTTGGATTTATATCTTAAAAGACTAGTAGTGTTGCACGTGCACGCACGTAGTACTACATCATCCAAAAGTCAAAAATATTAATCCATATAAATAATTTGCAAGTCAAATAATCATATAGTTGCAAAAGTCAATTTGGAATACACGGTTGTCAACCAAATTTCGAAACTAAATTGTAGACCTTGATGTAAAACTTGATTACCTTGTTTGTAACTTTCAAGTATAATAGTTGACATACTTATGCGTTCGTATATGAAGTTTGTAACAAATAAGTAGTAGTAGTAGTATGCCAGAAAGGTGCTGAATAATATATGCACTTCTCCGAAGGAATCTCTGAAAATTCCTTGTTACTACCCTCATGAGTACATGATGCAACCAAATCAAATATAATACTACATCATCAGCCCAGTTGGTTGATACATCATCAACTCCGAAAAAACAGGTTTGACATTGCAAGAGGAGTTTGCACTGCTCGCATCTGGCCGTCCCTCGCTCGTGGCTAAGTTTGTATGCTGGTGGCCGATTCAGCAATCTGTCCGCAAGATCCAAGTTTTTCTCAACAATAACTTTTTTAATTCTCCTTATGTGAGCCTTAAATTTCCTCAAATCATCCAAGAAGTAAATAACATTTGAAAGTCATAAGTTTTCAATGGGAAATTACTCTTTATATCATAAAACAAAAACTCAGGAACCCCATGGTTTAACATACTGACACTGTATTTTCTTGTGACGATAAATAGTGTCCTTGATACCAAATTCACAAAGTTTTAAAGCAATGATCAGGTAACTAACTCCTGCTTGCTAGTCACTATCAGATTTACAAAAAAATCATTGGCAAAGCGCTGCATTGAAAGAGTACAAATTGAACAATGGATGGCTCTATCGTTGCGTATAGTAAGTTGGTTTAGAGTATTTTTCGAAGGCCTCTAGCTAGCTATATAGTGACAATACAGCTTTCCACGTGAGAGCAAACGCACATTTTGAAAGCATAATGAAAACATATCATATACATTCAGCAGCCAAACATCAACGCAAACAGATACAGAATCTTTGTATGTAGCACTAATAAGATCAGATCAACTACACGTATTTAGAAAACATAATAGAACAGAGAGCCAGAAACCATATGTGTAATATTGCGACAGTTGTAGATCCTCGACCTTTATGGGTGTACAAAATAAAGATTGTATCTAAGAATATCACTTTGAGCAACGCCAAACCTTAAGTCTAATTCAAAAAAACTCTATGGATCAACATACACGTGGCAACACAAACTCCAATCTTCAAAAGTAATTTGCTTTGTTTTTATATGAAGAAACAACTGAGTGGTAATAGATTGCTCTTTCTAGAAATTTATCAAGCACCTTGCAGAACATGCACCAGAGGCCAGACTATGTATGCGTTGATCACAACTTTTGTGATGCAAATAACGGTGAGGTGTACCATGCGTATAGGATCAGATTGGTCATCCTCAATTTTCAACACTTTTCACATCGCAATGTTGATCTGCTTGTATGTATCACCGGATGCAATGGCCTGAATCCACAAGCAAACCAGATCAAGCACTATTGAAACCCATCGAATTAAAAAAGCTAGCACTCGCGGCTCCAGGGTCATACCGGCCACAATGTCCGATAGCTCTCCAGGCTGCGCGGCCTGCATCTCATCGTGGGGCTCGCAGCCATGGCGTCGTGCTGGAGAAAGAGGTAGAGAGTAGTTGAGGGGAGAGGAGAGGAGCATTTGCGGGAGGAGCAGGCGTGGGGGATTTGTTAGATGGGCAGTGGTGGTTGAGGACGGGGACGGGAACAGGGACGGGGGCGGGATAAGTGGCGTCCGATGATGGAAATTGCTAAGTGCACACATAGAATAATAAACCTAATTATAGATGTTAGATTATCTTTGGTAGCACTGATCGGACGGTTTCGGTTGTTCTGTATACGATTATGGGGTACGTTTTGAGAAATTCTTGTTTGCTCTTTTATTAGTAACTCAAACTTTAAATAGCAGAACATAATCAAGTAAATGAATATTTATTCCATATATTTATTCAATGAATAAGTTACAAAATGTAACTTATGAAGTTGATAAAGAAACAATAAATAGTAACTAGAAACTCCATGTAAGATTGACAGTTAAATAAATGAATATTTATTACATATAATCATTTCTTCAATAAGTTACAAAATGTAACTTAGAAAATTAATAAAGAATCTTTACAAGAGTAAAATTACAAGAAGAAGAAAGTATATTATTATTTACCTAATACAACTTTATTACAAAAGAATAAAATAAAGCTTACAAAAGAATAAAATCAAGATTACAAAGGAACTAATCTATAAAAAGAAAACCTATTCTAATCTTGAATCTTCAAGTCTTGTACCTGAAAACAAAGAACAAACAAAAAGAAAGAAAATAAAGATTAAGTAATTTTTACTCTCAGTAGTGAACAGTGAGATGCACTGTTCCACTTATCATCATTAAGTAAATCTTTAGGGGCAAGTTTCACCAATATGAAATAAATAAATCTTTCATAATAAATAAGCCACAAGTCAAATGATTCCAATCAGTAAGAGGGGCAAGTTTCACCAGGTAGATAAATGTAAATAGATAAAAAGTTAGATCATCCCCTGAGCATATCCATAAGGATGCAGCATGCACACATGCAGCTTACACACCTAAATGCATGGTGTGTGCTGTCAAACACAGCCACAGCTGCCCACACAATCAAAACAGCTCAACGCAGCCGTGGGCAAGCACCACAGTACCATTTCCTTGCACATACACCACAAGCATCGGCAGTCTAGCCAAAACAAACCAAGCCAAACCAAAGCACCACCAAAGATCAACCAAACATCACCAGATGGTGACATAAGAAGGGGGAAGAATCAGATGGTCAGCAAGGCCAAGCCACAGGAGGTAGGAGGAGCAGGCTAGATCAAGGCCAAGCACAGGAACTCAGCAAAACAAGAACATCATCAGAGGTGAAGGATAGGATCCAATCAGCAAGATCAACATCACCACCAAACACAACAATCATCAGTTTTGTGGTGAGTATCATAAAACCATCACATGATCTATTCAAATTATCTAGACAGAAGCATCTGCTGTTTTATGAAACAATCTCTCAGTAATCACCCTGGTGAGGTGAATCTATCCTAGAGATTTTGAGTATAAAGATCAGAAATCAACCCTAGCCAAAAGCACCAATTTCTCAGACTAGCCTCACAAAGTTTGGTGTTAACACATGCAACTTAAATAATCCCTCATTTGTTCTTACCAGATCAGGGCACATCTCCTAGAGGGAGTATCACCTCTGATCTTATAAGTTACAAACAAACCATTTACTTAACCAACTAGGACCTAGATCCTAGAGCCTCAGACCAGCATCATAGGCTTGATCAAACAATAAGCTTCCCAACTTATTTATCATCATCTATCAAATTCCAGAAATGACCATAAGTAAAAGTCAGCAACAAGATCTACTTATGTACCATTCTAAGAAGGTTTCATAAGCACTGATCTTATCACTAAGACAATCAAATAGTCCAATATACAAAAATCAACTATCAAATCATTTCCCTAAGACCATACACAGAGATCATATCATATTTATCTATTCATTTTCAAAGAATCATTTGATTCTATTGAATGAAATTCAGACTAAGCATAAATAGGCAAGCCAACCAACACTAAAACAGTGAACCATCACTGACAGGGTCACTGTCAGTATCAAGATACTGACAACAGATAAACACACTAAGCCACCATAGTACCAACCAGAGGCAATACTATGAAACCCTAGCATTTGATCCAGTATTAGCCTCAGACCAACAACAGCACCACATAATCAAGGGATGACCATAGGCACTGAGGTGCAGAGCACACAAATCCTCACTAAACATCATGACCAGACCATAGGAGCATCTTACAAGCATCAAATATGAACCCTAGTAGCAATACAAGCACAAAACTAAGACTGGCCATTAGATACACACAAATGGATTCAAGTTAACAAGATGAACTAGAATCCAGAGAGGCACAACTCACCTGGGGTCCTCGTTGACGAATTGAAGAGGAAGTAGAGGGGCCGACGAGCTCGTGGTGGCACGGGGAGCACCCAGAGGGCGCTGCAACCTGCACCAGCCATGGCGGCGGCCACAATAGCGCACAACACCGCACACCACCATAGGAGGATCAGCAGCGGCAGAACCCAACTCCAAACCCTAGGGTTCGGAAACGGAGCTAGCATGGCCACAAGAGAGATCCAAAGTCAAATCAAGGCGGAGGAGATGAACCATCATAGTCGACAACCTCGCCTTGCACCACGGCAGCGGCCAGGGAGGGCCACGGCGGCGAGCATCGCTCGGTGGCGGCGCCAGCACCCCACGGGGTCGAGGGAGAGAGGAGATGAGGACGAGAGAGAGACAGAGGGAGTGGGCTAAGAGGGCCAGGACCCCTTCGGGGAGACTTTTGGTCATGGCCACTTGGGCCAAAACGGCCCAATAAACCCAACAAAGCCAGCCAAACAACCTAAAGAAAGTTTTAATAATTAGGAAAAGACCAAAATACCCCTAAACTTAAATAAATTCTAGAAAATAAAATAAAAATCTAAAAATATTATTTCCTCAAATAAATAAATCTTAGGTATCATCCTCAGTGATGATATAATGGAGCAATAGAACTTAGGTTTCTATTTGCAAAAATGATGATCAATTAGGGACTTAATAACCCATGACATCAGTGATTCTTGCGCCGTATATCACGCGTTAACCATGAGATTTGGAATGGGACAGAGAAGTCAGTTGTATCTTCTTCCTCTCGCATGTATTCGGATGTGCAGGTCGTGGCTGTTATCACTTGTAGAGTGCATATTAATTGGTTCGTAGAGGATATGCAGCATATGGGTGGGAACCCTCAACGTCCCATGATAGTTCTGGCATCTAACGGTCTGTACAAACCATTGCCGTAATTCAATGTGTGGGCATGATGTACACCAAGGAGGCATGCGAGGTCGCGAAGGAGGCAGTGATTGGCTTGGATCACTTACTGGGTCCCACATCATGGAATTGTGGACGGAAAAGTACGCCCGGTTGTGCAACAAGGAGTTGATCTCTCATGGGTAAAGTAGCGCACCTCTGCAGAGTGTAAGAACTGTAACTTGTTACTCCCTGTTCCGGGAAGGAGCTACGAACGTGGCAGGAAAGGAACTCCATGAAAGTTCTGGTTAACCTGTGAAGGCTGATGGTCATAGATTTTCATAATAAAATCAATCTTTGAAGAAAGATTTACAAAAAAAAACTGCCTAGTGCCAAGGACTTATAGTCCGAGGTGGTAGATAGAGCATCAAATTTCCCACCTTGCATATAATGAACTTGCTAGGTAAAGCTGTTACTCACCCTTTCCTTTGATCCCTTGCTTAGACTCTAAAGATCCCAAAGACACACCTATGTATGCAGCCAAATGCCAAGAAGATGTGTTCTACGAGGAGCCTGACCTATCAGGAGGTGTTGAAGGAGTGGATTATGAAATCCGCTATGGAGTAGATGGCAACGAGTCAAACTAGTGCTCTAGTTAGTAGTAACCGACGGAGCCGAGCAGCATGAACCCTATAGAATAAGCTATTGAGCTAAACTCTTACTTGGAGTTGTTACTTTTAAATTCCGCCGAAACACTTTATATTTTGGTTTGTAAGTTGAATCTTTTTGAAGTCTTGAACTTCTGGTATTGTAATAATAATAATGTGTGTATGTTTGTAATATGGACCCGCAATGTTTCTGTTGTACCACTCTGAGGGATGTGATATTTATGGAATGGTGTTCTGTGAATGTCATGTCAACGACTATAGTGTACTACACATGCAGTGGTATGCTGGGTCACCGCACCACCCTAGGCCGCGCCTAGGCAGGGTGTGGGCCTCCTGGCCGCCCTCCTTCCTTGCCTCTTCGCCTATAAAAGCCCCCGATGCCAAAACCCTAAGTACCCGATCAGATCTCCATGAAACAGTCTGTAGGCACCGCTACCACCGTCCCTAGATCGAGGGGATCTAAAGCTCTTCCCGGCAACTTGCCGTAGGGGAGAGATCATCCCGGAGGCCTTCTTTATCACCATGCCAGCCTCTGGTATGATGTGTGAGTAGTTCACCCTTGGACTATGGGTCCATACAGTAGCTAGATGGTTATTTCTCCTCCTTTGTGCTATCATGTTTAGATCTTGTGAGCTCCGTTCATGATCAAGATCATCTGTTTGTAATCATGCATGTCGTGTTTGCGGGAATCCGATGGATATTGAGATACTATGTTAGATTGATTATTGATTCTATCATGTATTATGATTATTGATTCTATCATGTATTATGATTATTGATTATATCATGTCTTATGATTATTGATTATATCATGTCTGTGTTGTTTGTGATCTTGCATGCTCTCTGTTTCTAGTAGCTATCTTGGCCAAGTAGATGCTAGTGACTCCAAGAGGGAGTATTTATGCTCGATAGTGGGTTCATGCCTCTATTGAATCCGAGGGAGTGACAGGAATCTCTAAGGTTATATATGTGTTGTTGCCACTAGGGAGAAAACAACAATATCTTGTTCATGGAACAATTTTATTGTTTACTTTACACACATTACTTAATACAGTTATTAGTTGCTTGCAACTTAATACTGGAGAGGGTTCGGATGATAACCTGAAGGTGGATTACTAGTCATAGATGCAGTTGGATGGCGGTCTATGTATATTGTTGTAATGCCCAAACAAATCTCATAGGAATCATGAATGTCTAGTATTTGCATTGTTATGCCTTGCTCAGTCATGTCAATTGCCCCGATGTAATTTGTTCACCCAGCATGTTATGTTATTTATCTTAAGGAGAACACCTCTAGTGAACTGTGTACCCCGGTCCAATCTTTACCATTATTACATCATCTACTGTTACTATTTACTTTCTACAAGCAACTATTACCTTCCACACTATACGTTTAATCCTTTGTTTTCAGCAAACCAGTGAGATTGACAACCTCACTATAAGTTGGGGCAAAGTCTTGAGTTTGTGTTGTGCAGGATTCTAAGTTTTTAGCAACACCTTGGAGTTATTTCCTTGCTCATACTGGTTCGATAACCTTAGTTTCATAACTGAGGGAAAACTTGCTCCCGTGATCATCATACCTTCCTCTTGGGGTCTCCCAACGAAGCTCTACTATTGAGCCATGTCAAGGATTTTTCTGGCGTCGTTGCCGGGGAGTTAATGACAACTTCACAAGGGGAGTCTTTCACAACCATTCTCTTTACTTTGTTTTTGTTTTGTTTAGTTTCTTTTGCTTTGTTTTGCTTTCTTATTTTTATCAAAAAATACAAAAAAGTTAGTTTCATTTGGTTTGCTTTTTCTTATAAAAAATACAAAAAATTAGTTCCTACTCTAGTTGTTGCTGCCATTGGTTTGCTTCACCTTTGCAAAAATGAATTCTGCTAAGAACACCAAGTTGTGTGACTTCACTAGCACAAACAACAATGATTTCCTGAGTACACCTATTGCTCCACCTGCTCCTGATGCTACCTTTTATGAAATTAAGCTTTCTTTGTTGAATCTTGTTATGAAAGAAAAAAATTCTGGTGCTAGTTCTGATGATGCTGCTGCCCACCTTAATAACTGTGTTGAACTTTGTGAGATGCATAAGTATAAGAATGTAGATGGAGATATTATTAAGCTCAAACCTTTTCCTTTCTCCTTGAGAGGAAAAGCTAAAAAATGGTTGCTATCCTTGCCTAGAAATAGTATTGATTCTTGGATTAAATGCAAAGATGCTTTTATTGGAAAATACTATCCTCCTGCTAAGATTATATCTATGAGAAGTGAAATAATGAAATCTTTGGCGAAGAATTGTCCCACTCATGGACTGACTGCTTGGATGATTATCCAGACCTTTTATGCATGACTAAATTTCTCTTCAAGAAATATGTTGGATTCTGTTGCTATGACCATTACTTTGGGTGTTGCAACAAAGATCCTTGATAATATGATGGTTAATTATTCTGAATTGCACACTAAGAGAGCTCCACATGGTAAGAAGGTAAATTCTGTTGAAGAAACCTCCTCCTTGAGTGATAAAATTGATGTTATCATGTCTATGCTTGTTAATGGAAAAGATCATATTGATCCAAATAATGTTCCTTTAGCCTCTTTGGTTGCTCAAGAAGAGCAAGTTGATGTGAACTTCATAAGAAATAATAATTTCAACAACAATGCCTATAGGAATAATTTTGGTAACAATAATTATAGGCCTTATACTCCTAAGAATGGCAACACCTATGGAAAGTCCTACAACAATACTAGAAGTGCTCCTTCTGAACTTGAAGTCATGCTTAAAGACTTTATTAGTAAACAAACCACTTTCAACAAGACTGTGGAGGAAAAGCTTTTGAATGTTGAGAAAAATATTTCATCTTTGTCTGAAGCACAGTCCTCTTTGATTAATAAAATGGCTGCTAAACCTGATACCTTGGAAAGTACCTTTGCTGCTACTCATGCCATACAAGTTACTATTGATGAAAATGTTAGACTATTAGCTAAACTACATGCTAAGTGGGAAAGAGAAGCTGAAATAGCTAGAAACAATAGTGTTTGCACTATTACCACCCCCAATATGGATGCCACCAAACCACAAAAAGTCTCTATTCCTCCTACCACAATGCCTAAACCCAATGAGTCTACTACCAGTGATGCTAAGTTTGATTTTGATCTTGATGGTTGCAATATTTCTGAAGCAATTATGTTCCTACAAAAGCTTGCTAGAAGTCCTAATGCTTGTGATATGAATGTGGCTTTCACCAAACACATTACATATGCTCTTATTAAAATCAAGGAACAAAAGTTGAAACACAAAGCCTCTATTCCTAGGAAAGTACAAGATAGTTGGGAACCCATCATTAATATGCAAGTGAATGACTTTGATCTCAAAGCTTCATGTGACCTTGGTTCTAGTGTCTCTATTATTCCTAGAAAGATTTATGAAATGCTTGATTTGCCACCTTTGGAAGATTTCTATTTGGATGTCCCACTTGATGATAATGCTAAAAGGAAACTCATGGGGTGTGTTAATGATGTTCTTATTATGGTTAACAATGCTTATGTCCCTATTGATTTCTATGTTTTGGATGTTGAATACAATGCTTCTTGTCCTGTTTGACATGGTTATACCCCGCGGGTACATGATCTCAGCATACCTGGTCCAGCCCAAGGAAGGCCCACGACAATTATACGCCGGCCCATGAAGATTTTCGGGTGGCTAAGGCCCATGACGCTTTCGGATCCTTGGAGAGCAAGACTAGAGTAGATAGGAAATTCAAAGGGGTAAAACCCTAGAACATGTAACCGACTAGGTCTATGCCCGGGACCTGCCTAAGTCTATATAAAGGCTAGGAGGGCACGACCTAGATCCTCTCCTCATACTTTCCCATACACACCTCCACGCCAGATTGCATCTGTGCACCCCTGTAACCTTCGGTTCCGCCATAATCAAGAGCAAACAAGCAGGAGTAGGGTTTTCCCTCCGGGGGCCTGAACCTGGGTAAACCTCGTGTACCCGTGTTGCTTGTTTGCTAACCGTTCCACGATCTCCAGCATCCCCATCTTCTCCAAAACCCAAGTCCATAACAATGGGCATTGATGAGATCAAACCTCGTCAATTGGTGCCGTCTGTGGGAACTGGGGACGCTGATTATGCGATCGTGACGGTCCCAACCCGATCGATCTACAACTCTGCGGCAACGGAGAGTCACCTCCTCTTCGGCGATTTCGACTTCACCGCCCACTCACCGGCCACCATGAAGGACTTCGAGCCCGTAGGCGACGGACTCGAAATCCTGTTCGGGAGCTTCTGCTTCCAGGTGGGGCAAACTGGCACCCTCCGCCTCCCTGAGCGGGTGCCCCTACCATCAATCAGGCCCGCTTCGTGGACCCCACACCCTGTGCTACGCACAACATCATCAACAGATGATTCCTACGACAGCAGCAGCTGCAACTCCGATATGTGTGATCCGCCATCGGATGAAGGGACCTACGGTTCCGGATCTAAAAGCTGCGGTAGCAGCGGACCAATCTACGAGCGCTACCAATGCGCCATAGTCATATAGGATGAAGGGGATCAGCAAACACCCAACCCGCCACCCAACCCGACACCTAACCCGCCAGAGCGAAATGGCGGGAACAGAAGAAGCCAGTCCCCCCACCCGAAGGGGACAACAACGGCCACGTCATCCGCCTTAGCAAAGAAGGATGGGATCAGGCACGCAACGCCGTGGCGGGCAACATAGTCCTGCTTGCAGACTCCTCCCGGGATCTGCTGATGGTCTACCATCTGCTCCTGATCGAGGAGCACAAGAAGCAGGTCAAGATGCAGGAGGTGCTTGACAAACGCAAGCAAGCAGCCTTAGAGTCCAGCGCGCGATGAGCCGCGCTCTCCGCCATGGGCATCGGCTCCAGCTCGAACGGCAACCAAGGCAACAAGCACCGCTCTCGGATGGAGAACATGGATCCCAAGGAGCGTCGTGAGGTGACCCGAACCCTCCACTCATCCTTCATGGAGATAGACGCCGACGACAACGTCATCCCGAAAACGCCGCAGGCTGCGATCATGGCAGCTACAGCATACCTTGCGGCCCACCCACCTCCGGATGGGGACCCGAAAAGAGCCATGCACAAGTCCACACTTAACATACTCGGACTCGTCGGAGATGCGCTCCACCAGGAAGCTCCTACGGAGCCGAAGAAGAAAGCTCCGGTCAGGTTCGACCGCAGCCCCACCCTTTCATCCGAAGAAGAGGACCATGACCTTCCTCGAAGGAACAAGAGTTCGCGTCACCGCAACCGCGATTACGACGCTAGGGACGCGCTAACACAATGCAAAATCGACAAAGCGCGAGCCAAGCGCGCATGTTCGTCTGAATCCGAGATGGACGAAGACAAAGGAGAACTCTGCGGAGCCCGATGCTTCAGCAGATCTGTTCGATGAACAAGGATGCCGCGAAATTTCAAACTTCCTTCGGATACTCCGAAATTCAACGGCACACAGGACCCAAAGGCATGGCTCAGCAACCATCTGTCATCCGTCAAATTGCACGGCGGAAACAAGGAAACCACCATGCAATGCCTTCAGCTGCAGCTGACAGGAGCGGCCCGGATCTGGCTTAGCAGCCTATCTTCAGGGTCCATCCGAAGTTGGGATGAGCTAGCTTACAGCTTCATCCGAAACTTCAAGGGCACCAGCAAGAGGCCTGCCTCAATCGAAGAGTTGCGGGCCTGCACTCAACGAACGGGCGAATCCATTCGCTCATACATACTACGCTGGTCCAACACCAAGAACTCTGCAGAGCACATCTCCGAAGAGAGGGCCATCGACGCCTTCAGGGACGGCGTCAAGCGCCAAGACTTCAAGGAGGAACTCGGGCGCGTCAAGCCTAAGACATTCGACCACCTCATGGACATTGCCAACAGGTGGGCTGACGGCGAAGATTCCATCCACCAAGCACAATCGAAAGAAGAGGACGACTACGGCCGACGACGAGAGCGCCGTAGCAAGAGAAGATCGCGCATCTATGACGATCGCGATGGACCCGACATGGTCGCGGCCGGCTATGCCGATCGCCGCAACGACGCCAACCGCAACAGCGGAGGATACCACAGAGGAAACTTCCGCGACGGAGGACGCCCAGCATAGTCGTGGCAGCGCCGCGACCGCGATAACGGACCCTCAGCATACGAAAAACTTTCGGGTCCATGCACCATCCACTTCTACATCGACAAGCAGGATGGCAAGAAGAAGGCAAGCCACATGCTCAAGGACTGCCGCGAGTTCCAGAAACTCAGCGAAAGCATGGTCCAGATGAGGCAGCAAGCTCCACTTCATGGATTCGGAAACGCACCCACGCCAGGTGAGATAGCGCATGGAGCTCCTCCACCGCCACCTGTAGGAGGCCCGAACCAACCAGTCGCACCAGCACAGAACAACGCTGGGAACGGGTATCCCCCACCGAAAGGAGCACTGATGATCCAGAAGGGACACCCCAAGAATAGGGTGCAGAAGAAATCACCCGACAGATCAACCTGGTTGTGGCAACTCCACCCGCCATCCCTGAGTACCTCAGCAGATTGGAGTCCTGCATCACGTTCAGTCGTTCGGATCACCCTTGCCAGATCCCTCGCCCAGGTCATGCTGCCCTGGTGCTGGAGGCGCAGATCGGAGGTTTCGAGATGAGCCGTGTCTTCATGGACGGCGACAGCGGCATCAACCTGATGTTCGCAAGTACTCTAGCAGCAATGCGGATCCCGCAGTGCATCCTGGAACAGTCAGACACAACGTTCCACGGCATCGTCCTAGGAAAGGGCATATTCCCCCTGGGCAAAATATGGCTCGACGTCATCTTCGGCAAACCGGACAACTTCCGACTCGAGCGACTCGAGTTCGAAGTGGTGGACTGGCCATCACAATACCACGCCATCCTCGGGCGTGTAGCATTCGCAAGGTTCTTGGCTGTCCCACACTACGCGTACCTGCTACTCAAGATGCCAGGACCAAAGGGCGTCATCACAATCCACGGGAGCTTCACCCGATCGGACCAATGCGACAGGGATTTCAACAGAATCTCCCAATCATTCGGCATGCAAGAGGAACTCGTAAGGCTCCGCGAGGTGACGGACAATGGGGCACCCCCAGTCGCACGACAAAACGCACCTGACATGTCCTTCGACTCCACCGTCAACACAAAGAAGGTGCAGGTCCATCCGACGGATGCCTCCAAGACGGCGCTGATCGCCAACGACCTCAGCCCCGCATAGGAAAGCGCGCTCGTCGAATTCCTCCGTGAGCGCTGGGAAATCTTCGCCTGGTGTCCTGCGGACATGCCAGGAGTTCCCAGGGAATTCGCCGAGCACGCACTCAACGTCTTTCCAGACACCAAGCCCGTCAAGCAGTCCATCCGGCGACTGTCCGAGACACGGGCCGAAGCCATCGGGAAGGAAATAAACAGGCTACTCGCCATAGACTTCATTAGGGAGATCAAAGAAAGCGAATGGCTCGCAAATACAGTGATGGTTCCCAAGAAGGACACGGATATCCTGCGGATGTGCGTGGACTTCACGTCGCTAAACAAGCACTGCCCAAAGGACCACTTCCCTCTTCCTCGGATCGACCAGATCATCTATTCGACCGCAGGGTGTGAGAAACTCTCCTTTCTCGACGCCTACTCAGGCTACAACCAGATTCGACTCAAGGTCGAAGATCAAGAGAAAATGGCGTTTATCACACCGTTCGGAGTGTTCTGTTACAACACAATGCCCTTCGGGCTAAAGAACGCATGTGCCACGTACCAGCGATGCATGCAGGCATGCCTCAAGGACCAGATCGGTCGCAACGTCCAAGTCTATGTCGACGAAATAGTCATCAAAACCAGGGAGGCGAGAACGCTCATCGACGATCTCCGCGAGACGTTCGATAACCTCGATCGCTACAGGATCAAGCTCAACCCTGAAAAGTGCGCCTTCGGCATCCCATCGGGTCAGCTGCTTGGGTACTTCATCTCTCAGTGAGGGATTGAGGCGAACCCGAAGAAAATCAGGGCCATCATGGCGATGGAGAAGCCGAAAAACCTCAAGGGTGTCTAGCAGCTCGCAAGACGAATAGAGGCATTGAGCAGATTCATCAGCCGCATGGGCGAGAAAGCCTGCCATTCTACCAGCTGCTATGCAAGGCAGATAAATTCGAATGGACGCCCGAAGCCGACAACGCGTTCGAAATCCTCAAACGACTACTCTCCACCTCGCTCGTTTTGGTCACGCCAAAGGAGCGCGAGCCTCTGCTGATGTACATAGCAGCCACACAACAGGTGGTTAGCACCGTGCTAGTGGTCGAACGACCCGAGGAAGGCAAGACCCATGGGGTCCAACGCCCAATCTACTACCTCAGCGAGGTACAGACGCCAACAAAACAGAGGAGCACCAGGTGATGGTCGTCAACGAAGCACCCCTAAACAACATCCTGAATAACCCAGAGGCCACAGGACGTGTGGCCCTGTGGGGCATCGAGCTGTCACCCCTGGACATCGTCTACGAGAAGCGACTCGCAATCAAGTCTCAAGTCCTCCTGGACTTCCTTGTACATTGGATGGAGCTGCAGCTGCCAGACACCCCAGACATGTCGCAGTCATGGATGATGCACTTCGACGGCTCCAAGCGCGAAGCTGGAGCAGGAGCCGGGGTCATACTGACCTCCCCGCAGGGCGACCAAATGAAGTACGTCCCCCGGATGAAATTCCGAGCTTCCAACAACGAGTCCGAATACGAAGCCCTCATCCACGGCATGAGGATGGCAAAGATCTGCGGCGCAACGCGCCTGGTCATCTACGGTGACTCCAACCTCGTCGTCCAGCAAACGATGAACGAGTGCGACGCACATGCTGAAAACATGATCGCGTACCGCGCACTCTACAACGCACTCGAAGGAGAATTCGACGGCTGCGAGCTTCGACACGTTGGAAGAGAAAGCAATGAGGAAGCCGACAGACTCGCCAACATCGGCTCCACCTGCGCAAAGGTGCCACCAGGTGTGTTCCTCGAATAGATCTGCGTGCCATCCATTAAGCGGAAATTCCCCAAGGGATCACCGGAAGAAGCAGAACACTCGGGGGCTACGCTGCCCGAAGGACACGAAGGACCCGAGAAACTGGACACAGAGGTCGCTATGGTCAACCTGATGCATGTCATGGCAGTCGAAGAAACTTGGACACGACCATACCTCCAGTTGTTGATAAACGGAGAACTGCCTGACAGCCCGACGGATGCCCGGCGCATATCTCGTCGGTCGAAAGCTTTCACCATCATCAATGGCGAGCTGTACAAGCGCAGTATTACGGGTGTACTACAAAGGTGCGTCACCATCGGTGACGGGAAAACCATCCTCCAAGACATCCACGAGGGCATCTGCGGCCATCACGCAGGCAGTCGCTCCCTTGTCGCCAAAGCTCTACGAGATGGATTCTACTGGCCAACGGCCATGAGCGATGCAAAGGACATCGTCCGAAGATGCCACGGGTGCCAAAGGTTTGCCGACAAACCACACACACCCGGGTCAGAGCTCAGGCCCATACCTATAGCCTGGCCCTTTGCTCAATGGGGCCTCGACATGATCGGCAAACTGCCAAAGTCCTCGAAAGGGGGGCACGTTTACCTCCTGGTCGTAGTCTATAAATTCACCAAGTGGGTCGAAGCCATGCCGGTTACCAACCAAAAGGGCAAAACCGCCGTCAAGTTTTTCGAATCTATTGTCTACAGGTTCGGCGTACCGCACAGCATCGTCACCGACAATGGATCGAACTTCATCTCCAAAGAATTCCAAGACTTCTGCGAAGGCCTCGGGATCAACATCACATACGCCTTAGTGGCTCACCCGCAAACGAATGGACAGGTCGAAAAGGCCAACGGCCTAATCGGCGCTGGCATCAAGAAGCGCCTCATGAGCCCACTCGAGCGAAAGGCCGGAGCCTGGACGGAAGAGCTACCATCCATCCTATGGAGTTTGCGCACTATGCCAAACAGCTCCACCGGCTACACGCCGTTCTTCATGGTGCACGGAGCCGAAGCCGTTCTACCAGCCGAAGTACGCCATCAGGCCCCCCGGGTCGTCGCTAACAGCGAAGCCGAATCCACGACTGACCTCGAAGACGCCGTCGACACACTCGATGAGGCAAGAGACGTAGCAGCAGCTCGATCAGTGGTGTACCAGCAGAGTCTCCGCAACTACCACAACCGCCGTCTGCGCCCAAGGTCCTTCGTCGAAGGAGACCTCGTCTTGCGACTCAAGCAAGAACGACCGAAGAAATTTGAGTCACCATGGGAAGGACCCTACATCATCACCAAAGTCATCCCAGGTGGCGCCTATCGCCTCAAGCACGTAGAGTCTGGAGTCGCATACTCCAACCCATGGAACATCGCGCACTTGCGACGATTCTACCCCTAGCTATCTACCCCTTTACTTTCAATAAGGCTACTCAGCCGAACAATGTACTGCCTCCATTACGATATAAATAAAGCTAAGTGTCTCACCCCAAAATTTTTGTTTTACTATTTGCAACTTTACTTCATGCTACAAACGCACTCGGGGGCTCCCCCCACCTCACGATTTCACCGATTGAGGATAACGTGTACACCTGAGTAGCTGACAACGTCAGACTAACGAAAAGGACACGTACTCAAACAAAGCACTGCGTGCTCAAACAACAACCAAACCTTTATCACAAAGGGCACAACATACCCAGTAGAAATATACAAATTTTACATCTATCTCTTTCACAGGTACTACCTATTCTGAAGAATAACTTGAGCACGCTGCTCAAACAAATCTACGACCTATTCGGCATACTGCCTTACAGCCGCGTAATGCGGACGCATATCCCACTCGCCACCATCCGGCCGAAGAGGTGGCCCAGCCGCCACAGCAGACATATCTACATCAGGACGATGCAGCCTAACAAGGGAGAGCGCAACCTTCACCCCTGCGACGAGCTACCGCCTCACCAATTCCTGGACACGAGTCACGCTCCAAAATTTAGACAGAAGACCGGACAGGGTTGTTGGCACATCATCCAGAGGAAACATCACATGCAGAACCGACGAGAGCGAAGTCTGCACTTGACGAAGCACCCGTGATACTTGGTGAACGCGATCCTGCACCGTTGACAGAGCCATGGCATGGTCGCGATCCATCCAGAAGAACCCGCCATCTTCCATGTACTGTTGAGTCAAACAATTGACCCGAACAACAACACGCTCTTTCTCCTCCCTTGGAGCAAGGTTAGCACCTGCGATACTCGCACAAAAGTAAGAAGCAAGCCAAGCATATGCATCCGAAGAACCGAGCTGCAGCTCGAAATAAAGAACAACTTACATTGCAGTTGCTCAGACAGTCGAAGTAGTTCCGCCATCAAATACTCCTCTCTGGCTGCACCGCGATCTGCCTTGGACTTCCAAACATCGGCGTGACCACGCACCCCAAGCAACTCCTTCTCAAGACTATGAAAACGGTCTCGAAGAAAAGCAAGTTGTGACGAATCATCCAAAGATGGCCGCAGCCGCGCTGCAGGCGAGGTGTCAACAGGATTAGCACCCGAAGGAACCTAGAGCAGCAGAAAAGAAAAGGACATAAACACTCAGATAGCGAAGAACACAACTCAACAAAATTCATTAAGTGGATAAATGACACTACGTGGCATAGGGATTTTGTTTCCTCAACACAATTATAGCAAAAGAAAATTACAAACTATCCTACAGCTACAGCTCCTAAGACGCGGCGCCCTGAGTCGCCTCGGAGCCGGATTGCCTCGCCTTGGCTTCCCCCTCCTGCCGTAGCGCGTACTCGGCCAGCCGATCAATCATCTTGGGCCCATATCGCTTGCAGCGAGCAGAATAGGTAGCGAAGGCTACCTCGGATCCATCCGCGGTCATCGGCATTCGGGAGGTGATCTGGGGAAGGTCCAGCTCCGCTCCAGCCGCCAAGGCCATCGCCAGCCCGACGGACGCGCCGATGCCCTTCTTCTTGCGCTTGTATGCCGCAGGCGCTTCGGCTGAAAATGCCTCCGCCAAGGCGTCAACATCATCAAGAGCCGCGCCCTTGGGGACAAGCTCCTTGTAGAAGCGGCCAAGGACCTCCTTGGCCTTGGCAAGTGAGCTGACGACGGTGCTGCAGCGATCTTCGACCGTTGTAGTAGCATCATCTAGAGCACTCCCGTGCTCCAGAGCGCTGCGGTCAAACTCGATGCCTGCGTCATCTGAGACAATAAAGAAAAGGAATGAAGAAAGCACCCAGAAGAAAGACAAGAAA